>VXAZ01009300.1:424723-543564 GCA_013399875.1 Gymnorhina tibicen | reverse complement strand
GGGCTGTGCCGCTGCCCACCGAGCATGCGGGCGGAGGGCCGGGGCGGGGGTCTGAAGCCGGCTCGGGGCGCGCTCCGGTCCGAACCGGCACCGCCGCCCGCCCCGGGAGCCCCGGCGGGCTCTGCCCGGTAAACTTTTCCCGGTCCTGGTGGGCGCCCGGCGCCCCGGAGGGACCGTCTGGCAGCCAGAGCTACTTGGGCTGGGGGTTTGGGGCTTTTCTTTGCGCCGGAGCATCCTTGTGCCGCAGCCTGGAATCTCTGTGCCAGGAAACAGGTAGCCGTTACATCGGGTCCTCGCCGGTGCCCCGGGACGCGCGGGGGCTCCGGGGATGCCTCGGACCCAAGTCCTGGCTTTCGGCTTGCCCGGGGGCAGACCCAGGTCCTGGCTTTCGGTGCCTTATCCCCGGCCTATTTCCCCGCGCGGCGCCGCGTGGGTTGGCGCGGGTGGGTCCCCGGTGCGCAGCCGGTGTACGGACACGGGCCCGCCCCGGGATCTGGGCAGCGAGAAATGAGGGATGGAGACAGGGAAACCCTGATCTTTAAGAGGCATTTGGCAGCGCCGAATATTAAACCAGAAGTGAAGAGTTTTTTCTAGCTCCGGTGTGTGCTTCCCTCCCTTTGATTTTTCTTTTAAATTTGCTGTCTCTCATCAGGACCCTTGTTCAGCTTTGGGTGATACTGGACACTGTGCTAGATCTAAACGGAAACAAAGACTAGAATATTTTTAAAGCTGTTTTTCCTGCAAATACTGTTAACCTCGTTGAAGGTGTTGGAATACGCCTGAGAGTGATTCACTGCTCTTTGGTTAATTCAGACTCTGTGAAGTCCATGAAAAAGCCTGTCTAAAACAGTGTCTTCCCTAAAAAGAGACATACAGCAATCTGACTGGTGAATCTCACCAATATTCCCCCTTTTTCCTGCTTTTTCAAGAAACAGATCTTAATTTATTAGCCTGCCAGACAGAAGGAGTCTGCAGGTGCTAATGGTTTAGCCGATCAAAGACACCCTTCCCATAGGTGGCACTTGAATTGGGTGATGTTTGTGGATCAGTGGCTCCCTTCCCCTTCACTTTGTCCCACCCAGACTCTTGTTAGTTGTCTTTCTTTATGCCATGCAGTACGGGTGGCTGTTGGAGAGGCTGGCTCAGGGCATCTCTGAGCCCAGGGGCAAGAATCTTTACTGCAATTCAAGCTGGTTTAGGGGTGCATGCAACTGCAAAAGTGTCCATAGCTCTGGTGGTGTTCCAGTATGCCTGCGTGGACGAAGTGCTTGAGGATCAGGCTGGTAAATTTTGCTCATGAGCTTCCACGATTGGAGTGTAAAAGTGCCTGTTCACGTGGAGACCCTCAGGGAAGGGGCCTCAGATTGCCTGGGGATCAGCTGGCTAGGGGATGATGACCTGAAGTTGGTTAGATGAGGAAGGACTCTACGGAGCCACGTGGGGGAACTGTGTGCCCTGACACCCACAGCAGCCGGCTGCATTCTCTGATCTTCTGTTTCCTAATCCAGTGAGCTTTGTGGGAGTCCTCCTCGGAAGTATCTCCAAAGTTGTTAGTTCCAGGTATCTAGCTACTGGCTAGAGTGCAATCAGACCTGGCCAGGAGGGAGGGGGGGAGGGGGGGTTACACAGGAATGCAGGAATGTCTTGTTCTTGGGGCATTTCCCTCCTGGGGAAGGAAGATGGGAAGGAATCCTTGTCTGTAAGTAATCCAAGAGCAAAACGTTTCTCCCCTTGCACACAATGAATCGTTTCAGCGAGCTGACACTGTTATTTGTGGCTCTTGGCAAACCAGATAAGAGCATTCTGCCAGACACTTGCTCAAATCAGTGCCAGCCCCAGCCTTGCTGATTGCCTTTCACTGGGTGGGAGAGAAGTCTTTGTGCACCACGGCAGTAATCACAGCGGTGCTTCTGGGTGAAGGAAGGTTGTTGCTGGTCCCCTTGGTTACACAGTCGCTGATTCTGGTCCATATGTCTCCAGGCCTTTTTATTTTCCAGAGAGAGGATGCCACTTTGGAGAAGAAATTTTTTCCTGCCTGGCTCTGCTTGTGGGGCTGTGAATGGCTATTTCCAAGACCCCTTTTCTTTACCCTTGATCTAAACCTTGCATGAGGCTGGTTATATATGCTCATTAAGCAGAGAATTAAATCACATAGGAATGCTGCGCGCTTGATGTCTTCTCTATTACAGAGCTATGCTTAGAAGTTGAGGCTTTTCAAGTGATTGTGTGGGCTTTAGTTAAGCTGTGAAAAAAGCCTTGTAAACAATATGCCTTTGTGATGAAGGCAGAGTAAGTGTAATTATCACCTGTCTTATTAAAAATCTTTCCCATTTGGGGGCATAATCAAACTAATCAGACAGTGTTGTGCTTTTCCAGATGACTCGGTGATCCCTTACGAGTGCCTCGGGAGCAAGTGCAAAATGAGCAGTGGAGGGCAGTGCAGAAGACGCAGTGGGCTCTCAGTCTGACCCACGAGGATTTGAAGATGTCTGCGTGCAGTGACTTTGTGGAACACGTTTGGAAGCCCGGCTCCTGCAAAAACTGCTTCAACCCGAAGAGTTCCCATCGGCTGCAAACACCCCCAGACGTGGGAGCTTGTGGCGTGCTCCCGGATGGAGCTAGGACCAAGCCTGAGAGCCTCGTGTTGGAAGACGAAGGTGTAAATACTTCCCCCTTCTCAAAGCCAACAATTGCTGTGAAGCCAACAATGATAAACTCGGATGTTTCTGACGCGTGGGCGGATGTGAATATGAATGCAGATCTGTCACAGGTAATGATTAATCCAGTCAAAGCATGACTTCCCGTTACTTACCTATCCTCCGAGTGCTAGGGATGTCTGTTACAACCGTTTCCTTCCCTTTGTTTTTCCTTCTGGTCTTGACTCAGGTTTTTAAGCCACATATTGATTTCTCAGTGTACCTTTGGGTGAAGCTGAATGAGCTGTTGCTCACAAGCCATGTGCAGAGGAGCTTAAAAATACATCATTTGTCTAGGAACTTCCGGTTTTTAAATGAGGATGTGGGTTATGTTCCTGGGAAGTTTTACTGAAAAGATGTCTTGTCTGGTTGCAGTCAGTGCTGACTGGATCCATGGTCTTTGTGGATGAGGAAGAAAGTGCCCTGCCTTCCTACTTCTTCCTACCCATCTTTGCCAGAGCAGTTGTGCCCTGTGGGTGTAGCTCCTCGCCCTGACCAGCTGATCCCAGCAGTGCCTCAGCAGAGTGACGCACAGGCTGCTGCCCCACGGCCCGTGGCATAGGTGTGCTCCTACTTCCCCGTGCCCCAGAGGAGAGTCAGGGCTCACTGGCTCTCTTAGCCTCCCATTGCTGTCCCTTTCTTCTCTTCTAAGGGGTGAAGGGCACACAAGCACAAGCTGCCATCGTTGGTGGTGTTTGATCTGTGCATGCAGATTTGGCATGCCTGCTCCCCAGTCCCTGCTTCTGAGCATAGCCAAGCTGCTATCCCAGGATCACCCGTGATAGTCTGTGTCTGTGTTCTGGAGTCACACACTCTGGAGCAGTGTGAAATTAAATGAAAATAAGCAGAGAGAGGTGCAAGTATTCCTCTGCTCTCTGAATCTTTAATTGCACAGTGATTCACAGACAGGATGACAGGTTGGACATGTTTCTGGCAGCAAACCCATAGGAAGAGAAAGGAGAACATCTTATTCCAGTGCATTGCCATTGTTGGTAATGCAAGGATTACAAATGGTCCAGGAAATACGACAAGTGTAGTTTTAGCAGGAAAGGTTTGTGGGAATTAGTGGTGGGGTGAGCACAGCAAAATAGATGGTGAATTCCAGAGTAGTGTTCTGCAGAGTCGGGCTTTTGTTTTTGCAGTTTGTGGGTTTGTTTAAATTTTATTTGTCTTTCATTTTGCATATGCACGTTCTGACAGGGCACTTGTCTCTTTGACCCATGCAGGTCAACTGGGGTGTGATTTCTGGCAAGCAGCTCCTCCTGAAATCAGGAGATGCGCAGCGCATCTGCCTTGACAATTTTGGCAACGGTGGTGTGAGAAAGCCCTTCCTTCACAACCAGCCCAGCGACTGCTTGTCTTGCTGTCCTCCCAGCTACTCCATGGTGGGTCTGCGCAGCCTGGAGAGTCGAGTGGAGAGAAACGTCTCCATCCACAGCCTGGTACTTGTGGGTGAGGTGGGCAAGCAGGAGGACAGAGTTAAAGACAAGTTTGCCCTGCCTCATCAGGTCCCCTGCCCTAATCCATCTGCCCTGGGGGACAGAAGCACCACTAACTCCAGCAGGAACCTTTCTTCCCAAGCCAGAGAAGGAGAAGTGCTCCCTTCGGGGAGTGACTGTGGTCACATCTCCTCCATCTTTGAAAGTGAAGGGGGCGAGTACTGTTCAATCACGAACTGCCACAAAGAGCACCCCGTCTCCTGGGAGCCGTGTTGCACAGAGGAAAAGGCTGCACAGCGCGAGAAGGAGAGTCACACTCCCAGCAGATGGAGGCAGCGGGATGCTCCCGAGACTCCCAGGCCAGGTGGCCGGACAGTCAAGTTCAGCGAAGAGGAGCGCAGAGCTGTGAACGTGGCCTTCTGCATCACGAAAGACCAGAGTGATCCTCTGCCCTATGCCCTGTGTTCAGACAGGAAAAACCTGGCTCTCCACACGGAGCCTGCCACCCTCCCGGAGAGCACGGGGAGCAGCAAGGTGGCTGCCCTTGCTTTGTCCCGGGAGGATGAGGACTTATGTCTCCCTGGGGAGCCCTCTGTCACTGGAGGCCCCTGCACTGAGGGTTCAAGTAGCCCTCAGCAGGCTCTGGTGGAGCCGCAGCGCCCTCGCCTCACCGAGCCAGCCCGTGGTGATCCCATCTATGCCGAGAGCACCAAGAGGAGGAAGGCACAGCTGAAGGCTGTTGGCAGCCAGGCAAAAGCAGAGAAGCCGGCCCACGGCACTGCCAAGGAGAAAGCTGATGGGTCGTGGAAGGATGGTGGCTGGGCTTTGGGAGGTGAGAAGGAATACCAGGACTCCACTGGCCAGGTGGCGGCGAAGATAACTATAATGACAGCACATACTGAGGACGATCACAAGACAATATTCCTCAGCAGCCCTGACTCAGCGGTAGGAGTTCAGTGGCCATGTATCAGCCCCACTTCCCACCCCGATTTTGGGACTTCATCACCTGCTATTGAGTCTGGACAGATTTTTCAAGCATCTGGAAGTGAAAACAGCACAAGATTTCATCTGGCAGCTCCTGTCAAGACCTCACTTACTGAGAGTCCAGCCATCCCCCCAAAGATGTCCAAAAACAGCCAGCCAGGCAGCGAGGGGAGCCGTGTGCCCCCAGTCAGCTCCCACCTGGGAAGGTTTGGTGATGACAACAGCCATGATGGAGCTGGTGCTCAGCTGCTGCCGAGGAGCTGCACTGATACAGGTGCCTTTGGGGCGTCCCCTTCTCCCTACACTCATGTGAATGGGGTCTCTGTGGAGGAGACTAGCAGAAGCCTGGCAGGCTCGTCCTATGACAGGAGACAGAAATATCATAACCCAACGTGGACCAAGCAGTGCCGAATAGAGGAGGAGGAGGAGCAGGAGGAGGAGCAGGAGGTCTTAAACCACCCATGGACAGTAGGAGCTGAGAGTGGAAGAGCCGGTGCTGACTTTGTGGATGACGGCCCGATACTGGAGAGCCAGACTGGAATCACCAAGTCTTCTTCTTTCTCCTTTGATTTCCCTAAAGACAAGAGCAATGGTATGGAGTTGGCACCACCACCGCCACCGCCGCCGAAAAAGCAGTCCAGGTACAGTCCCGTGAGTGTGTGCATGGTGGTCTGTTAACCCTTTGCAATTTGGATGCTTGCTGCAGGAGTTCATTGACCAGGAAGTACTTCCCATTCTTGTTTTCCTCCTTTTCTGTCCAAAGGTGGGCTTTCAGGAGCATGGGAGGTGACTGCACAGCTGAAATCTATTTGTCTTTTTACTGTGAAAAGCTGTCTGATCTTTTCAAGTCTTGGTTTGAATGTCATGGGCACTTGTAAAAGCCCTTCAGGGCTGCAAGATATGGCCTTAAGTCCCAATATTCAAGTGAGAACAAGGTCCATGCCTGGGGTGGCTGGTGTCTCCCAGGTCAGACCCATTCTGTCTTGGCAGTTGCTTGATGCTGAATAGCATAGAAAACCCGGGGTTGCAATCTTCTCTTGTAGGTGGGACTGGGCAACTTTTCTTTATGCTAATAACAAGGGCCTCCAAAATCAACATTTTCAGTTTGGCTCTAATGACTTTGCTTTCGAGGTGAACTCTCAAAGCTGCAATTTCCCAGGGAGGGCTCCTTGCCTGCAAGCAGGTAATTGGAGCTTGCCCGACATGGGCTTGTTATGTGTGGGAGCCACCCAGCTTCAGGCAACCTTCTGCTCACCGCTTTCCTGGAAGTCAGGTTTGCAGGCAGGGCAACAGCAGGCCCCAGAAAACTAAAGTGAGTGAGGGAGAGCTGTCCATCTGGGAAGGAAATAGCTCTGCTAAGCAATTTTAAAAACCCTCAGGCTTACAATACTTTGTGTGCATTCAGTATCTGCTGCTGTGTGTATCACAAAAAAAAGGAGAAAAAAAAAAGGTGAAATAGGGGAAGAAAATTTGTGACAGGTCTAACAGTTGCTTTTGAGTCATCCTGGAATCATCTGTGTGCTAGAAAGCCTGTGTGAAAGCAGGCAGGCAAACTGAGGTCAGGGAACACGTGGCATCCATGACTGGGATCTCTGGCAGAGCTGTAAACCCTGCCAGGTGGTTGAGGTAGGTGCTGGTTACCCTCTGTGGCTGTAGGGCAGGTTGTGCTACAGGTATTTGTCTCCCAAGGGCCTTGATACCTCTAGCAGTGCCGTGGGGCACCTTACTCAAAAGAGCTCAGTCCTGCCTCCAGCTACCGAAGCCCAGCTGGCTGAGGAGCAGTAAGGAGTGATCTGATCAGACTCAGGTTTTGCAAGCCCTGCTTTGTTTGTTTGCTCTGAGGCTGCTTTTGTTTTTGTTTCAAGCAAAACTGTGGCTGCTCCAAGCGTGTCAATGCAGGAACCGGGGCGGTGGGAGGGATAGCTGCATGCACAGCTGCCATTGTGTTACCCTGGGCAGGCGCTGCCGCTTCGGCCGTGGCCTGGTGCTGGAGGAACATCCCCTCTGTTCGCCCTGGGCTGCAGCCAAGTACCTGAAGAAGCAGAATCACAGAGGTGACTCTGAGGCACGTCCATACTCTCCTAGTGACGGGCAGCCTGTGGACATGTGCTTGTCCCTAATGGAAGAACTGATCCTTCTGTTAGGCTAACACAGTTCCTCACACAGACAGAGTGCCTCAGCCCAGGATGTTCCCTGGTGGCACAGCTGCAAAGGCTCCTTTGGCAGATGGAGGTGAAGCCAGTGTTAAACCTGGTTGTGGCACAGGCTTGGGGCTAGGGGCTTAGCAGGAAAGGCATGTAACCGTCCTTTTTCCTTTTAGATCTCAAGCTGCAGCAAGCCATTTGATTTCATGCTGGAAAATGAAGTCTGCCTGTTTGACTTTGCAAATGAAATTTAACTGCACATTTTAAAGAAAACTTGCATGTGTCTTTGAACTAGTTATAAAGCAGAGAAAGAAAAAGTGAGTCTGTAGATTTTGTTCATCTTGGCTTTAACAATTAAAAGGGAAAAAGTTTTTACAGGGTAAATTCCTTCCAGACACTGAGGAAGCTCTGGTTTTGAAGTAAGCTGTCTCTTAGGATGGCGGAAGGAGCGATTTCAGGGGGGTTTAAAAGTTGTCACAAAAAAGGGAAGATAATGAATTGTGCCTGTTTTGTCCTATATAAAGCTACTCTGGATCTCTTGCAACTATTTCTTCATACAATCCTCTCTTTCTGCTTGTTTGAAAGATTATAGATATTTAATGTTTGCTTGGTCCGAAACAGAATGGCAAATAAGTATAATTACAAGGGGAAAGAGGCTGGAAAGGGAAGATGGTGGCTAGTCTTCTTCCGAAAGCTGGGAAGGTAGTTGGCTAAGGAAGGAGCTCACCAGGGAAACTAGGATCCCCAGGACATGTATGTGCAATGATGATTTAAAGGCTCTTTGGTGTAAAATGCTCTAGTATGGCCTTCAGTTTCTTGGCACAAGGAATGAATCTTTGCTGAAATTTATGTCTCTTTTGCAGAGGATCAGGCTTAAATGATCCTCGTGGTTTCTTCTAGCCTCCAAAACCTTGATGGCTAATTTATTTTGTGTGCCTCTTAAAGAAAGCAAACGGTGATGCCGTTTTGCATCTTGAGCTGTTTTCATCACAATTAGTGCCACCTTCAAAAAGCAGTGCCGAAAAAAGCTTCTGAACTTTGCTGAGTGTGCTGGCGTGGGGTAGCAAAGGTGCAGCACAGCACTTCCCCACACCTGCCATCACAGAAGGCAGCCAGGGAGAAAGAGCCTGAGGAGTGCCAGGATTGCCTGTTCCTGTGCTGCTGCCACCGCTTGCTGCTGGAGGGAACAGAACACAGGAGTGTTACAGAAAAAGTGCAGTGCTGGGAATTGGATCACCAGGAGAAGAGCCAGGTGTTGGGAACTGGATCGCCAGGAAAAGAGCCAGGTTTGTTCCTCGCTGGGGAGGTGGTGCTGGCTGGTGGGGCTGTGCTGTGTGTTCCTTGCCAGGAATCAGTCTGTGACGGAGCAGCACTATACCTGAGGCAGAATATTCCTCTTTTCTTACCATTCCTGAGGCATCCGTTTCTCCTTGGAGCTCACTGTCAGGGTGTACCCCAGTGACAAAACAGACTGGCTTAAAAGGTTGTGGTTTATCAGCCAATCTTTTAGGAAAGTTTGTTTCTTTTAAAATTAAAGTTACTCACTCTTCTGTGTGTTTCCTGTCTTACCACTTAAAAAAGCACAGAGTTGGAAATTGAAATGAAATTTTCTTACCTTCTTCACCACATCAGAGTATGCAGTGATGTAATTTTTGACCCACCTACCATCTTAATTCTGTACCCTATCTGAATTTTCCTGTGCATCTCCAGACCCCAAACCCTTGTTTCAACTTAACCCATGCTACATAAAACCCCTCTGGTACAGGGAGGGGCAGTGTGCTCCTCTGAACAGAGCTAGGAGTTCTTCAAAATCCTTTCTTTCCCTTACCTCAGTTTGGTTTCTCCACATTTGCCAGCTGATAGCAGAAGGATAACTACAAATCTAAGCTTCAAATGTTGTAAGCTCCTGTATGCTGGCTTTTAATTTCCCTCTGCAACCAGGGGAAGATGCTGGAAGAAACAGCAAGTGGCAAGAGGAGGAAGATACAATTATTCACGTTTCGTGATAGACAAGCATATGGTACAATGATGCTTCCTCTTGTGTAATAATTACGCCTAGCCATATGTTATGTTTGATGCTGTAATGCAGTCTGGCTGTTCTCTCTTCTGTGCATTAGTTCCATTATTTTATTCTGGGAGGGGGTGCCTTGTTGACATTATCACCAAACACCTCCTGGAGTGCAGTTTGCTGTGTGGTGATTTGTGTGTGTTCTCTGTTCTCCTCTCCTCGTTCCTCTGTCACATGATTTATAAAGCTCAGCATCCCTGTTACCTGTCCAGTCCTGTCACCTGTGCTGAGAAGGAGTGTCCCCCTCCTGCCGGCACAGCAAGGCTGGGAGACCCCCACGATGGCACTGCAGAGTGACCAGGTCTCTGTGCGGGGCAGAGGTGCCTTGCACATCCTCCAGTGCTGCCAACAGGCTGCCCGTGGGATGGCTGCTGGAAAGGAGCAAGCGGGAGCCTGGCAGCTTTTCTGTCTGAGTGGCCTCCCGCTCTCAAAACCTGCCCCTTGCACTTGTGGAAAGTAACCAGATCTCTGTGTCAAATCTCAGACAGGAAATTCAAGCCGAAGGTATGTCCAGAGTCCAGGGATTCCTGGAGCAATATCCCAAGGCATGTGTGTCTGCTGCGGTTAGGGGAGCCAAACTTTGGTGCCCATCTCCACTGTCTCTCTGAGAAGTGCAAGGCATGCAGTTGGCAGTGCTGGAGTCCCGCAGCAGCATTAGGTGGGACCCTGATCTGTGAAGAAATGTGAAATTAAACACATGGCTACTGGTCAAACTGAGACACGGGAAAGATGAAGCAGGCCCTGGCCAGAGGTACAACATGAGGCAAGGGAAATGAGCTGGCTCCCTTTTCAATGTTAAGCGAACTCCAAACTGGGGGGGAGGGGGGGAGGTGTTTTGTTTTGGTGTGCTTTTTTACAAAACCACTCTTTTCACTCTTGACTTGTTTTAGGCAGGACTGTGAGAATCATGTGGAAAGTCAGCTGGATGAAATTGTTTATGATGGGAAAACTTTGAAATAGGGAACTGGAAGGGTTGCCCAAATATGCCAGGCTGTTGCGTGGAGGATGTTGAGTAACTGAAGTGTATTTAAAGCTACCAGAATAATTGGAGAGCTGAAAATCTGTGAAATCCTGTGTATTTAGGTTATTAGCTTGGGACAGCTGGCTCTGGTGACCTGTTCTTTATGCACAGGCACACGATGAAGGCTCTGGTGCTGCTCTTGGAGTTGTTGGTTATGTTTTAGGTGCTGAGCAGGCATTTTTAAACTGATGTAAATTAACTACTGTTACATCTTTATGAAGTGGAGTGTAGCCCACAGATGTTTGCAAGTCAGTGGTGCAGGGCATAAACCCAGTGTTTTCTTCAGGTTTAAGACGGGTTGGTGCTCTTTATTTCCAACATCTTTCGGTGATTTCCAATATCCTTTGATGAAAAGGGCAAGATGCAGAATAGCCACCTGTGCCCTTGCGCTCAGGTGAGGTGGAAGAAACACTAGCAAAGCAGGAGATGTGGGTGAGCTGTAAATCAGGGTCCCACAGGCTGTCACAATGATGAGCTGTTCAGCTCTTGGAGTGTAATTTTACTGAAATGGGAGAATTTGACCCTAGCAAGTTTTCAGTAGTAATTCTTTGGGAGAGTGGGCAGCATTTTGATCTGTGCAGGCTGCAGCCTGGGCTTCAAGCAGCTCGTAGGAAAGGAGGGAGATGTGAGGCAGAGGTATTTCCAGGAGGTACTAGCTGGCCTGGCTGTAACATCTGAAACAAGAGCAGGATGTCGTTTAAGCAGCAAACAATTGCTATTTCGGTGCGCCTATTCAGGAACTGCACTTTACATCAGTCACGGCGGTGTGGGGAGGAAACGGGGCTCTCTCTGCATCTGACTTCACCGACACTGAGGCAGCAAGGGCAGCAGCCAGCACGGCTCTGGCCGGCGCCGCGCTGCGCCCAGGTTGCTTGGAGGAATAGGTGTGGCTGCGCACAGCGGACCTTGGACCGCGCCGAGCAAAGTCTCATCTCTCTCTGAGTGCGGGAATGGTAAGGCAGCTCCGTGAGTTTGTGTTTAGTGATGGGAAAGAAACAGAAATGCACCAACTTTTCGGGGGGGCTGGGGGAAGGAATGTGTTAGAAAACATCTCATCTGTGTGAGTCAAGACCGGATATCTTGCTAAATCTTCTCTTCTTATGGATTCAAATGCTTCTTTGATTCTGGCCAGGTCAGACAGTGTACTGGCATGGGTGCGCACCCTTGTGTTTTTTCCACCCAAATTACTAAAAGTTAAGCATCTGAGAAAGTTATAGGATAAAGTTATATCTTTATAGTTAAAAAAAAAAAATGAAGTGCAGTTGGTTGCTTTCAACAGCATTAGTCATGACAGACCTAAACCCCTCAAACTCTCTGTTTCTCTCTCTGTTTCTCTCTCTCTCTCTCTCTCTCTCTTTTTTTAAACTGTGACTTGTGTGTTGAATTGTGAAGTTTTGTAAATCATCCCCAAGAGGCTTGCTGTGATAAATTCATCACTGGTGCAAGACCAGTGTCTCTGCTGAAGTATACCTGAACTGGTTTTTAGAACCTTATTTTCATCAGCCCTTGAGTATTTTTAGACCAAGGCTGCTCAAGCAAATGAGGAAGTCTGGCAGAAGTTTCTTCCGGGCTTCTCATACACTCTGCTCTCCATGTGGTGGTGTGGACATGAGAGTAAGTGCTTTGTCTGGACTGGGAATGAAACATTTCTCAATCTTCAAATAAGAATCTCTCGTAGTGTCTTGCTGTGCTTGGGAGTTTTGGATGAGGAGGGGTCCCGTGCGTGTGACCAGGGTGCCACAAGCAAACGGTCGTGCATGTCTTTTGTTTGTCTTTCTCAGCAGCCATTCAGCCGTCTGATTAGGAAACACCGGATACCTTCCAGCAAGATAGCTGGTGGAAGTCCTTTTACTTCTGTGCAAGTCTGCCACTAACCGCTTTACATTCTTAATCAATGTGCTGAATTTTATCACCAGATTGGCAGTTTTACTTAAAAAATGTGGACTGATAACTTTTGTTTTCTGGCTGACAGAGTCAGAACTGTACCAATGCTAGGAGTGTTCATGCCCTTCTGTGCTGCCTGATTTCAACAGCTTCTGTTGTTTTCCAAGGCAGGGAAATGAAGAAAATGCAGGGGAGTTCTTTATCTTAGCAAAAAGTCCAGCTTGCCTAAACTGGTCACTTAAACCATGACCTAGCAGGTTATAAGCCCAGTTTATGGTTGGTTTATTAATTTTTTTTGGGTGGAAGCTCCATGGAAAACTGTAGGTCTTACATTAAAAACTGCATGGTAGGTTCTGAGTTTGGCAGACTCATGTTTTCTGCAGAGATGCTTCTTCTTTTGGTGAGGTGTTGGTTGTTACTGTGATGCACAGTTGGAGCTGATGGACTCTTCTGCTACCTATGCCTCTGTCATGAAGGAATGGGGTTCACACACCCAGCCTTGACCTGCCTTCTGTAAAATGGGAGGACAGATGCTACTTCCTTCCCCTGAGAACTTTGTTGAAGGCAAACACTGGTGGGTCCCCACTTCCCAGTGGCAGTGGCCAAAATGGGATGTGGTCCAGGACCTCACGTGTTCTAGGCAAAGGAGGTGCAGACTAGGGCTGAATGCTCTTGGCTTACTGGCTTTCCCTCTCTGCTCAAGCACAGCTAGTTTGGCATGGGGACTGCAAGCCTATAACCTGCTCGGAGTCTGTGGGATGCAATTCCCCAGGTGCTGGAGAAAGAAGAAAAGTGCACAGGAATGAGGTGGTCTAGTGTGATAAGAGGCTGTCCAGTGTATGGATAGGCAGAGAGCAAGCTCACGCTGCTCTCAGCTCGAGTCTCCATGCAAAAGTGCGTGCAGGGTATCCTTTTGCCATCTGTCTCCTGACTTCTCTTTCACTCTCTCTAGGCACGCTCCAAAAATGAACCCAAATAACACTGAGCTGGAGAGAGTCAGCAATAGCTCTGCAGAGAGCCTCAGCCCACCCTTCAGGAGTGCCCACGTCACCTTCACGGCTGGCTCCAGCGACAGCCTCGACTCGGACACGCAGACCGGCAGCGATGGCAGTAAGTGACCACCGGGCATGGGAGAGGTAGCGTTGTACCTGAGGCCCACTGCTGGGACAGCATCCTCAGAGCAGGAGTCACGAGGGTCCAATCCCCAGCTCCCCCAGTGACCCATCATCTTTCCACTTCTCCTACCCTTCTGCCTCTTGGTGCACTTTAGATGAATGTGGCAGAGTCAGACCAGCATCATAGACTTCTTCCTCTTTCATTCAGCACGTGCCAGTATCATTCACCCTGTAGATCTCCTCTGGTCTGGATAAAATCTCCATATAGAAACAATCCTGCTTGTGCTTCATGCATTTCACAATGTCACAAGTAGCCCTGCTATAGAAAGTCCTCCATAGATTTGAGGAGTTCCAGAAGGAGTTTTGTACTAGAGGTGATCTCTCCCTCTCATTGTGTTCCCAGTTATTTCTTAAGGGGGAAAAAATCTGCCTGCACTCGTTTAACTGAGATTAAAAAATACTTACTATGAAGTCACTTTTTTTCATCAGTGCGTAACTTAGACATGCACTAACGTGTTCAGCAGCTCAGAAAGTATTTCCTTAGCAAGAGCAACTTTCATGTAGTGGAAGTTCTGTCTTTCCAAGAGCAACAATGTGCAGCAATAAAATTAAGAGCCAGAGCTCTGGAAACTCCATTTTTCCACCGCTAACTTGGAGTCTGAGAGTGAGACCTTGCCAGGAAATTGTACAGGGGTAAGAAAAACTCCATATGTTGGATCTTTACTTGCTAGGCACAGGAGCAATTTGCTGTCAAAAATGATAGGGACAAGAGGATTTCTCTACCTCCACTAACAGAAGCAACTGCTTAAACTCATCATGGGAAAGATGAGTTTTTAAATGAATACTTGGATGCAGTTTTTCCTGCTGATGCAAGCAAGAAGCTGTGCAGTCAGTCACCAAGTGAGGTGAGCTCAAATTAATTGGCTGTGCTGTCAGATGTTAAAATATGAAGTGGAGGGGAGCTTTTAAGCCCTTGACATGCAGAAGGACTCTATGCTGAAGGTGCAGAGCACTCTTAGGAGAGTTGTGAAAGAGTTTAATTCATTACCCTCTGCTTGGGGCAGAGCCCGGCAGCATATAAAAAAAAGCTAAGAGCAGTTTGGCATTTGTGGGCTAGGCATGTGGACCGGTTGCCAAAGATTCCAGTGCTGATGTTTGTTTCCTAAGACTCTCTCAAGTAAATCTTGCCTTCTGAAACGGGGATTCAGCTGCATGTCCTGGCACAGATGCCTCTGGTGAGGTACTCGTGGACTGCACACTGAAGAATTTCTCTTGGCTCTATCGTCTGTCAAAGCCCCTTGGATGGAAGTGGCAAGAGGTGCCTTGCTGAATGATCCCTTCCTGTGGCTTTTGATAGAGTTTTAATGGAGAGAATCTTTCCTGTGGACCCATTAGGGTATGATGCAGATGTCTGGGTTTTCATTAAAGCTTGGGGCATGAATCTCAGCTGTTAAGCCAGATGTCTATTGGCTGAAGCTGGAGAGCAGTCACTTGCTGGGTGACTGGGTGTACAGTGCAGGCACACACCTGGGGCAAGGGTCCAACAGGAGTCAGATAGCTCAGCACCCAAGCACTGATGATTCACATTTCCTACAGAGCTGTTTCTGAGCATACTGTCAGAAATGGGCTGCTGAAACAGCCTTGCATGGGAAACATACCTTCTGCAGAAGCTGAAATCAATGCTGCTTTTTCCTGAGGTGTCTCTCAATGATGTTGCTGTGATGAGGTGCATACAGAGAGCCTTGGCAGTGGAGGGGATGAATGAAAATTGACCAGTGCTACCGAAATCTGGTGAGGAAGAGTAGGGCTAGATGATGCCAGCATCCACTCCAGTAGCTGAGAACCAGGGGACCTATCCTCACCTCGTGTGGTCTCAGGTGGTGGAGCAGCTAACAGGGATTGCTGCTCTGGCTCAGCTGGTGCAAACCTGCAAGTGACACGCCAGGACAGGCTGGGAGCTCAGGGACCTGAGCCCCTGCACTTGGAGGTTGTACGTGATTGCTGGTGAGTCACTTGGGCTGTGACGGAGACAAGCGCCTGCTGCGGGCTGACACGAAACTGCCCCAGGGCATTCCTCTGGAGCAGGCAGAAAGCCGCTGAGAGGAAGTGCCTGCTGGCAGCTGAACCTTCAGCAGCTGTTTTGTGAGGAGGAAGGATCGTTTTCTACCACTCTGCAGCTTTGGAAAATAGATTTAAAGAAAGCAATAGATCCTGCTATCTGCTAAACTATTTGCTATTTGCTTGGAGCAAAACCCCACCTTTCACCTTTCAAGGTTTACACTTGCATGCAAGTTGTTAGCAGAGTCCCGTTTGTCATTCAAGTGGCATGGATGAATTCCCTTAAGTTATTGTCTCTCTTCTTTTAATTTCCCCCCCACTCCTCACTTGTTCTGTCTCTATGACCTGAAATTATTGCTCTTGATTTCAATGTCAGATCACCTTTTTGTCCTTTTTTTTTGATGTCTCACTTCTTTCATGGCATGGAACTGTATTACCCATCTCCAGTCTGGCCTGGGTAGGAAAGCAGCTGCTATGGCTGCCCAAAATGAGCCATCCAATCCACGTGCAGTTGGCATGTGGAGCTGCTTGGGGTTTAGTGGTATGTAGTGGGGCCAGCCTGCCCTCTGAGCAAAGAAGTCTGGCGATAAGCTGGGAAACAGGCAGTGGGGGAAGGCCAGATTTTTTTTCAGCAAGATGGAAATTGCCAAAATTCCAGGCTTGCTCAGCAACCCTTCCCCAGTGTGAAGCAGAGAGAAAGGTTCAATATACTTGGGGTGCTTTAGTACTGCCAGAGGGCTGGAGCCATGTACCGTGAGTCACTCTCCTTATCATGCCCTGCTGCTGAAGCACTGGGTGGCAGCTCCCAGGTGAGAGAGGCTGTGTTTAAAAGATTGTCCTTGTATCAAGTGCTTCATTCTTACCTCCCTGTGGATGACATCACAGCTTAAATATTTACCCTCTACTACCTTTTTTACTACTGTATATGCAGTTCATAGGGGAGTGGTTTCCAGGGTGGGGAAGTGCATTTCTCTACATGGCTGGTTGCAGCCTGCTTTGCAAAACTGCTCTATTAAACTGGACTAAATCCCTAACCCCTCCAGTGAAACTTTGGAGTTGTGAATAGCTGAAGACTGTGCGCTGGGTTCAGATGTAACTTGGCTTGCTGCTTTCTTCCTAGACTGGGCCCTGAGGGTGGCAGGGATGTGGAGAAGGATCTGTGCTCTCAGCCTGCAAGGGCCACTCACGGCATCTTCTTGTGTGTTGCTATCCCCTAGGACACTCATCTGAGCCGAACCACTCGCCCCCTCCAGCTGAGAGCCAAGTGTTTCCCCCTGTCCCTTTCCTTCCTGTCTCCATTGAGGACGGTCCCTCCTCTGCCCCCAGCTGCCCGCCCCCTCTGCCCCAGAAGAAGACAGTGATCAGAACTGTGTCTTCTCCAGATGGCTTTTTTGGGGGACAGGCACCTTCAGGCAAAGCAGCCGCTGCTGCCAGCCCCAGGCTGAATGTCAGCCACTCTGAGAGCAATGTCTGCCTCCGAGAGGAGCCTCCTT
Organism: Gymnorhina tibicen; assembly: GCA_013399875.1. Taxonomy (NCBI): domain Eukaryota; kingdom Metazoa; phylum Chordata; class Aves; order Passeriformes; family Artamidae; genus Gymnorhina; species Gymnorhina tibicen. Next base: position 526,662 of record VXAZ01009300.1, on the reverse strand, counting down.
TTATTCACCCAGCCAGCCTGGGGGGCCGCCCCGGTGCCTTCTCCTCCTCCGAATCCCTGGAGAAAAGCTCCAAAGGAAACAGCTACTGGGGCTCAAGCACTGGTAAGAGCACAGGGGCTTGCGGCCCCAGCAGAAACCTCCAGTCCCTGTCCTCCTCGCAGCTCAGCGTGTCCAGCCAGGTGTCATCGGCCTCCAGCCTCCACAACCTCCTGAGCAACATCGACAGCAAGGAGGGGGTGTACAGCAAGCTGGGGGCCCTGTACGCCGAGTCCCTGCGCCGCCTGGTTGCCAAGTGCGAGGACTGCTTCATGCGGGAGCAGAAGAACGAGCTGCACTTCAGCGAGAACAACTGGTCGCTCTTCAAGCTGACGTGCAACAAGCCCTGCTGCGACTCGGGGGACGCGATCTATTACTGTGCCACTTGCTCCAAGGACCCTTCTACTACCTATGCTGTGAAGGTAAGTCCACAGCCAGGAGGTATCCAGGCTTATCTCCGTCTTCCAGATGTGTGCACTATCAGCACACAGTGTCTCATACAATGTCCTGCTTGTATTTTCTCTGCTTGTATTTCTCACGGGTGAAGTTTGGCAAGCAAAACCTCTTCCAAAATTGCCACTTTTCTCCTACTTGCTTGCAAAGGTTAATTTGGAGAAGGAGTTTTCATTCTAACAAATGCTAGTCAGATTTAGCTTATTGCTAAAGGGGTCTGAAACCCAACCATTTTTTCTCTCTGAAAACATTTTTGTGCAAATACTCTGTTGTAAACTCAGAGGCATTCGCCTCTGATGACACAAGCTGATGAAAGGCTGCTCAAAAGACAGCATTTTTGCCTCTGCCTGCCTTTTAAGTGGAAGGTCTGACCCAGATACTCTGTGAGTGCTTATATGATCTTGAAACTACAGACAATGAGATATCGCAGATCCCAATTAAACAATGCGAGGCTGACCCAGACATGCTGTGTAAGGTCAGGTCTGAAATATTTTCCTGTAACTCCACAGAATACATGTTTTGAAATTGAAACTTGAGGTGCAATAGTTCAGGTCTTTGAAACCTGGATAAGGAAGCTTATCCAACCCGTTCCATGGACATCCTGTGGATTTTGGGTTCTTGATCCATGGTAGTACTTGAATAGAGGGATTTTAATTTCCATTCTGACTTAACACTAGGGACATCTTGCTGCTGCTTATTCCTCAGGTTGTTTTCAAAGCCTAAAGTAATTCCCAAAAAAGCACTGTCAGAGATGCATTAAGGAAGGAAAAAAAAGAAAAAAATCTCTGCTGAATCGTTTCCACCATTATGAACTCTAAGGGTTGTTTTAGGATGTTTTAAAGCATCCCTAAGGGATGTTCTAGTTAAGTGATAGCTTAAAAGCCAGTTCATATCCTAAGGGAAGTACAGTCAACTCAACAGGGGGGCTGTAGGTAACCAGAATGGAATTAGATGAGATCTTGCACCAGTACCCTTAGTCCAGCACTCAGAGCCTCAGCTTTTCTTGTGCGTTATACCTAAATCCATCACAGCTTTCTTCCAGAAGCCTAAGAACTGCGTTGTGAACTGTTGTGCTCCTTTTCAATCTGCAGTTCCCTGTGGCACACCCACACCTTTGCTTTTGCCTGCTGTGTTAGGTGGGGTTCGGTAGCTCAGCTCCATGGCTGTAGTGCACGAATTCTTGCCAAGGCAGAAACAGCACATTTCAGCCTCTTGACAGGACTGCACTTGTGTCCCTGCGTGTGAAGTGGGCTTACTCTGTGCCCTTGGTACGCCGCAGAGCGTCTTAACAAAGTCCAAACCACGGCAGCAAGGCTGCACTCTGTGCCAGCAGAGTGATGTTGTGTATGTGTTTATCCATGTGCATGGATACGGTTCCTGTGTGCCACCATCCCTTTGGCAGCCAAAGCAGGGAATGAATAATTGTGAAACATTACAGTTGGCTGATCCCTAGCTGCCCCTCCTGGCTTCTGGTATAGATTTTTTGACATGAAAGAGATCACAGACCTGTAGTTAAAATTAGACTTGGAGAGCTCCAAATGGGCAGAGGATCTGATTTGAGCCAAGGAGCCTATTGAGGAGCAGGAGCCAGAGTCTGAGCTGTGCACAGACAGGCATGGCTATGTATAAAACAGTTGGAAGGAACCAGGGTTACATGAAATGGCTTTAGAGGAATTAAGCCAAGATATGCTCCATGCCTTGGCTTCTTTCTCCTCTTAGAGGTGCGTGACTAGGCCAGCCCCAGGCTCCTACTTGGACCTTTCAGCATGGAGGATGCCTCTGGTGCAGCCAAAGTCAAGAAAAATGGCTGGACAGGGAAGATTTCCCTGTATTCTGTTTGGCTGTAGTTGTTCTTCCAGAGACTCCTCTCTTGCCAGGAATTCCCCCCCTTTTCCTATGCCTTACATGTCTTTCCTTTGGGAGGAGGAACAAGGAGGTTTTTTAGCCAGAGGGCTGGAAGGTCTGCTCCGCATTTGGGGACCTCCTGCATCATCCTGGGCCCCACTGCATTCATCTGCATTCTGCCTAGCTCTCCAAAGCTTGTCTTTCCATAAATAAGCCATAGCAGGGTATTTTTGTTTAGAAAAGAGAGGACAATAGGGATTTGAAATGCCCCGTCTGCACAGTATTGTCTCATCTGACTGAATTACCTGCAAAAAAAAAGCCTAGATTCAAACCCTTGCTAGAGGAATACAAAAGCAGCCCTCTTCTTCAGCTCCTCTCTATTCTTGTGTATATTTTAACTCAGAGGCAAAATTGATTTCTCGTATGATTTTGCACGCATGCTGTGACTGGCAGTGGCACGCTCCAGGGTTTGAAACCTTTTATGCTGAGTTTCAGCCTGTTGCTTATTCCTGTGGATGACATATAAACACATCGCTAAATAAAGGAAAAGAAAAGTATAATAGAAATGCCAGAAGGCCCCATAAGCTAATGGATACTCCTATAATAAACCTGGGTTTGAGTCTCTAATGCAGTATAAAGCTAAAATACAGAAGAAAATGAAGATGGAAGTAATGTAGATTAAAGAGAATCCAGGTTATAAAATAGTTTTTTCTCCCTAGAGTTTGCTGTGCTCTCACTTCTATCTAGGCCTGTTGTCAGCTCCCATTTTCTCTTTGGTGGTTTTTTTGCCTGTGCTTAGGAGTACAGCTTGTTGCTGGTTTCCCTTAGCCATTGATCAGGGGTTTGAGAGTAGCTGCTGACACTATGAAGTGGAATGGTTGAGGAGGATGTGAAAGTGGCTCCAGGGCTTAGGATCAGAGAAGGATCAGATGGGGAGAAAGTGCTGGAGGCCTCTGTCCACCCCTCACCACGAACAGCACCAGGTGATTGCTCGCAGTCACCTCACATTGCTTGCGGCCTCATCCAGGAGTTTTAACTATCTCCAGAGATGAAGACAGCATGTCTTCTGCCACAAGCTTTGCTTTTCTCCCTTCAGAATGTCTCTTGGGTTGCAGGAGTTTATCTCAATGACATCTGTGATGTAAAAGCTATGTTGCTTCTGTTGGCAATGAAACAAAATCTTCAGAAGTTATTCACGGTAGGACTACTGTCCTCCTTTCCTCCAATTACTGGGCATTTCCTGGCAAAGGAAGCGTGCCCAGAAATACAACCCAGCCATTTGGTTGCTAAGGTACTTAAGGGACCAATGCGCATCCTGCTTCTACTGTTGTCTTCTGGAGCATCTGCAAATCACAGCTTAGGATCCCACCTCAACTTCTGGTCTCTGCCCTGTCTCTGTCACTGGCTGATGAGACTTTTCTTTTGGTCTCTCCTCACAGATTTGTAAAACCCAGGAGTCTAAGGTAGCTGCTTCGTACTGCAGCCCTGCAGTGCCAGTTCACTTCAACATCCAGCAGGACTGTGGGCATTTTGTGGCTTCTGTCCCCTCCAGCATGCTGCTGGCCTCAGATGTGGGGAAAAGCATGCCTGGAGATGGCTTCCATCCCTCCCGCATGGCCAGCGAGCATGACTGTGTGGTGGTCATCACCCGCGAGGTGCCGAGCCAGACCACTGCCGACTTTGTGAGGGACTCGGTGATGCTGCACCAAGCCAAGCCGGAGCTGTATGAACGTCGCGTTTGCTTCCTGCTCCTCCAGCTCTGCAATGGCCTGGAGCATCTCAAAGAGCACGGCATCATCCATCGTGACCTGTGCCTGGAGAACCTCCTGCTTGTTCCCTGCAAGCCCCCCATGAGCTGTGTGAAAGCCAAAGATGACAAACACTTACCCCGCCTCATCATCAGCAATTTTTTGAAAGCTAAACAGAAGACTGGAACTGGAGACTCCAAGCTGAAGAAGAGTCAGGCCCGGCTGGCCCCGGAGATTGTGTCGGCTTCTCAGTACAAGAAGTTTGATGAGTTTCAGACTGGTATTCTCATCTATGAACTGCTGCACCAGCCCAACCCCTTCGAGGAGAAGGTGCACCTCAGGGAGCAGGAGTACAGCCCCGAGGACCTCCCTGCTCTACCCAGCCTGTCCATCTATTCCCGGGGACTCCAGCAGCTGGCACACCTTCTACTGGAAGCAGATCCCATCAAGCGTGTGCGGATCACCGAGGCCAAGCGGATGCTGCAGTGTCTGCTTTGGGGGCCCCGAAAAGACCTCATGGAGCAGCCCCTCAGCCATGAGGAAACCCTGCGCCAGGTGCTGCAGAACTGGGTGGACATGAAGCGTGCCCTGCTCATGATGAAGTTCGCAGAGAGGGCCGTGGACACGGAGCGGAGCATTGAACTGGAGGACTGGCTGTGCTGCCAGTACTTAGCATCTGCTGAGCCAGCATCTCTCTTGCACACATTAAAACTGCTGCAGCTGCTCTGACCTTGGATGTGTCTCGGAGGCAGCTGAGGGCTCCTGGTTGCCTTATGGCTATAGGTACACGGCCCTTTCATACGTGAGAGGTTTGAGTCTCAGCTGCGAATGCACGTTCAGCTCCTGCCCCGCACTCCAGTCAGAGTGCACAAGGCATGTTTAGTATCCTCAGCACTGTTAATTTGCGAGCAGGCAAAACTGGGGACCTACCCCTATTTTGGGGGATTTTTGTTTTTTGGTATGGTAAATATGGACTAATAAACTCCTGCCTGCGTGTGTGCATGTTTCTAATGAACTCACTGTACCGAGTTGATTTCTGTGCCTATGGGACAGTGCTCCGCTCCCCACCTCTCCCAAAGCATCGGAGCCTTTTTGTCCAGGAACACCACCACGCTCTGGAGTGGGCAGCAGGGATGAACAGGTGGCTGCTTCTCCTCAGGAGCAAGGGCAGTGCCTATAATGCTCCTTTGCAAGGGACAATCCGGGGCTTTCAAGTTCACATCTTTTGTGGGTTTTGGCATCCATTTTGCTTCTCACTTTCAAAACAAAAATCCCTGCTTGTTTCTGTGTATCAGTTCTATTTTTCTCTGTGGGCAGTTCAATATGAGCAGCCTGTTACCTTCGTTAGATACTAATACAGCCTGGCTTTCCTGTCTGGTGGTGCAGCCGTAGCGGAGCACCACTGTTGGATTTGAAGGGGTGAGAGAGAGCTCAGGGTGGGTCTGTTCATGAGGATGATGCTGCATGCTGGGAATTACCCCTTGTAAAGCTAATGAAATGGAAAATCCCCAATTCACCTCCAAGGCCTTGTGGGGGAAGTCAGGTTGCTTTACTTTCCCCATCCCTCCAGCTCCCTCCCTTTGCCTGGTAATTCACCTGTCCCTTGTGTCTAACATTTATTTAACTCCTTTATCGAGAGATGAGCTGGCACTGAAAGGCTGGGGCCACTGTGGGCTGGCAGGGTCTTATTGCTGCTGGTGTTTGAATTAGAAATGCATAGGGCTGGGTGCGCTGCAAACACGTTTCTCCAACAGATGGGATGCAGGAGCAGCACGGTGAAAGGTGGAGAAACTGGGCTGGCTCCCTTCAGCCCCTTTCCCTCCAGACATAGAGCAGCCACTCAGATTGGGAGAGAGGCGATGCTGCTGAGAAAAAAAAAATATTTCTCAAGAGGTTGTGGACTTCTTTTACTCTTCCACCCCAACATGAGGCAGAGATGAGCTGCCCTGTTCCTGACACAGTTCTGCAGCCCTTGGAGAAATGGTAAGTTTGGGACATTCGGAGAGAGCCCAGCATCAGCTTATCTGAGACAGGATGTCACTCGCTGAGCTACCCATCTCCGAGCTCTAACGGAGAAATTAGTGAGCACCTTCCTCCAGCCTTGACTCACCTCCAGACACAGCCTGCTCTTTTGGGGAATTTTAATTTCCCAGGTTTTCTTAACACTTTGTGTACTTTCAGTGAATCTTTTCCAGGCTTCTCACCTGGATTTTTCTCTTTTTTTATCTGTTTGGCTACGGCTGCTGCTGATGGGAGGGGATAGTTCCTTGGCTGGGCACCCATTTGCAATGAATTTCCCCTGATCCCCTCAGGGAGGAGGCTGTGCACGTCCCTGCCTGCTGGAAGAATGTGGGATGGCTCCAACTGCGACCGCTGGGAATTTTTTATACACTGGCTTTCTTTCATCTGACTTTTGGGTCCACTTCCCTCCAGTGCAGGTAGCAGGAGCTTTCTGGCCTGGGAACCACTGTCCATCCCGTGGATCATCCTGGACACAACACTGTGGAAGGTCTGGCTCTGACTTGCTGCATGTGGTCTCACATGGGCCAGCAGAGTGATGAAAGAGCTGGAGAACCTGTCTGAAGGAGCCCAGCATGTTTTTCTGAGATAAAATGAAGAGATGACTCAGTTTCCAAGCATGAATGTAGGGAAGAGGTTGGTGGCAGCTCTGCAGGAGAGCACTGAAGGAGACAGGGACTGGCCATGACATCCAAGCTGTGCTGAAAATGGGGAGGTAATTTGCAAGGCAAGTGGCTTGCAAAGCTTTAGCTGGGTACTCAGTGGGACTCAAGAGGCAGCAAAACACTCAACCAGCCCACATAACACAAGATTGGGTCCATTTTGCATGCTGAGTTTCAATTTAGTGACAAACACTGTTAGAGGTATTGGCATAGGGCCTGCATGGTGTGGGATGTTAACTTGATCAAAACTCCTTCCCTTGAGTTTGGGCACTTGAGTCTGGTTCTGGTGTTGGTCTTGGCACCTTGCAGCAGCATTCCCAGCAGACCAGAGGCCAAGAGTAGTCTTTTTCACCTATGTGTTTTTTAGATTGGGTAGGTAGCCTCTTGGTCTCATAAAGACAGAAATTCTTAGCTCCAGGCTTTTCTGGTACTTTCCCCTGTGGTAGCTCATGCTTCTTCTCCAGCCTGAACAGTCCTAGGTTTTGGGTCTTAGGATCAATGCTTGAACTGGAGAAGTGCATTAGGATTTCTGATGTGTAGCTGTTGAGGGGAAAGTGACACCTAAGCCTCAGCTGAGTGCCACAGCTGAGTTTGAGGACTTGCTGTCTTATGCCCCCCTTGTCTGTGCTGTCCCCACCATGCCATGGACAGCAGCTCCCCTTTTCCTAGCAGGCATTCTTGCCGCCATGCCCAGGAACCTCTGCAAGAATGGTGGAGGGGGTGGATCATTCCCTGTGTGGCAGGGGACACAGGTGACCCTGCACCCCGAGTGTTTGGGAGGCTGAGTGTGTCACCCACTCAGGGGGAAGGAGGATTGCAGGACGTGTCTGACTGGGAGCACAGCTTGAGGCCCGAATGCCATAGGGACAGTGCTGAGGAGCAGTGACTGGAGGAGCACCACAGACCCCAGTATCTCAGTGGTGCTGCTGGATGGGGAAAGGGGTGTTTTCTTGTCTCGTGCTGCCCCCAGGCAGCCTGGCAGCCCCTTTCCCAGTGCTCCAAGCACACAAGAAAGGTGGATGTGCTGCACAGAAAGTATCTTGTATTTTGCTGTATTTGTGCAGGGTATATATTAAGAGCAAGCGATACACTGGAAAGAAGCTTTTTCCATGTGAATTTTGGCATGCATGGCATGCAGCAACAGCCTGGTTTCACAGGACTTGTTCTGCCAAATCCAGGGAGCTCGATATTTGACTTTGTTGAGTAAATATTTCTGAAGGCCTTTGCAGTGCCTGCTTAAGCAATTCTCTGCTATGGTTCTGAAAAAATGCCCTTGCTTTTCAAGGAGCGGGAACAAATTTCCACAATAGCACTGGAAATATTGACACACTGCTCATGCCTCTCATTTTATACCATCAAAGGCTGGGCGGTGGAAGCTTGTAAGCCATAATGAAGCATGTGAGTCAGCATTATTTGTTTCATTTCCCTGTGCTAAACAAGCAACAGCCAGTTCCTGGCGAAGGAATTAATTGTTTGACAATAGAGCAGGCAAGCAGAGCAGGCTGACCACTGTCAGAGCAAACTCTGGGCATGAAAGTCCAGCAGATATGACTCAGAGACACACTTCAGGCGTATAGTGCTGTTCTGGAAACATGTTTGGTTGCATCTTTTTCTTTCCTTCAGAAAAAGAAGGCACATAAATGGGAAGGGAGGCTATTAAATAAGGCTGAGGTCTGAACTGAGCTCCTGACTCAGACTTTTCTGTGACCTTAGCAAAGCTGTTTAACTCCCACCCACAAAGCAGAGATGATCAGTTTCTGCATTACAAAGCAGAATCAATCACAAACCTCTCAACTTTACATTTGACTGGGTTAGGCAGGACATGACAGTACCTAAATGAGGAAGAAATTAAGAAACAAATGCAGCAATTTATTAAAACATAATATTGCAAAATTCCTTCCTTTATTTTCAGGCACCAGTCCCTCCCTGGCTTTTTGCTACTTGCTGCCATTACAAATTTGCTGAGCACTGCCTGTAAATGGCCCACTGCTGCTTGTGGCAAAGGCCACAACACCCTCTGGATGATCCTGATTCCTTTGTGGCTGAGTTTTTTCCCTTTTCTTCACAAAGAACAGACACAAACATATGCTGAAGAAACAGAGCTGCTTTTTAGGGGAAAACACAGCAGAGGAGCAAACCAACAGTGCAATCATGGGAAGGGATGTGCTGAAGGGGTGGAGCTGCCCTGCCATCAAATGGGAGATGCCAGGAATCATCCAGGCTTTCCAGCAGGCTCAGGTAGCCACAGCATGCTGGGCATCCCAGAAATGGCATTGCTGCTCTGGGACTGCAGCTCAGAGCTGTCTCCCCAGGATGGGTGCTGCCTCTCCCATGCGCTTCAGAGCCTGTAGTGCAAAGCTTGTGGTGATATTTTTCTCTGTCACTGCCAGGATGATCTCAGCTACCAGAGAACAAGTGGAGAGGTGGAATCCTCCTCCAAGCCCTTAAGAACTGAGGTAGTAAGAAGCAGAGATCAAACCCTTGTACTTGCAAAGACCCCAGGTATTCCCTCCTGAGCCAGTCAGCTCCTCCCATGGCCAGGAGTAAGCAGCATGGAAAAGTGAGTCTGCTGTAAGTTGCTGGGCCAGGAATGCCCTAAATACCTTTGAAATACCCCAATTCCCCCCTAGTGCACAGAAAGTAGTGCTCTCCTCACTGGGCCAGTGCTGAGAGGTGGAGCTCACCAGTCCATGGATGGCCCTCAAAATGCCTTTCACCTGAATTTCAGAAAAGGAGCACCTGAGTTACTTAAGGCACATGAGCAAGAGGTATCTTGGAGAGGGAGGAAAAGGATCAGGAAGACCATTTTCTGTACTCCTTTTCCTCCTCAGCTACAATTTCTGGATGCATTTGGGCTGCCTTTTTGCAGCAGCACAGCACCTGGATGTCAGCAGTCCCATGGGACTTCTCAGGGCTCCCACAGCAATAGGACCAGAGCAAAGGGGTCCCCCAGCCTACTGGGCTGCATTAGGCAGAATGCTGCCAGCACGTGGAGGGAGGTGATCCTGCTCCTCTGCTCAGCACTGAGACACACCTGGAGTGCTGGGTCCAGTGGCGGACTCCCCAGTACATGAGAGATGTGGACGTACTGGAGAGAGTCCAGCAAGGAGCTGATGATGATGAAGGGACTGGAGCATGTCTGATCAGAAGAAAAGCTGAGAGAGCAGGGACTATTCAGCCTGGAGAAGAGAAGGCTCAGACAGGGGGAGCTTACAAATGTACTGGTAAGTACTGATGGGGAGAATGAAGGACAAGAGGTGATGAGCACAGGCTGAAATGTGTGAAATCCCATCAAGACTCAGAAACATAACTTCTGTATGTGTGTGCATATTGTGTGTACGTGCCTCTGTGTGTGTCCTGTGTGTGCTCATGCTGTGTGCTGTGCTAGGAGCAGGGGTGTGAGTGTTGTGTGTTTTGTGTTGTGAGTGTGGCTGCATGTTTTGTGCATCGTGTGTGTGTGTTGTGCTCAGTGTGTGTGGGATGGTGGTTCAGGGCTCTTTGTGGCCCCAGCCAGGGCTTGGTCCTGTGGGGGTCCCAAGGGGGAGCGGCTTCAGCCCCAGAGAGGTCACAGATGGGGTCAGAGGCATGTGGGAGACGGGGCATCTGACAGTTTATGGGGCAGACATGGGGAAATTTGGGGGTACCCAGGGGGGTTATGAGGCATGTGGGAGGTTGGGAAACCCTGTGGGAGTTATGGGGCATCCAGGAAAGCAATCTGACACCCAAAGGGTCAGGATACTGGGGAGAGGGCTGGGTGCACATCCAGGAGATCAGGGAGCCTTGGGTGGGAGGGTGGTGGTGGTTATGGGGCACCCATGGGGGTTGTGGGACACCCAAGAAAGGGGAGAGGGCACAGGATGGGTCAGAGACACCCTAGGGGGCTATGGGACACCCAGGAGGCTGGGAAAACTCAGGGATTTATAAGGCACACAGGGCCAAGTCCACCTTGGACAGGGTTGGGGTCACCCAAGGGGCTCAGGGGCACCCGGAGAGGGGTGTGATTGCGGGGTCCCCCCAGAAGCTGATGCTGGAGCCCAGGCCTCTGACACCTCCTTTATTGCCAGCACTAACAGAGCCCCTGACGGGAGGGAGAACCCGCGCCGAGGGTCCGTGAGGCCGCGTGCCAGGCTCACTGCGGGGCCGCGTAGGTGCCCGCGAGGTGCACGGGCAGCCCGTTCTGGCAGGCCACGCGCACGTGCTGCTGCAGCTCCCGGGCCCGGTAGGCGCAGGGCGGCCGCATGTCCCCGCCGCGCAGGCGGCAGGCCGTGAGGCTCAGGGCTCTCAGGGTGCTCTGGAACCCCGTGGCGTCGGGCGCCTGGGAGCAGGCGGCCACCAGCTCCGTGGCCGGGGCGTGCACGAAGGTGTTGGAGGGCTTGCAGGGCCTGCCCGGGGCCGTCACCCGCCGCCGCGCCAGCATGGTCTCGCAGTAGCGATGGGCCGCCAGCACGGACGTCCGGGGGTTGTCCACGTGCTGCCGCAGGAACTTCTCGTAGCGGGTCTCGCCCGCCGCCCCCGCCAGCGCTGCCAGCACCAGGGTCGCGCACAGCACCCAGCCCGCCATGGACACCTGGGGAAAGGTGGGGTTAGGGCCGTCTGGACTTCTGGGCCCCCGACTGGAAATCCCATCCTGGATGCTTGGTTATTCTACAAATTCCCCCTCCCAAACACCCGTGTCCCATACAAATCCCCTCCCAGTGCGTGGGGGCCTATCTCTGGACAGCTGGGCTGTCTGTGGATCTCGTCTGGATGCATGGGTCCCCTACAGTTAGGCATTCCCCAGAAGCTTCAGTCCCCTATGGAACACCCCCTACCTGCTCCTCAGACCCCTGGCTCCCCTATGGATCCACACACAGATCCGTGCCCCCACACCCGGATGCCATACACAGCCTCCCTTCCCCACTGGATGCTCGGGTTCCTCACAGACCCCTCCCACAAACATTCTGGTCCCCTATGCACCCCTCACCCGCACCTGTGTGCGCGCCTCAGTTTCCCTTATGGCTTCAGGGTCTCCAGGATCCCTCCCACTCCTCTGCACCTCTTTTATACTGGCCCCAGCTGTGTCCAATGGGCAAGGATCCAGGAGGAGGGGCAGGGTAAAGAGCAAGGTCCAGTGGATATCTGGGGGGAGCCAGGTGTCCAGCAGTCCCCACTCACCCTCATGGCCCCCCAAGGTCATTAGGTAGTCATTAACAAGCCACGTGACTGTCTGTGTGTGTCCCCTTGGGTGGCCCCTGCCCACTCCGGCCTTGGCCAACTGTCCCATGAAAGGCAGGATACTTGGGTGCCTTTGGGATACGTGGTTCCCTGGTGGGGGACAGGATGTCACCATCACCTCTGGGACAGCTGGCAGATGTTCCTACAACTCTTGGAAGAAGATGGCTGTTCTACAGTGCTAAGGGACCTATGTATTCCTTTTCCCTGTGCCCCCTTGCAGGCAAATTCATATCCCTGGGAATTGCCAGGATGCATTTTTCCTTGCTGCTACCTCACATGCTCCCAGCTACTCCATTGATGCAGAGACAAGCACAGAGCCAGGAGCCAGCCTGAGCCCATCAAAAACTCCTTTCCCCTGGCCATCATAATGGAGGGGAAGGCATGCACTGCCCAGGAGAGGCTGTCATGAATGGGTGCAAGTGGTCTCCATCCTCCTCTTCAAAGACATCAGAGAGACTGTGATGGGAAGTGGCAAACAGAGAATGAGGTCTTGGGCAGCACCTTTCCCAAAAGAGCTGTAACAATTCCAAGATCGGCCATGGTGAACGTGCAGAACCTGCCCTGGGCTCTGGTGGCATTTCTACAGCCTCTGAAAAAATCGTCCTCAAAGGTGCACTGCCCCTACAGTGGGAACAACTCAGGCACCTGGCCAAAACCTGGCAGACATGGAAGGTCAGCACAGCCCCCTTGCTGACCCCCTGCCCCTGCTGGGCATGGAAGGACGATGAGGACTCTCATCATGACCCCTCAGACACACTCTGCTTTCCACTGTCCTGGTGTGGGTGGAAACAGGATGGTGTTCACAGGACGGGGAACAAGCCCGGGTGCTTGGCAATGGGCTATCTCTAGCTGGTGGAGTACAGGTACCTGTGCTGGATCCCATCATACCTGGCAGAGCCTCAGGCATATCCTTGCCAGACGTTGCTGTGAGGTTCATTGATGAAGCACAACCTGTGGTCACCTCTTGTGCCTGGGGAGTCCCAGCTGCCTGGCGCTGTCCGGGGCTCCTCTTCTCCATGTCCCATCCCTGCCCACGCAGGGGGGCTGAGTGGAGCTTCCTCCTGCCCTGGGCGGTGGGGACAGGAGACATCGGCCGAGGCATTCGGGGCAGCCCAGACCACCAGCTTCTGGCTGTCCTCTCGGCGCCCCACGGCCTGGGAAAGGTGCCGATTTTAGGAACTCTCTAAACACAGAGTCTAGTTTAGAAAGGAGACATTGTTTATTCTGCGCGGGATGTAAGGCGGAGGTTTGACAAATCAAACACACCATGGGGTAAAAAAGTTACATCTTTTATACAGTAAAATTTACATGAGCCCGCCTGTCTAATGCATATTCCCCGCCTACCGGTGCATATTTATTTGTATGACGTACTCTTACGCGATGCTTGAAATACGAAGTTCTTTTCTTTATTAAGCAACTTCCATTGTAGGAGATACCAGACGACATCAGTTACGTTTAGAAAAGGTGACAAGATGCAGCCTGGGGACAGATAATTCAGCTTGAAGACATCAGAAAGGGCAGGAGGTGGCACCTGCCTTTCGCCCGCGCACAGTCGGTGCAGCGAACCCCGGCCCTGCGGCTCTGCCCGCCCGGACAGCGGCCCCACTCGGCCATCCCCATTCCCAGCGCTGCGCTGCGCTGCGCTCCGGCCGGGAGTCCCGGGCCGGGCGCTGCCAGGGCCGGGCTCTCCGCAGGGATCGGGTGTCCCGTGCCGGGCGCTGCCAGGGCCGGGCGCTCCGCAGGGATCGGGTGTCCCGGGCCGTTGGCTCCGCAGGGCTCCAGGCGGGGGCGCTCACGGGCACGGGCTGTGCCGAGCGCTCCCCCCGGCCCTCCCCGTGCCGTTGGTTCCGTCCCGCCGTGGTACATCCCGGGCGGGCCGCTCCCGCTCCCGGCGCTGGAGGCGGCCCCGTTCTCGCAGGTCTCGCGCGAGCGCCGGTCTCGTATAATCTCGCGGGAGCGGGCGCGCCCCGCCCTTTCCGCGGCGCGGGCCGGACGATGGCGGTCGGGAAGAACAAGCGCCTCACCAAGGGCNGCTGTCATGGCGTCAGCCGGGCGGGCGTGGGCCTGGCGGAGCGGGAGCAGCGGCGGGCATTGGGAGAGGAAGGTCTTTCTGCGGCCCGGTTTGGCCTGAGAAAGTCGGTAAAAATCCTTTTTTTCATTTGGTTTAAGGGTTGACCCTTTCTCCAAGAAGGACTGGTACGATGTCAAAGCTCCGGCGATGTTCAATATCCGAAACATTGGGAAGACGCTTGTCACCAGGACTCAAGGAACTAGTGAGTTGTGGGGGTTGGTGCAGTAGAGGGGTTTGTTTGCTCCATGTGCTAGCTCCAAGCGCTTAAAGAACTTCTTGGATAAAAAGACTGCTGACAAATGGGTTTTGCTTGTACTGTTACGAAACTGGAAACTAAAAAAGTGGGATGAGTTGAGTGGGGTTTTTGAGTTGACCTGAGTTGTTTTAATGAGCTGCAGGGAAGTTCATACGCTGGGTCCTTGATTGTACAAGAATGCCCAACCATGGAAGGAAGGGCCTGAAGTTTCTAATGAGCTCCTCTTGTGGTAACCTGGCGAGTTGAGAAAAGTTAAAGAATTAAGCAGTAGTTCTAATTGTCACAGGGGGAGGTGTGGCACAGTGCCACAGGAGACCCTAGTCCTAATAGAATCGTAACGACCAGCACATCAGTTTCTGAAATTTCTGAAATGTAAAGATTTAGGGTAAAGATTAGAGCCGGAATTCTTGACTTAATGTGAGCGCTGATGTATCTCCGGAGGGTAGATTCGGTTTTATATGGTCTGGCACACCTTAGGAAGAATAAGTGTCTGTTAGGAATGCCGGCGTGTGTGGATACTGGTAACCCTATTTTTGGAAGCTTAGCCATGCAGAATGGCTCAGTAGTTTCACGATACTTTGCTAGTTGCACTCAAAGTTAGTAGGATGATTGTTATTTTGAACTGTAACATGTGAAACAAAATGAGGGGCACTGCAAAACAAAGTGTGAACCAGCCAGTGTTGTTAAAATGGCTCCTCGTTGGAGGAGGAGCTGTGAAATGATTGTACTGGGGTGTTCATTGCTGCTTCATCTCTGCTGAGCACTTGTGGCTTTTTATGTTCAGTTTTTTCATTGCTGTTCATAATTTCCACATACTCTGTAACCCCTTTACGCTTGAAACAAACCAAATTATTACATGTGGAATCTGCTGTATGCTGCTGTTCATATCCCAGGCCTGATACTGTTACCTTAAAAAGATTCCTCCTAAAGGGAGGCATTTCCAACCTTGCTGGCTCTGTGATCGACATTAGAAAACATCTAATTCCAGCAGGAATTCGATATCTGATTTGAAGAATGTGCTTCTAATGTTAATAAAAGGTGTTTTATTCCGTTCCGTCACACAGAAATTGCCTCTGACGGGCTGAAGGGCCGTGTGTTTGAAGTGAGCCTGGCTGATCTGCAGAATGATGAGGTTGCCTTCCGCAAATTTAAACTGATCACTGAGGACGTTCAGGGCAAGAATTGTCTGACCAACTTCCATGGGATGGACCTCACACGGGACAAAATGTGCTCCATGGTCAAAAAATGGCAGGTGTGTCAGGAACAAGGGCTGCGTGCTGCCGGTGCCTTCAGGGAGGGAGGGAACCGCTGGTGCCTGGCAAAGCCGTGTTAACAATGTCAGGTGCGTGGGGTTGGGCAGCCTGTGTGCCGTGTGGGGGGTAAATGCTCAGTGCTTTCTCTTTCAGACAATGATCGAAGCCCACGTGGATGTCAAAACCACGGACGGGTACCTGCTGCGCCTCTTCTGCGTGGGCTTCACCAAGAAGCGCAATAACCAAATCCGCAAGACCTCCTATGCCCAGCACCAGCAGGTCCGGCAGATCCGCAAGAAAATGATGGAAATCATGACCCGGGAGGTGCAGACCAATGACCTGAAGGAAGTTGTCAATAAGCTGTAAGCTTTGGCCACGTTCTCTTTTTCTCCCCTGCAGTTTAAATCGTTGTTTGGGGGTTGGTTGTTGCTGAGTGCTTGGGGAGTGCTGGTGCATCACGAACTGTTTGTCAGAGGCCTGGCAAGGAGCCCCTTGAGTCGAAAAGCCAATTGCCTTTTTCTGCAAATGGCTTCTCTTAGTCTCTGCATCCTGTCTGACCTGAATCCACTGTCATAAATGTAAATCACTCTCCAGAGAATTTGTGGTTCGCATTTCTACAGGCTACAGTTGTAATTCTGATCAGTTGTGGCTGTGAATGCTCTGAGCTCTTCTGATAGAAGAGTTTTCCAAAGTGTGCTTCTGATTGCTTCCAAAAGTTTGCAGGTTTACTCTCAAAATGGGCACACTTGCGCTATGTCCCTTCTAACATTGCAGGAGAAGTGGCTTAGAATCTAAATGTACTTGAAGAAAATTGTCAAAGTGGTGATGTAAACTTTTTTAGAATATTTTTAGTCTTAAGGATTTTTTTAAGCCTGTGTTGCTGCTGAAGAAGCAGGCAGAGTTTTTAATATTGTGGTGCTCTGTGATGTCTCAGGATCCCAGACAGCATTGGCAAGGACATCGAGAAGGCCTGTCAGTCCATTTACCCTCTGCACGATGTCTATGTCCGCAAGGTGAAGATGCTCAAGAAGCCCAAGTTTGAATGTAAGTCAGTTACCGCAGACACTTGGAGAAGGGCGTGCAAAGGAGTTATTTAAATGTGTTTGCTTTTGGATAAAGATGTTAACAGCAGCATCAATGATCTTAAGTAGTTATAGAAAGGAAACTGTGTGTCCTTGTCCTGCTGTGTGACTTCTAGGATTGAAACCCAAGCAGTGAGTGTTCAGTTTGGAGCTTCTTGAATTCTCACCTGGAACTGCTGCTGAATGTTTAAAAGCTTTGCTTTGGGAATGAATGATGACAAAATGTTTCGGTCCCAGATGATGTGGAATGATTCCATTTCCCCTTTTTCTGACATTCCCCTATAATGCAGCAGTAGGTTCTTGAGTCCAGATCTTTTTAGAAAAAAGTGTAGCTTGCAGTTTCATTACATAGCCTTATTTCAGTGCTTGTTTCTGTCTGTCACTGCAGCAGCATCTCTATGCATGAGCTGTCTGCAATGGACTTGGTCCTACCTACAGAAAATGTTCTGGTGGTTTCATTTGTGTATGATGAGTAATTGAGTAATTTAAAACTGTTTAAATAGGTCCATCTCTCACTCTTTCTGTCACTGCTTCTCTTTAGTGGGCAAGCTGATGGAGCTGCATGGTGAAGGTGGTGGTGCTGGAAAGCCCTCTGGGGACGAGGCAGGCACTAAGGTAGAGCGAGCTGACGGATATGAGCCGCCCGTGCAAGAGTCTGTGTGAAACTAAAAATTGGTGGAAAATAAAAGGTTTTAATATACAGAACTAATGCTTGGTTGCCTGTATTGCTACTGGACAACATTGGTACTGGATGTGTGGATGGGTTTTTAATAAGGTAAACCCTATGGCCTTGGTTAAAAAGAAAAATAATAGACGAAGTACTGGTGTACTTCTCCACTTATGTTGTGGAGATGGGTGGAAGAAGGTGGGTTGTCCTTTTGTGGATTTTCTGTTGGTTTTACTGAGTAATTTTAGTCCTCACCAAAAAAGCCCTGTGTATGTGTGCAGGGGTTGTATTGGTGAGAGGTGCCTCAAAGAGTACAGGGAAGGCAGAAATTGCACAGGGAAACCGGCGTCAGAATTTGGTATTACGGGGAAGTCTTCTTAGGGATTTATCCAGACTACTTACTTCAGAATTACGTGTCTTTGTTTAAATTTCTTGGTGGGAATGTAATACAACCTCTAATGGGATAGGTGTGGTCTCTGGTGGTCAGAAGAAGTTTAAAGGTGTTAAAGTTGTAATTACAATGATGGGAGCAGTGTTGATTTTGAGCAGTGCAGAAATGCAGATTGTGCTCCAGCAGTGGAGTTGGGTGTTGGATTTTAACCTGTCAGAACTGAAGGGTGACCATAATCATGGAGAACCTGTGGACCTTCAGCAGGAAAAAATTCTGTAAAAAGGCAATGGTCTGTGTTCTGTGTTCTGCTGAGTAATTTTAAGACAGTTTTCCATTATCTAACAGCATTTTTGCTTCTTGTTCAACTTAATGTTGGCTTAAAAATGGAAGAGTGTTTTCTGGCTAGAACAAGTTTTCTGTGCTATCAATGTGTTTTGTTTAGAATAGGGCAACAAACCTAAACTCAGTCCTGTTAAAATTGTTGGTAAGTTTGTGATTTAAAACCTGGGAGCAAAATGCGGAGTTCGCTGAGTGGTGGCTCTTGCAGTGAGTTGTCACAGAGCTTAGGACAAGAAATACAGGAATATAGTGAAATGGTACTGTTCCAACAAAGCTACTGGGGAAAAGGAGAGGGGCCCTGCTACTCATGAGGGCTGTACTGTTGCCTGTCAGGGACTTTCACGTTTTCCTAGTTCGTAATTCTGGTTTGGACCCAGTAATAGGCAAAATGAGAAGAATGGTTTTGAACTTACTTGAGGACGCTGCAGGTGATGTGATTTTTGTCTTGTGATTCCAAGTTAGAGTTTTAATATGTTCTGCTTTTTCCACTTTGTGTAGTGAAGGAAGTGTAGTGAGTGCTCAACACTCAGAACCTTGGAACAGGGGGAAGGAATCATGTTGCTTTGCTCTTTCCATCTGTACTGCTGAGGCAGGTGTCATCTGCCTCCGGGAATCCCACACAGCCACATTTTTGAAGCTGTAAGTTTTACCTTGTTACTTACATGTCTGAGGACTGTATGTTACAAAAAGGTTAGTCCAAGAGGATTTGGGGAAAGAACAAGAACTTGGGTTTTTTTCAGGCTTTTAATTGTATTGTTTGGAACAGTGCATTACCGTGTAGGGGTTCTGGGTAAATGTAGGCTTTGTAATGTGGTATCAGATGGGGGAAAAGCAGGTAAGAAAATCCTGTGCATCCTCTGTATTCTCTCAGCAAGTACTAGCTGAAAAACCGTGGTGTGTGAAAGCAGCAATCAGCAAAGCATACCTCAATTACGTGCAGGGTCAGCCCATGTCTTTGTCACCATGTTGTCACAGCGAGAACCACAGGGCGTGATACTCTGCAGTGACAGCTGGTTGCTGCAGGGAACAAAATGCCAGAGGTTCTGTGGGTGGTGAGTGTGAAGAATACCCAAGTTCAAAGGCTTGAATAAACTGTTAAAATCATCCAGATTCTCTGACGGGTTTGGACTACTTGTAAAGGGTGCAATATTTATTTGATTATTACTTGTATTTGTCTGGGGGTGGGGTGTTACTTTGCAGCTGGGTTAAATATATAAGCAGAATGAGATCCCTAAAACTGTCAAGTGGAAAGCTCAGCTTTCCACAGCATAAGACAACTAAAATGCCCTCATGACTTAATTATAAAAGTTTTATTGGTTAAATACATTCTTAATTTACAGAGGTACCATAACAAACTTACTGGACTTAACAAAGGTTTATTTAGGACACTGTTAATTGTACACAGAACAAAGACATCTTCCTGAAGATATTTCCAGAGGATGGGTCAAACAAAGTATTTTGGTAAGTGAGGCTTTTATTCTAATGCATGGAGATCTAGCTGGATTTCAAGGTTACAGCTGTAATTTGCTACTACATCGCAGTTAAGATTTGCACTCCACCTCATTCTCGGCTTTTTGTACACCTTAGGAATTTCATGCTGTGATCTGTATGCGGTCTCATGGTGGCGTAGGGCATTGTCTTAGGAAATCCTGTCCTGTAAAAGCCGAGCCGAGCAGCTCCCTTGCTTCAGCGTTCACACAGACGCCGTTTCAGCTGCCTGCAGCCATGCGAGCAGCCCTTAGATGGCACTCGGTGCTCTGAGTAAAAGGCCTTGCTGCTACTCCTGCTCTGCCCCACGGGGAGGAGGAGATTACATACAGCAGAGTGGTCTTGTCTATGGACAGGCACTGACTTAAAACATTCAGTGAAGTTACAAAAACAACTGGTCAATATACAGTTATAAAAATGGGGAAGAGGAAATTGAAAAAAAATATAAAAAAATCAGTTATACTTCTGAGACTTGTATCAAAACCTTAGAAAACTGCCAGACGAACAGGAAGTAAACATCATACACTTCAGCCTCATCTACCACCACATGCATGCGGTATGTCTTTGAAGGACCTGGCTATTCCTTGGATTTCTCTAGGAGATGACTGGTTTTTTGGAATAAACACGAAGCTTTAGAATCTTCTAACAGCAAAACTTGGAGAGTGGGAAGGATTGTCCTTGGCTGTGGACTTCCATGTGATTCCACAGGAGTTCCAGACAGGCTTGCTGGGGATGCTAAAACTGAACAGCTGTACACATTGTTGCATTCCATCCTTCTAGAACAGCAGGTAATTCAGGATTGTTTTTATCATGTTAATCCCCTAAGGGAAGTAGAAGTCCAGTTCTCAACTCATTAAAACTTTGTGTGGTCTTCCCCCCCAAGTTGTGTGCACGGTATTGGTGTAGTTTAAACACACAACAGAACGCAAAGCAGGGGGGCTGTGTCTTGTCTTTGCAGGTTCTCCAGCCTAGCAGTGACTGCTGAGTGAATGGTGCCAAGGCCCTCCTGTCTGCACTGCAGCTTCCTCAGGCTTGTTTCAGGTGAGCTCCAGTCTGCCACTGAGACTGGATGCCCATTCCTTGCTGGGAAGAGGCCTGCAGTTCTGGCTATGCCTGTTTTGCCTGCTGTGATGGTCACCAGAGCACAGTGCACGGGGGAGGGCAGGGCCACCCTCCCCAGCCTGCTTAGGCCCCACTTCAGGTGCACCCTGATCTCTCACAGCAGCAGG
Organism: Gymnorhina tibicen; assembly: GCA_013399875.1. Lineage (NCBI taxonomy): Eukaryota > Metazoa > Chordata > Aves > Passeriformes > Artamidae > Gymnorhina > Gymnorhina tibicen. Next base: position 505,909 of record VXAZ01009300.1, on the reverse strand, counting down.
TACTTGTTGCTGTGGTGCTCAGAGCTCACACCAGTGAAGTGGCAGGGACATGACTAAGTCAAAACTATCTCAAGGTCCATCACAATGATTCTGGTTTCCAGCATCCATCCACCTCCAACTGGTAGCCCTTTTGCAACCTGAACTGCCAAACCCATGAAGGAAAGTCTTGTTGAGGGTATTGTGATACCCAGCGACCTGCAGCTCTCTGGAGGAGTGACTCATCAACCTATTGGTTCCTTTTTGTGATACAGTGCAGAAGGGGTGGAATACTGGCAGCAGTGAAAGAACCAACTGCAGCATAATTTTTTTCTATTCCAGTCTGGTGGAATTAGCAGTTAATCAGGATGCTATTTAACTATTTTGTCAGAAGCCAAGTGTTACAAAAAGGAATTGACTACTAGAAGTTCCTATAATGTGAAACTACCTCAGTCATGTCCATCTTAGTTTGTCAGTCAAGCTACACTGCTGCTTTTTACCAAGTGCCTTGGTTAGAGCTGCTTGGAGGAACCTCTTGCCAGGCATGTTTTCCTTAGGGCCTCAGCAGACCATTTAGGAGGATGCTCAGTATATCTGGGATGTGGCAACAAACTGGAAACTAATCCCACGTCTGCGGAAAGCTAAACCCAAGGCTGTATAATATCCTTCATGTTAAGGATAGGAATAGTGTTACTGAAGTATGTTCCAGTGCTTGAGTGACAAATAAAACGCAGACTGAGTGAACACTGGCTTTCCACTTCCATGAGGGGAGTGGAGGGGCAAATAGTTGGAATAGTACAGCTACTCCATGGCTGGGATCTGAGAAAGCTCAATAAACACTGTCTGTCGCTAACTTCAGCTGGGAAAGAAGGGTATGATGGTGCTTGAAGAACAGTGAGCAGTAGGAAGAAACTAAACCTGTACTTGCAAAGTATTTTGGGGAAAGCGAGGAAGGTCTAAGATGATTCATACCAATTTAAACAGAATTCATTAGGAGGCAAAATACTTAAACATTTTACTTCTGTGATCTTGCTGTATGAGCAGCTTGGGCTAAGAATAGAAGGATACTATGCAAGAATTTATTTCTCCATTTTCCCTCTTACCAGTATTAGATTTGATACCTTTCTACTATGAAATACCAGTTATTTTTCTTACCCTCTAAGTCATAAAACAAGTGGATTCTACTGCTAATGTGGAACTCAAGCAGTAATGAAACTTGAATATCAAACTTCATCTACATACTGAGTGCTGTAATTATATATTAAAACAATTTTTAAAGTTTGGATCTTAAGAAGTTTTCAAAGAAGGCCAAAGCAGCTTATGTTATGCAGACTTTGTGCATGATAAATGTAATACCAAAGAGTAAACATACTAGAATGCTATATAAGTTAAAATGGTGTTGCACCACAGTATTTCCCTAGTTGGAAATGGCTAAAAAGCCTGCTTGTTTTGCTCTCTGAGCATTCATGAAACATGACTACATACACTGTCACCAAAGACTCAAATTTTCTTATTTGACTTCAACATACTACTATGACTGTCTAGAAAAAGTAGTGCAAAACATTGATAATCAACACATGTTGATGTCTTTGCTGTGCCTTTAGGGTAGAAAACATTCTCTCCCACAGGTAGGGAGTACTACAAAGGCAACACTTCATGGTGTTTTTAAAATCTGAACAAAGTTCTTGGGAAATATCCCAGACTTTCCTAGTATTTCTCCACTCATCCAGTCCTCATCTACAGATTCCAGCTCTGTTATCACGTCACCTGCCTGTAAGAGAAGGAGTAATGTGAGTCAGTACAGATTACTGTGCAATGTTACTGTGCAGTGTTAAAGCACGCAGAGCTGATCTTCTGTAGAAGCAATTATTATCAATCAAAGAGAAGAGCAGTAAGATGTGGCCGGTCTCTGCTTTTGGACAACCTCTTGGAGATTGTCTGCCAAAACCAGCTGAAGCTTCTTTTAGGCTAAATACATGTCTGTGCTGAAAAATCACCACCTTTGGAGGGACAAAAGAGCACTGGTGGTTAACTTCTCACATTGCTTTGGCTCTCCAGGTAGTTTAAGAGATGGCTCATGGGCCCCCCGCTTTACTGCTTATTTGTGTGTGTTTTGAGGGTTTGTTTTCTTAAAACACTGGAAAGAATTTTTTTTTAATTTAGTCCCAGTATTTTCTAGCATTTGGAAAGTTTCCCAAAAAAAGGAAAAGCAACGTAAGAGCTCAGTGTGGCCGTTCAAACTGCAGTGCCTGTGTTTGGTCCTGGTTCTTGTTCTCACTGTCCCATGCCACACCCTTCATCTGAAGTATTGGCCTTTCTTCCAGTACCTCTATTCCCCTTTTCTTCTTTAAAGAATTATCTATCCTTTCAGCATTGCAAGCTGCTAATGCTGAAACTATTTTGCTAGTTTTAGAAGAGAAAATACTGTGTGTTTCAGTTCCTGTGAAAGTCTACTGTTTCTCAGAAATTTGCTTTTGAGAACACAGTTGCCTAAATCATGACTTTTATTATCAAGGGCACTCTGTTTCTTGTTCATGCTTAATATGATTAGGGCATCCAACATGCACATAGTTTTTCCCCTTGTTCCCATGGCAACTCTGTATTGTGTTGCCAGTTCAAGATTTTGCTGTACTAGCTTTCCCTTAGAGGCCTGGCTACTGTAGCACTGGCACTCCCATTATTACCTCCTGCTTAGTGCTGTCCTAGTGCAAAAAGAGGCTCCCTTGACTGTATCAACCAATCAACAACTGAATGTACTGCAAAATGGGGTTTGTTTATATTGCCATGTTTACTAGATCAGAAAAGTCAAGAATTCTGAAACTCCTGACTTCTTCTCAGTGTCTTTAATCACAATTTTTGCTGATAGGAAACAGGAGTGGTAAGAGCAAAAATGTTTTTTAGAGAAACCACTTATCAAATGTGTTAATATTTATGCATATTCTATGTGCTTCAATCTTCTTGTCTAAAGCCTGTTTTCACAGTGGATGAAACTGAAAACTCTTTAGCACTCCCAAAGAGCACAAGACCTCTTGGAAATTGGTCTAAGAAAGGTGTACTTACTTTGAAGGAAAGCTCATCTTCATTCTCTCCATGAAAATCATAAAGAGCTTTGGCTTTTCCTTTCTTCCCTCCTTCAGGCTGTGACAGCTCTACCCTGGCTACAGAACATGGACAAGAGAAGTTACTTGCATTGGAGTGAAATAAATTCTCTGTTTCTGGGGAAGTTTCCTGTCATTCTCATGTTTTCTGCCCACTATTGTGCTACAGGTTACCCAAATGTTATTGCTACTGCTGTAACAAATTCACTGTCCTACTGGAATAAAAAACTCTACCACCACCAGTTCATTTTATGGTATTAAACACAGTCTCACAGATCTGCTTCTAAGAGGACTAAATTTAAACCTCACTTAACTTGAACTTTCCAATGGTGATACATAATAAAAGCTGACCTTTCCTCTTTCTGCTTTAAGATAAAGCAGCATCATACCCCTGAATTATTCCTAAAGGTGGCTCAATGGCCCTGTTTCGCTTGTGCCCAAAGCGCCCTTGAAAACATCCCAGAGTCTGTGTGACCTCGCAGATTACTTACTGACTAGAACATTATATTGCCATTATTAGAGAAGCTGGTTCAAAACTTTAAGTTTAGCTTTAGAATATTAAAGACTGTGGTGGTGTGTGACTTGTTCATGCAGTGGAATAGTTGTGTTCTCCCACAACTCTGTCACGACTGGCACAACCCAAGGAATAATGAATTGCCATCTAGAAGGAGCACTGTACCTGAGCAGGTCTGAACAAAAACTGCTGGGAAAATCCCTTCCTTTCCATTCAGTCTTCCCCTATACCACTCCAAATCTACTTGTTCCAGTATTTGGATGTAGTCTCCCTTTTTGAAGGATAAATCATCTTTGGTTTCTGCTGTAAAATCATGAAGCGCTTCACACCACTCCACGGAGCGTCTGTTGTTCTATTCAAGGGAACAGAAGAGATGCATTAATTTTAGAAGTGTGAATGGAGCTCAAAAACTGATGGATGCTGCTGAAAGCAGCTGTACAGCACATGGGTGTCCTGACACTCTCCCATAAAATAGTGCTGCTGCAGATGTAGACTAGAATGGCATTTCAGCAATTAGCACCACAGAATTTCATCTAGGCTCAACCACATTCCTTTTTATCTCTGATGGCAGGGGAAAGGATTAATAAATTCAAAATTAGATCACTGCAGCAATACTTAAAATAGAGCTAACACGAATTTCCTTCAGCACAAAGGATAAAAATTTACTAATGTTAATTTGTCAGAAGCTCTGAATTCAATCAGCTTAGGCCATGTGTCAGAATTGAGGCTGTGACCGTGCAGCGTTGTGTGCTGTGGGAGCTGTGTCACGTTCTGCACGTACTCTCACATTATAACAAGAGTCTCTGGAAATCTGTACATAAATTCTGGCCCTCAACTATAGTTTCATTACCTGAGGAAGGGAAGATGAAACCTCCACCTTATTCTTCAGTGCTGTTTCTGTACCTACATAAGTAAAGCACAACTTAGAATAGGAGCAGTGTCTATTCAGAATTTAGCAATGATAGAGATTTTAGATATTTGAAGTCATTATTAAGAATAGCTTCTTAAGAAGTCCTACTGTTAATTTTTGATTTTTTTTTTAATTGGTCTTCCCTCTCTTTTTACCTCCTTTCTGCATTCATTGTCCTTTTGGAATTTTCTTCTATATGCTGCCTATTTGCATTAAGTACATAACCACACCCTTGAAGATTTTTGCAAACACATTCATACCTGTTCCAGGCAGATCTTCAATTACTTCCACAAAGTTCAAGGGGAAAATTCCAGACGTGCCTCTGAGCTCTCCTTTGGCCCACTCTTCATTTACATATTCTTTCAGGATAATAGTTTCACCTTCTGAAAAACTGAGCTCATCTTTCTGATCTCCAATGTATTCAAATCGTGCTACACATCTTGGACCTCTGCACAAAAAAAAGAGAAAATTACTTTGCTTCTTTATTACTGGCCACTTAATAGTAAGACAGCATTGTGTGCAATATATGGATTGATATTTTAATTAAAATGATAAAAGAATGCAGCTAGAATAGGTGGAAAATTGGGGGCCAGCCCTGGTTCTCATCTCTGCTTTCTGAGGAAGATGAGTACAGAGTCTGGAGGAGGCAGATGCAATTTCTGCATCCCCGTTCCTGGCTGTTATTGAGTGTTTTGCAAAAGACCCTAATTTCCCTTCCATGCATCAATAAACCCCCTTGTTTCTGGGTCACCTGTCCACTTTCCTATATCCAAGTAAGTGTCCTGATACACTTTCATTAACAGCTTGTTTTTTGAGCTAGCATCCCATTTAGATGCAATCAAACATGGGTGGTGCGTGGGTGTTGTATATTTATCCCAAATACATGGAGGTTTCACAGGAAGAAGTTAGTTTTTATCTACTTTAACATACTTTATTCTGTAAAATCCACCCTGATAAGATTATATATACGGGAAATAGCTTATCTATCAAAGAAAGAAACATCAATGCATCTCATAAATTTTATATACTTTGGTACAGTACTGAAAAAAACCTAATTATTTTTACCCCAACTTAAATAGATTTCATTATTTAGGAACCTAATAAATTAAATTTAAGAAATTACTCTAAGAAAATTTTTTGTTTATCAGAAATGCCATGCTGTAAAAAAGCAGTAATAGGCTTTAATTCTTTTTATATATTCATAGCACACAACCAAAGTAAGAAGCTTGATTCCCACCCCTGTCCCCCACTCAGTATCTTTGCAAAGATGTGTCTTTCAGGACAGAGCTAGAACTTTCTGTTTCTTTCTTAGCTGCAGAAGCAGCTTTTTAAAATAAAGTTTTTGTTCCTGACAAACCAAGCTTCATCTAAAAAACAACTGAATGATCCCACTGACACTAGTTGCTCCTGCCTCTGCCTGAATTTACTTTAATTCCTGGAATAAATGATTACAAAATCCAATAAGCATCATTGTGAAATAAATAGCACTAAAAATCATTTCTTGCCCACAAATATTAGTACAAGTTGTTTGAAAATCACAAATGAAAGTGCTGGCAATTCATTTGATAATTCCACCCGGGGAACTTTAGATTTACCCGTACAGCTGCACACCTTAAGGACAGACAGATTTCTCTGCTTAAAGTACCTCTATATTCTGTCCCATTGTATGTTGTTCTTTCAAATGAGTAGGAGCCCTACCATGTTCCATCTTGTGAGGACACTGGAAGAAAGCAGCAAGGCCAGGAGCAAAGAGAGGAGTGCACAATGCTGCTGAAGTTAATCAGATTGGTTCATGGTTTCTAGAACCAGTTTTCATGAAAGTATGGTTTTAGGCTTTTTTTTATTAATACCTAAATATGAATCTTAATAAAACATCATAAACATTCAGGTTTTTAGAACATGTGTTTTAATTTTTACAATATATTTTTGTGAACAAATTGTTAACCCTATTAACCTTAGTGCAGAGAGCCCCCATTTCAAAGTTAATCTTTCTTTTTAATTTCTCGTAAATCAACATGAGAAAGAAAATAAGATTTATCTGACTCACTTAATACATCGTGATGAAGAGGGTATTTTTTTCCTGTTGGCTTCTTCTGGAACATCAATCTAATAAGACAATAAAATAAGTTATATCTTCCATTTCAAGCTCATGGCAACTAACCACAATAACCTTGAAACTTGTTAAAATAATCAGTTTTTCAGAGGTGTGACACTCTGTAATTGTTGGCATGCTCTGATATAGGACCATATTAATGTAAATTTATGCCTTTTTTCTCATTTTTTAATCTTATGCAAACAAGGAGCAATATTTAATGTTTTGTTTTATGAAGCTGGTTTATTGTTTCTACTTGTGGCACGACTGATTGACAGAATATGTGACTGAATGCTACTACATGTTGCATTTAGATCCCAATCCTCAACTGGTAATTGCTCTCAATTATTTACTAGCATAGCATACCACAATAGACAAAACTACTGTTTACACTTATCCCTTCTGTGCTTTGGCAGCCAACTGCTCTGCAAACAAAAACGCGTCTCACAAATCCCACTTGAGTTGGAGAAATACAACTTAAAAAATCAATACACAGTTATATCAAACAGACCACATTCAAGGCCTTTATCATAGGAGGATTTCAACTGTATTTTTGGTGTGACATGAAGGATGGTCTGTAAGATGTACAGGACTACAAGCCTAGAGGCCCTGGTGAGGAGCTTTGGGTTACAGCTCACTCAGCCAGTTCCCATAAAATCAACAAGAATGTTTCACTAGCTTATGTGAAGCACTGGAGGAAATCACAATGCCTTTTAGGACAAATAATCTTTGCATTGCTCTTGCTGAAGGAGCTGGTACCTGTGGTGCTCTGAAGGTTCTATGGGAAGTCATAACTACATATTCTTGTTAGGTGTCTGGATCTAAGCTACTACCTAGCTCAATACTGTAAAACACATTGTAGTGTATTGTACAGAGACATTGTACCAAGATGAAACCTGACATGAACTAACAGGAGAATTCACACAAGTAAATTAGCCTCATGTAAATTAGCCTCTTTCTCCTTTTCTTAAAAAAAAATATTTCTGAAACAAAGAATTTTTGCCCTCAAAGGGTAACCATCTTTTACAACTAAAATAGAAATGCATCTTCCCTAGCTTTTATGAAGTTGTATCTGTCTGTATCAATGCTGAATTTGACCCCAATACTCCACTGCTTTAACATAAAATCTTTTCTTCATTAGCTATCAGCAGAGTAAGAGCTTTTAAATGGAATTGTTGGTCTGTGTAGAAGCAGCCCATCAATTTAGCTAACAAATCTTTCTCATGAAAGTGAATCAAGCATGGTTCCATTACTACTCACTATGAGTTTAGTTTTTATTCTTCAGCACTTCTCAGATCTTAAAATTTTTCTCCAATACCACCATTACAAACTAAACAGACACCCCACCCTCTCTGATGTCTACCAAATCCTTGGTATTGCCCATGTAGCAGCAGTGCTCATTTCTGCCAGCTGTCCTGGCCCAGGAAGTGTTGACACAGACACTTCCTGTCTTTCATGCCAAGCCATGCACCTTCCCCACATCCTGGTGTCACTCTGGCATTCCTCCATGTCCATAGGGCTGGTGTGGACAGCCCAACGTCCTTTCCACCATCACAAAATGGGCTTCATTCTCAAAGAGTCAGGCTTGCAATGGGTTTGACCCAGCATTTGACTGCAGGGAACCACATTGTATCCCTTTTAAATTAATTATCTTTGGCCTCCAAAAGAGCACCTGCCTCTTGCCTTCCACACACTGTCAAGTGTCACATTCAGAAACAGGATTGCTTTAAGCTGCTCATTTGCAACAACACAATCTCCTTGCACTGTGCCAGCACAACCATTTGTGCAGCCACTTAGAAAGCCACTTAGGCAAATTGATCCTGTTGGAAAAAACAATATTCTAGGAAGAAAAAAACACATCATGTTTTTTTGGGCCAAATTGCTACCCTGACCTAGTTCACTACACAGCTAAAAAAGTGGTGATTCCAGCAAAGCTCAAGGGACATGAACATGACAGAAGATGGGGGAGCTGGGGGGAGGCACAAAAATCAACCGTCTTTTACCTAGTGTTGATTCTTACATGCAGCTGTCAAAAAATAATCTGCTCTGTAGACCCTGAGAAACTACCCACGTTTCCAAAGAGAATCTGGTAAGGGCGATGAATTTCTCCCTTGGCTTTAAATTAACAGCAAGTTATTCCCCGTAACAGAAGCTGGTTGTGCCAAATCAAGCATCTTTCTAATACCACACAAACAAGTTGATATGTCTTCTGTGCTGCCAGTTGGGTAAGAGATTATCTAAATACAGAATGCTAAACGCACAGGAGCCTTAGTAAAATAGAACCAGAAAACAAATGCAATAGGCTCTTATGTAGCAAGGTATACAAAGCCTACATACAACTACTTTAACAAAGTTGGCAGGAAATATCCCTGTGCGATTCCCACATTTTCCTCTGTACCACTCAGTATCAATTTTCTCCAAAAGACAAACAGTGTCTCCAGAACGAAGGTCCAAGTCCTCAGCATGCTCTGTAAGACAACATCATTTCAGTTAACAGTACTTGTCACACTCACTGATTTTCTTTAAGTAAACTTTCTTTTTTCAAAAAGTCTTATTTTTACTTGATAAATCAATCAGCTTTAACTGAAAAACTGACCCATCTACAGCTAAACCCACTGATTTGAACAACTCTATGTGCAGACCTTGCAGACAGATCTTCCATACCATTTTTAAGCTCTAATTTTTAAGAAAATTTCCAGTTGAAAGTCTTGGAGTAAAACAAGCTTCCAGAATATTCACATTTACTTACCTGCAGGAAAATCATGCAGGACTACAGCATGAGGTGCACTTGTGTCAGAAACTTTTGGAGGATGGTTTGAATCCTGACAACAACAAATAAATCCAAGTAGTTTATAAATCATGGAAGATACTAACAGAGATTCTCTGTTATGTACTCCTCAATTAATTTCCTGACTTTGGACACAGAGTTGTTCTGGTATTGCAGAAGGAAATGGTTATTGGTCACACAACTGTGGGTGTGAATTCTGTATGCCTTTTGCCAGTGTAAACAAGAATACATTTCACCAAAACCTACTTTTGAGCCAGTGAAAGGAAGGGAAGGCATGCAACTTTTCCAAGTATAGAAAAAGCCTCAGCTATCTCTGTGGGCCAGAAATCTGTAGCACTGATAGCAACACTCATTTGCAAGGGCTGTGGATGAATTTTGCACTGGTGCTTGGTACTGTGTGCCACCAGTCACTCTTCCTTGCTTGAGGGAACACCCAAGCCAAGTCTCCCCAGCACACTCAGCAGGGCCAGCACATCTGCCGACTAACAAACATTCCAAGGGGAGCAAGGAAGCCACGACGCCTTTGCTTACACAAAGGTAACACTGAGTGGAGCTGACAGGTTTATTGTGGCATCTTCATAAAGGGAAATTATATTCAAAATGTTGAGCTTCTTTATCCCACCCACTAGGAATTTTTAGGCTGTACTGACGACAATCATGGTGTGTGAATTACATTCAAAGTAATTCATTATGTACCCAAAAAAAAAAAAACCCAACCAAAAAAGCCCAGCTAAAACCAGAGTAACATGAGTTACGACAACAACATACTGCATAGAAATCTATTTCAGCTATGCAGGCTTCTGATAATAGTCAAAAAGGCTGCTCGTTGCTATAATTTCCACTAGCTATTTAATATTAATAGAGTCATGCCCTAAAACCAAGTCAGGATCTGTAGAAGCAGAGAGAGGAAAATACTTTCAAGTCCGTATGTCAAAGCCAATTCACCGATGTATCATGTACAGCACTTCATAAAGTGCTCGCTTATCTTTTGCTCAATTCTCAGATACTCAGCCAAGGAAGCGATTATTTTCCTGTGAGATGGAGGAACTTAACCAGTTTCCTCTCCCTTCTGGCACCCCAAGTAATTACTCTTGCTCTGTTCCATAAGCAGAATGTCCCTGTGCTATGAGGCAAATCACCATTATTGGGTTTTGTTTTGGCAGTTGTTGTGTTTTGATTACAGAAACACAAGGATTTAATAAATCACTATTACATTTCTCAGTGTAACCTCTGAAGACTAAAACACTTGATACTTTATTGCAACAGGAGTCTTGCTCACTGAATATTTAAGCCAGCAGAAAAAAGCACCTTACCTTACAGGACAGTTCTTCAGTGTTCCTGGGAAGACAGTCTTCCTTGGCAACTCCATGAGGCACAGGTAGCTTGAACAGAAACAGAGGCAAATGGAAAAGTTTTTTTCATTTCTAAGCACCTCAAATTTTCACCGCAAATGAAAATGGTCAGATGATGAAATTATTCAAACCACCTACAACAGGTAAGTAATTTAGGAGTCCGTGGAAGAGGACAGGTTCCTTTGGAAGGCATTCAGAACAGACTGCTGGTGATATGAACTCTGAGAAACTCAGGTAGTGTCACTGCCTTTAAAAGTGTCTTAGACACCTAACTGGTATCACACCATATAGTACAAGATATTCAGAAAGACACTCTGATGCAGAAATATATTCATTTGTCATGAAGGGCACTAGAAAAACAACCTGGGAGGAAATTTTCATTGCCAGTAAGACTTTGAGGCAGGGAGTTACTACTGATTACTACAGAAAAAACCCCTCATATACAAAACTCTAAATGCAAAAGTGAAAGATCAAAAAGAAGGCAACAGAAAGTTTCCACTTCATGCTGATGGAATGCTGATGCTGTTCATGCTATGGCTGTGTGGCTGCTTTTTTTGACAACAGCACTGGTTCAAGCAGTCACCAGCTCTATCACTGACCAGTTTCAAGTTTCTGGGGAAAGATCTTCTTGTTTTTATCTGTAATGTTGATCCATTAGGATTTAAAATTCCCTAATAACACATACAATACCAAAACATTTTTAAAATGAAATGGGATGGCATCAATAGGATGAAAATGTAAGATTAGCAATGTTACATTCCTCACTCTTTGCAAGCTTGATTAAGTAAGGTCAACTACTTTCTAAGTTCCAATGCTCCCCCAATTTTCCTAAGCATTTTGATATGTGTGGGTAAACCAATATACAAATGCAATTATTCAGCATCCTTTTACTGAAAGAGAATTCAGAACAGGTGACTGGAAAAAGAACCCCCAAACCCCAAGAGCTATGCATTAGAGATATATATATATATATAATATAATTACATATATACACAAAAATACACCACATAGATCTATACATGTATTTATTGCTTTCTCCAGTACTGCCTTACAGGACTTACTGCTATTTATCGACCAGCATTTTCTAACAAAGATGATGCTGATATGCACTTTGAAAGCCACATAATACTAACCTACTTTAGTAGGCTTAACTGCCTTTTTCTCTACTATTTTAACCAGCACTGTTTTACAAAAACAATGTTCTCAGATAGAATATCTCATCTCTCACCATGTATTTATTGTAGAGAGGATGACCCGGTTTAGGTCTAGGAGGTAATGCTGGATCTGGATTTTTAAAGACTGCACTTTTTGCTCTCTTGGGTCCCAACCTGAACTTGTTGGTTTTTTTATCAGAAGCGATGTCAGAACTAGATCGCGAAAGAACATCCTTCTGGGAGGAGGTCTTGGCTGCGGAGAGTTTTGGTGGAGGTGGCCTTCCAGGAACACTTTTAGGTGGGGGAGGTCGAGCAGGTACAATTTTTCCATCCACAGGCCTAAAAATTGTGCAAACCATCAGAGAAATATGCATATTAATAAGCATGCCACCTCATCCTAGCTATAGAGTGTGCAGTGAGGAAACAAGATTTGTGATGACCTGGGCTGTACAGTGTGTGGTATCTGAAGCTTTCCAGGAATACGTGAACTCTGATTCAGATACTGGGACCAGATGATCAGTTCCTTTGACTACGTATTTCTAAATCTGCTCACCAACAGCCTGCCAGCTTTCTGGGGAGCCCACTAAATAAGCAGGATTTGTTTCAGCAATCCACCTCTAGAAAGAGCTTTCTTTGAAGCTGCTGCAGGATGAAGTTCTGCTGTTGGAGAGCTTTGGTGAAAGCTGGTCTTCAGGACTCAGCCTAGCTCATTCCTTGGGATGTCACTTACCTGAAGTGACTATGATGAAGCTCATGACATATCTCACCACTTTGCACATTGCCATCAATAGCAGAATTTACCATTTTTATGCAACAGATGTCTACTGCAGAAAGAAAACACTGGTGAAAGTACTCAAGTTCTCTGGCAATGCTGGAGGTACCACACTCTCATTAGGGGACCAGCAGTTTAGAAACCAAAACCAGAGACTAGCAAGTGACAGTAGTAATGTTTACTAGTAATTAATATTTGTAGTAATATTCCAAAAATATAGTATTGTTTGATTTTACTGTGGTATCTTCAACCAGTTACTGCAAGTTTCTGCTACAACTGTTTCTCTTTTTTTCATATAATTTAATTCAGCATAATTATTTGCTCATGTGCATTCCTCATGGGTCTGCAAAAATTATCAACCCCAACAAATGTGCATTAGTGGATCTTTGAAGTATCATTCTAACACATTTTGTGAGTGTCATCCATCACTTGAGAAGATACTAGTGCACTACAGTAATGCTCCTGATAAGAGTTCTCTATTACTATTTGAGTATGGAATAATTTTTAAATTTCAAAAAAATTTTCCACTTCTGTTCAACATCCATCTCTCCCTTTTCTTGTCCTCATCTTGAACTCAGCATTTTTAATACTGACAAAAGGGGAAATTCCATGTTAGACTGCCTTAAATCTGTAAACAGACCAACCCATACGTTTTTAAAGCAACTCAACTAAACAAGAAGACCCTAACAAGCAATTCAGTGAATTATTACTGCTTACTTAAAAAAAAAAAATTAAACATCTGTTTGAGCAGAAGAATGAAAGGACAAAATATTTATTGCAGTCCCAGAGACCCTCATAAGAATCAGGAATGTTATGCTAAACCGAACGCAGGGAAGGAATAAGCCCATAAGGAGCAATAATGAGGTGTTTCCTTGTGGTACATCCACATTCTTTCCTGTTAATTAATAATTATTATTGATAGACTCAGTTCAAGAACAGAAAGATTCTCCTGTCCTGACACAACAGAGAAAACTCTTGCATTTGAACTCAGATTTAGAATGCAAATGCTGAGATACCCACAGTGGGCTGGCTAGTCATGCCAGATCTCCCTCCACTGTGTCTCTGGCACTGATGGACATGAATTTAAGGCTAGTCCAGCAACTTTTGCCCTTGCAGACATTCTTTCTTTTTGGTTCACAAGAATAAAAACCCCCAAGGTTATCATTGATCCTGCACCTGCATTTTAGGTCTGAAGTACAGAAACTAGCCAGAGCTTCTGGGAAGCTGCTTGCCCAGCATCTGCCCTTTTCAGGGTGGGAGCATCTGCCACCTCCATTCCTTCACCACTCAAACCCCACCACAAGTGCAAGTGCTGTGGGTGAAAAGGTTAAAGATTCAGAAAGGAATGACTGTCAGCAGCCACTGTACATTAGCTGAAAAGTCAAACAGCTGCTCTCCTATAATCTCCCTGCTCATACCATAATGTACAAACAAGTATTAAACAGCTACCAACTTGGTCCTGCCTATTTATTAGTGAGCACAGCGCCCAGTCAAGCCTATTGAGCTATGGCTGGAGTCAGTAGTGTCTACATTGAGACTAACTATGCAAATTAATTCAGAAACACCACTTTTAAGTGAGTATGAAGAACCACACTCACCTTGGGGGTAGTAGAGGTTCTAGCTGAGGCACTCCACCCTGTTCTGAGTGATCCAACTCCTACAACCATTCAAAAGAAAAAAGACATTTCTTTAAGCCTAAGGAAAAAAAAGATCTTGTTTAAATTATGTAATTCTCATATTAAATTATATCCTATGGACCTGAAAAACAAGAGTTTCTGGAGGTCCGGGAGTAAAGTAGTAAGTATTATGGTGTGATTCTGTGATTTTAAAGTGTTATTGAACATGGAGGGAAATATGGAGGGTAAATAACCTGATTTACTACCTGAAACACAGCTTAAAGTGTGTGTTACGTATGACCCAGCCCTTCTTTTCCTACTATATGACAGTAAGGACTTAAGAGCCAATTTCAGGAGAGTCATACAAATGTACAATTGCACTGCCTACAGGATTTCACATTATCAACTTTGATTTAACTTTGACACACAGACCACTTTGAACAGGCTTAAAGCAGGAAACATGACATTAATGCAACTCGCACGGAACAGCGTCTCTTGCAAATAACATTAGCTCCCACTAAAGAAGGCATCTAAATATGTTTTCCAGAGATCCAACAGACAAATCCCAGTGAATCTTGCTTTGGCAGATTAAAGCATCCCTCCTCCCAGCTGCCCATGCTGGCCCTGCCAGAGATTACCACCCTACAGCAGTCAGGAGAGCAGGACATGTGCCATGTCTGAAGGGCTTGGACCACAGTGATGGATTAACAAGTGACCATCCTTACTGCCTCCTGCTGTTCGTTTTCATCCCAGTGCCAGAAAGCTCTGCCAGCTCCGCTGAACAAGCACAGCTGCTTCTGGAACAGCGTGGTAAATCAGAGTGCTGAATCTGGGTTCAAAAGAACCCCTTCTGAACTGGTAGCTTTAAATAGGTCTGAACAGTCTTGTTTACTTAATTAGGTGCTTGAATGTGCTTGAAACTTATAAACAATTTCTGTGATTTTTCCTACCTAGAAAATACCTAGATATATTTTGTGATAAAATTTGACCCTTGATAGAGTCCCCAAATTAATTTTCTGATTAAATGACTCTATTAGAAAGAAAAAAACCTGCCACTTTCAGATTAGGATGTCATCCTCATATCAAAAATTTTCCTCTTCCATGTGAAAAGGAAGAAATCTGTGCCAACTGCTGCTTACGGTCAACAATTTTTGCTGTTGCTGTTTAATCACTTCCACTGACAAACAATACTAGTTTTAGAAGCACAGTTCTTACCTTTCCAAAGATAGGATTTAAATGTTCCAGTGGATTCAATACAATCTTTTTATAAAAAACATCCCCTGAAGCTTATATATGCCTGTCACAATAACCTAGATGACATTGTAAAAGTTCTGGAGTTCCACTGCATAAAATGTCATTTACTGTCTTGTTTCGTAAATTATTTTTTCAGCCTTACCCAGAAAAGGTGGGACCTCTCTGAACAGCCTTTTCAATCATGACCTTTTAATACCCTTTATCTTAATAGCAGAGGTAGCTACAAAGGCATTTGTTGGCAGCGTCCATCTAGTGAGGGCTTTTAATTTGATTTGACCTTTTTACTGCCTGTGGCTTTCACAAGATTCTCTGCCATTCTTGCCCTCAGAAAACTCAATATTTGGAAATTTTACTGTCATTTTCTAGTTTATTTTAATTCCCTTTTGAAAATCTGTGTCAAATGTCGTATAGCTACAATGCCTACCATAACTATGTACGTGCTCTGGAGCAAGGAGCGGAGCCTTACTTCCCAAAATAGGTGGTTCTACTCAGTAGAAACAACTAGAAGGAAAGAGCTGAAAAAAGCAAGCTTCATTCTTCTACAGAAAAGTTTCCTCTGACTGGAAATTAGCACAGACACTGAGAGGTATTGTGTGCATGAAGGTAAAAAAATACATTTCTAAAGCACTTTGACAACATTTCACCATGTAAATCCCACTGGACTTTGAGCCACTTTGCAATGCTTTTGAAAGTAAGTTGTAGACTATCCTGATTCCAGATGATGAATACAGAAAATTGAAGATAGATGTGATCAAAGTTTAGTAAAATATCACCAGAGTGCTTTTCAAAACTGACAGCAGTCTAAATTACCTAATTAATTAGAGAACAGAATTAAAAGAAAAAAGCCTTACATTTTTGAGCAGCTGTTTTCATCTTCTGGTCCTTCAAATAACTTCCTTTACAAATGCTTGAGGATCACAGGAGATATTTTAACCAAAACAGACAAAGCTGTAATACAGGAAAACAGTTCTAACTTACCCCTTTTTTCACTAGGTCACCACTGCTGGGTTTTCCCACTGTGATAGTGGATGTGTTCCCAATAGGCTTTTCAGCAGGAAGTGGCGGAGGGCTATGTGGGGTGTCATTTAAAGCTGTAAAAACCAAAAAAAACCCCAAATTAAAGTCTAATTAATACCTTCCTTACATGGATCAACAATAGGTAAAGGAATCCACCTTGGTTTGGGGCATTTTTTGTGTGAATGCAACTTCCTTCCTCAAAGCCAGAGCAGCCAAAGGGAAGAACCACTTAAAGAACAGTGAAGAGAAAAGGGACATGAAGGGAACATTGTAACTCTGAGGCTGAGTTCAGGAGTACTTCCCATCCTGCATAAGGGATCTTCACTTTTTACTCTCAGGACACCAGCAAGTCATTTCAGTTTCAGGGTTTCAGCTGCAGTACTTGGCGATAAAATATTAGACGAGCAAAAGAGTTTTTACCCCTGGGAATGTCAGATTCATTACTGGATACTCTGAAACACCATCACCACATTTCTAAACTGGCTCACTTTTTTTTTCAGCTGTCAGCTCCTGGAATATCCTTCAGTCTGGAAAACAGCTGAGGGTTATTTCAAGTAACCCTGAAAGATCAGGAGACTTGGATGGAAGAACCTCCAGATAGGTAAAGGCAAGAAAATAAATTATTGCCTGCTACAAACTTCAAGATGACAGAAAACAGAGATGGTAGTTCCCAGGTAGTCTTTAAGGAGCTAAGCAAGTTTAGGACATGGAAGAGGAAACAGTACAGATCTTATTAGGGAAGAGCGATGATGTCCTCACGCCCAATAAAGAATAGAAAACCCTCCTAAATATATGACATTTACTTTCAATGTCTCTGCCTTTGAAACCTGGGAAGCATTTGGACAGGTTTTGCCAGCATATTTACCAAACATTTTGTCTTTATATATTGGAGCCTTGTCATCGATTTTACAATCTGTTTGAATACCAAGAAAATTCATTTCATAGAAAGAACTACAGACACTTAAGCTCTTCTGACTTCTAGATGAACTTGGAATTTCATAAAAATACATGTAGACAGCCTGGACATTTATAGACTGATAAAAAAAAAAGGGAGGAGAGATGCTATCCAAAACAAAACTTTCAGTTGCTCATTTCATAAAAACTGATCTCAACAAAGAAACAACACATAGGAAGGAGAAGTGTTGTTTATTTTTAACACCTTTGTTGCATTACTATTATGTAAAACACTGCTGTGATGTTTAAAAATGGATCCATTTGATGGATCAGTTCAATTCTTAGGAGAAGGTCACAGTCCTGTTGGCAGTGACCAGGCATGGGGGAAAAAAGTTAGGAAGTTCATCACTTTTCTAAGCTTCTGTGATGGATGAAAAGTAAAAATAATACCTGGCAGTAATTCCAAAAGAAATCTTCTCTTATCATATCTTATAAAAAGCATGAGACATTTATTTACCACTTTAAATCTTGCTACACAGATGGCCTAATTTCCTCTCCCTTAGTCTTTTTAAGGTCAAAATTAAAGCAACTAGAGGAACAACAACAAAAAAAACCTCCTAAAAACTAGAAGGCAGGTGTTATTTTCAGTGATTTCTAACGGTAATAACTGAAGTGGAAGTTTAACACTTCCTTTCTAATTGCATCTCGACAAAAATGCTAACCCCAATTGAAAGCTTTACTGGAGTTCAAATTCTTAAGCATCCAGTTCTGTCTCCTTTTTGGTAGTGCTGGCTGGGCTGTTCTGGGGGTTTTCTTTGTGTGTTTGCGGTTTTTAAAATTTTTGTTATTTTGTTTTGTTTGTTTATTGGGGTTTTTCTTTTTAGTTTTTGCTGGTTGCTGATAGAATTTATCTCCCTCTATAAATAAGATGGTGAAAGACCCCCGGTACTGAGATTATGTGGCCCCTTTACAATGTAAATCCTACTATATCCATTTATACCTTGACCCAGTTGTACTTCTCTCCTCTTTTAACTTTTAACAGGTTACATTTCTGCAGCAGCTCCTATTTGACAAAAGGCTACTCTGCTGTCTCGGAATCTGCTTCTGTTCCTCGCTCTCCCATTAATCTTCCAACCACTGATTCCCGTAAGGCAGGCAGTGCATCACAACCTCCTGCTGTTTGCAGCTAAGTACAGGACCGGCAGTCCTTTGTGGAAAGTTCAATTACCGCTAGAGAGCAGCAAGGGACCAGTTATCTACAAGTTCAAAAGGGAATCCATCTCAGGAAAAAAAAAGGAAAAGAAAAAAAAATGTCAGGTAGTTGGCTGGTTTTTTGTTTCATTTTATTTTTAACTCCAATTACAATTTCCTTTATAGAGAAGAATTACGTCATGGTTTCTTTACAGTAGTTCATAAACATATTCTTCCAATTGAAGAAACCTTTTATTTATAATCAGGTATTAACAGAAAGACCTTTTCTCACAGCTTTATCTTCAGTCTTCTCTGTATTTTTAATCATTTCCACTGCATTACTGACTTATGCAGAGGAAAAGAAAATTTAGTATTTTAACACTGGGTTGGTGACGGGGGGAGATTGGAAATAATGAGTGAAACTCTTAGGAGAAATGCCACCTGGACATATAGTTACTACAAGTTGACTATATACCCACTAAGTGTGGCAAAACATGATTTTGAAACATGAGTTTTAAGACCTATCTTGTGACATTTTTCCCTAAGCTTTGAGGATCACAGGTAAGGCCAAACAGAATTCCGCAAGTATGCACTCCAGCTTACAAAGACCAACACAAAGACCTTGTGGGTCTCTGATAAATTTCCACTCTGAGACACTGTCAGTGTCATTTGTAAAGCTGTAAAGGATTAGAGGTGGAAGGCTTTAGGAATACAGTAACTCTCAGAAAACTGTAGTCAAGACCTTGACATAAAATTGAACACATCAGGTTTTTGCATCCCAGTTCTCACATGCCTTTTTTTATCCCCTCAAACTGCTACCTATACATTCTTGCTTAAATGGCCACAGATTTCAAAATTAGCACGGATCAAGGGATCTTCTTGATTTAAACTGTGAAAATGATGCTAAACATCCCAACCAAGCCGTGTTTGAAGGGAAGTTTAATGCACCAATGTTGTTCCTTTGACAAGGAAGCTTGGGAGCAGCACTAAAATAACCTCAGCTGAGGTCAGCACTGAAGTCAATTTGGCCAAAGGTACAGCTCCAGGATATGGTTTAGCAGAAAAAACAAGCTTGTTTCTGCTGCAGGTTCTCCTCCAAGTCTTCCTTTCCAGCCTTTAGATCTGCCCCTTACATACAGTTTCACCTCGTTATGCATCAGCTCCATCAAGTTTGAGAGACATCAAACTCAAGGGAGGGAGCCCAGTGAAGCAGCTGGGCAGCAGCGAGAGTGGAATGTGACACTCATCTACCTCTCCCTCTCACCACAGCCCTTAGGCTGGCTCTTCTGTCTTGTCAAACCGTACCACGGGACTCCTTTGGCAGCTAATATTAGCTAGTAAACAGCACATCAATTATTAAACATTAAATCCCAACTGAAATGGTTTTTTAACACATTTTTCAGACATTCAGGAGAAGAACTTACATTTCCCGGGTTTAGCTGGGATTCGGATCACAGTGGGTTTCCGAGCTAAAGCTGGTTGAGCTGTCTGTTCCTTGGCAGGTTCATTTTTGGTAAGGAACTGAAATGGATCTAAAAGGAAGAAAAAACCCAACATCTTTAATACTTAATTGTTGAACACAAATCTTACCAAGTATTGCTTTCATTGTTAAGGATATTTATATTTCACACCCAAAACAGTAATAAAAACCAGAGAGATCAGGCTGATCCAACTAGTATACCCAGCTCTTCATAAATAACAGGTCTTCTTTGTACATCTGCATTCATATATGACTTAACATAAACATGCTCCAGATACCTTCTGGGATTATGTGAGCCACTGAACAAGAGGAACTGCATTACTTGGTAATAGGGACCTGAAATCCGAATGGCTTTAGGGAAACGTTTACAAAGTAGTTGATCTAATGCACTGACATAGCTGTGAACACATTCACTGAAAAGTTTTAATCAATACAATCTTGCCAAAGCTAAGCAATCAGCACTGCAGCAGATAAAATACCTACTGAAACATACAAAACATTTAAATACTACTGATTACAAAACATCTTTGCTGTAGAACAACTAATTCTCTTGAAGATTCTGCATCATTTTGTTATAAACCTGGTGACACAGAGAGAACTGGTTCAGACCAAGGTCTGGGAGTTGTGCCTGAGCTCTGCCCCTGCCTGTATCACTCACTCCTCTACAAGCCTGCCCAATAATCCCACTGGTAAGACAGGAGCAATGTTTCCCATGCTTCATTACCTTAAGCGCTGGTCTCTTATTAACAGGCATGGGAACATAGGCACATGTAGAAGGCAGCTGTAAAAATACTTGTACATAAATAAAAACCAAATTAATGTGTTCTTTCTCAAGTACACCTCGATGTCAAAGAGCAATACTTCTGTCTTGTTAACAACTGCTACTTCTTTCTCTGACATTATCAAATTCTGCAGTAAAATGGCAATGCTTAATAGTATCATAAAAGTGTACAGTAGAAACTGGAAAAGGACTCTGGATGATAAATTCTCCATGACACATATTCATAGCCACAACAACCGAGTCTGATCTCCTCTGCTGGCCTTTTCAGATATGTAGCTCAATGAGATGTTATTTATGGAGTGTCAGTCTGAAGAGTAAGTATGCAGGGCATCTCTTTGAATTCTTCATGACTTTTATAAAAGCATACCCTTTTCCCAAAACTACTACCACACTTCCTGACAAAGTTGGAAAAATCTGTATTTGATAAAATTTTATCTTCAACACTTAGCAAAAACAGTTATGTCATATGAAGTCATGATTTCTTATGGACAATTTTGAACAATCCAATCCAAGCAAGACACTACAAATCTGTGCCTGGCAATTCACGTAAGATTTAAGAAAATCCAGAAATGCAGCATTTATTTATGAACAACCTCATGCCCTCCCGCATGCACACGACTTGGTGGCCACAGCTTCCCCTTGCCAGTGCTTCTGCCATCAGCCCCCTCTGGCAGTGCCCCCAGCTCCTGCTGCCAGCGTGCAGCTGTCACAGCAGCAGGGACAACATGCCACAGGGCCCATGCATGTTCACCCTGCTCAGATGTCCACCTCCCACTAGCCCCTTGCTTAAGGCTTTCTTCACAGGCAGATCCATCCCATACAGGTGTGCTATGTGGATTTGTGCCATGGCCTCTCTTAAAGCCAACCTGCCTACAGGCTCCCCAGAAACCCACCTGGGTACCTTCAGATCACATTTTAATCCGGAATCAAGCAAATCAATTCCTTCTGTGAGGCTGCTCGTGCAACAGCTGTGAGCGTACACTTAAGCTACAAAGGATCATGGCAGGTCAACAATTAGTCTACAGATAAAGGTATACAGGCTACAGTCAAAAATAAACTCTGTTAGCATCTAGACAAAAGATGGCTCCATCACACTGTGCCCGAAGATTTCCAGTGCATCCGGAAATCAGGTACAGGCAACCCACAATGCTTTAGAATGTAAGAGTGAAACTAACGTTTTTGTTCAAGTTATGGATTAGCACATGAGGGTAGAGGGTGTAGGTCTCTTCATTGAAAGCTGCACCACAGCAAGAGTTTTTGTATAGGACTTGAAAACACAGACCACAAGTGGGGTGGAAGCATTCTGGAACTACAGTCATTACAAGAAACCAAAATCCCACAACTGGAGCAAGCCTGCAACATTCTTTTACTCTTTTATACCTCTGTCTGCTAGCTACAATGCTAACACTTGAATTGCATTAAAAAAACCTGAAGATTTATCAGACCTTAACTTTTGTGCTGGCATTCAGAGTGCAGTGACTTTAAGTGCAGCTGAAAAAAACCCCCCTGAAACCGGGCTTTGTTCTCTCCTTTAGTTATCTGGCAACTCTACATCAGATTTGAGGAGTGACCCTGGGGAGGCAGCAAGGCCTCAAAGCTACACTGGCCTGTTGGGAAGCTGGAAACACAGGATGAGCAGAGGAAAGGTGAGCAGGGCTAAGTCATGGGCTCCTTGACGCAGCATGACCATAAGGAGCACTCTGGCACACAGAGCACCTCTCAGGGTAAGGTTCTGCAGAGGTGAAGGAAGTTCTGCATGAAAAACAAGGAAACAATTTTCCAAAGCCTCCATCTTACGAAAATATAGACATTGTGAGACCAAGAGGAAATGCTCTGAACACCCAAAACAGTCACAGTTCTGTATTCTTGTAAATTTAAAGGAGATTCAAAATTGTAAAAAATTGCTGTTTGTCAGCTGTTAATCACTGCTATGCATAGAAACAGTTTTCTTGACCATTCAGCAGTTGGCAGAGGTCTCTACATCAATACATCTGACAATTTTTAAGTCTGAGAAAAGCAATTTCTAAAGCTGAGAAAACCATTTGATGAACGTTAGTTTTCCACTCATTATCTTATGTTCAATTATACTGTTGTCACCTCATAATTAGTTTAAAACTCATTACCTTGTTTGTGTTATTTCATTCCCCAGTGCTGGGCTTGCAGTAGAAATTGGCTGAGAAAATGACTGTGCTGCTTTGTGCAATGGGACTGACAACATATCAAATTTTTATGTTGTTTAACAACAACTGGGCATCGTTTGAGCATAATTCACGGAGGTGTGAAAACAGAATTGTTAATATACTCATTTAAAGCTTCTCAGCTCAAGGAAATTAATCTGCAAGTAATTTTTCATAACACATATCAACAGACATCTATTGATTTTTTTTTGATTAAACTTTTTACAATGATGCCTAAAGTCTGTGTCTTCCTTAGTCTCATTTTTCTAGAGCTTCTGTTTCAAAGGTTTATGTGATAACATATATTAGTGTGCTTGTTTGCAGGAAAGATAAATGAAAGCCATATATTCAAATAAACCATACATAATCTTCTTTCTTTTAACAGTTTTGGAGAAACAACCTTTCCCCCTCCATTCTCATACACCACCTGTGTTTAAAATTAAAAATAAGGAGGTTACAGAAGAAGCAGTAGGTTTTGCCCATGCAAGAAGGACAAATGGGTATCTTCCTGAAACACTTACTGGTAGTCTTTAAGTGAGAGGCAGTAAGATGGTAAGAGATACCTCAGCAGCAATAAAGGGAATCTCCAAACAAATAGTAAGTGGAAAGCTAAAAGCCCAGACTAGTACTGTCTGTTGTGGAGATGCTCAGTCCTGCAAGAAGTACTCAGTACACCAGAACAATGTAGTACAAAGGTGTGGATGCTGATATTACACTTGTCACTACAGAAGTACGCAACTGTGTCTACTTTCAAGGTTTAATTTAAAAACCTGAGTCAGCTGTTAGAGGCAACACTCACACATTCTCTTCACACAGAACAGTATTGTTACCAGAGTCTTCCAAGAACAGAGAACAGGAACAGACTTCATCAGCAATTGGTTTTATCAAAACCTAGCCCCATGAAAGCACTCTGGTGTTTATGGAAGCATAGTCAACCCATACTTGGGGGAAGATTCTCAACAACAGTCCCTTCCTACTAATATAGCCAGAGATTCAATGGAAACCTGACAGGTAACACCCCAAAGAATGAGGTTCACGCTCAAGAAACATTGTGAAATGTCACATTCAAAAGTCTGATCACTCAGACATTTTAAATCTCAACCTATTTACAACTATAAAGAGATGTATTAGACAGGTATCGTATCTGAATTCCAGCATCAGTGATTTTACCAATCTGCTTTCCACAGTATTTTTCATCAAGAACATTAACAGTTCACTGTTTTCAGAAATGGATTTCTGACACAGAGAAAATATGGACTACACCACCTTTCACAAAATATGCAATTTGCAGCTCCCTCTGCACGGAACATCGTTATGATCTGGTCATGACTGTAACTTTTAATAGACTGGAAAAGAAAAAAAAATTAAAACTAAAAAAAAAAAAACGAGAGAGAGAGAGACGATGGGACGCAGGTTCTTTCAGCATCTGATCTGTGCATAACCTGAAAGTAAGTTCAGGTGACACTCAGGCTTCTCAGTATTCCCTTAAAGCCAAGAGACAAGACCAGCTCATTCAAATAAAAGGAATGCAGTATTATTCAGGAGGAGACTTAGGACTGCTTCAGACTTAAAATTGGAGGAGAGGCAAGCAAATCTGCTTTGCAGAAAGAGCGTAGCCATCAGTGCGATAAAAGCGCACAAAGCCAAAGAATTATATAAAGTTTTGTAATTTCTGGAAAGTACAGAAAAAATTTGCCAAGACATGCCACAGAAGATTTGACTTAAGTGTACTAATTGAAAATGCAATTTGTCCCTAACTGAGCAATGAAATCTCATCCACATTGTCAGAAAGCTGGAGAGCAGATAAAATAAAATCTACTACTAGAATAGCAAAACTGCTTGGACTTTTGTAACACTTAATGGCAATAAAAGTATTCATGGGGTGGAAAACTACACACATACTACTTGCACATATAGAGAGATACAGATGGACCTTTTTCGAGCTCTCAGCACTTCTCTCTCAAAGTGTGGGAATGCCCACGCTTTGCACCTGTGTGTATCTAAAACCATAACCATTTGGTTCATAGCTCACCTGTACTAGTAAAGATGATGGAAATTACATTGCCTTTGGCACAAAAATACTGCGCACACCAGCGCGAGCTATTACAGGAGAGTTTGGAGGCTACTCCTCTACCACCGATCTAGTTTGCTAGCTGCAGTAAGACTAGAATAGTCCAAATTTCAAGAGCCTTCAGGAGGTCTCTAATCAAACCTCCTGCCCAGACCAGGTCAGCTGCAAGGGCACGTTGCTAGAAATTGGTTGCATAACCTGGTCTGACTTCAAAAATTGGATGTCAGAGGGTATTTGGACATAGAATGGGTGACAAAGAAAAGATACCCCCAAATTACCCTG
Organism: Gymnorhina tibicen; assembly: GCA_013399875.1. Classification (NCBI taxonomy): domain Eukaryota; kingdom Metazoa; phylum Chordata; class Aves; order Passeriformes; family Artamidae; genus Gymnorhina; species Gymnorhina tibicen. The sequence goes on along the minus strand of VXAZ01009300.1, from coordinate 480,490 downwards.
AAGATTAAGAAACACTGTCCATGTCCAGGTGAATGAATGATTTTTTATTGCCAGGAGATTCAAGTGCCCCAAAACAGGCAAGCTGGAAATTTCCAAAGCAGGTAATAGAAAGCAATTGGACATACAAAATCTTTTTTTTTATTAAAAATGTGAAGGACAAGGTAATAATATTTATATATATATTTATATATATTTATAATGTTGTTTAAAATACCTACCTACTCCCTTGCAAGAATCCCACATGTTTTCAGCAAAAAGGGATTTTTTATAAACATTTTCTTTTCAATATGCATTTTGTTGTTCTTTGACAAACTTTCTGAACAAAGGATAACCACATTTTAGGTATTGTGAAATAAACAAATTTAATTATCAGAGAAGACAGATCTTATTAAGAACGTTATTACTTGTGTGTTACTTCACAGCATCTATAGACCTGGAATTCAAAACTAAATTTATTTGCATTTGACAACCTAAAGGACTACTCATCTATTACACAGCTATGATTTAAAAACCTTACTTTTTCCTGAGCCTAGATATAAAACCCTCTCCTGTGCCAACTTTCAAGGTCCTTGAAGGCTCCAATTTATATCTAGTAGGCAAGCATCTGTAGTGACTGAAGAGTTAATGGATGCTTGTTATTATTTTGCTGGAGACTGCTGACCTTGCAGCAGAACCAACAGGACACAGCAACAGCCCCCAACCTCCAACACTCCACAGCAGCATGTCTTCAGGTAAAACTGTTTTTACAAGGGTTTATGCCAACGAGCAGATTAAAATGGATGAGACAGCTCATTCTTTTCTGGGGGTGATAATTTGTCAGTAAGTAAAAAAGGAGACAGGTGTTTTGAAAATAACCACAATAAAAGTCATCGGAAACACAGCTGAACCTTAAGAAAAGCTGCATTATTTTGAAGATATGTGTGGACTAATCTACCAGTTAGAAGTATTACCATTTTTTCTTTTTTTTTTGTTTTCTTTTCCATCCTGAGGAAGCAATTAAAATCAAGCAGCTGGGCAATATCCCCACTCCAGACAAATCTGGAGTTACTCAAGCAGCAGTTTTTCTGAATTGTCTATAATGTCACACAAATGCCACCATTCATGCCACAAGAAGAAACAATACACATAAATGGATAGCAGCACTGGTTTGGTTGGGTTTTTTCCCAGCAGACAGACAGAAATGACCCTTTTTACTATGATAAAGTAGTTAGACCGACAGATAAGACAATTAAGAAATGCAGTAGTCGTACTACTGTTCGACCTGAACGTAATGAAGATATCAAAATGTGAGCTGTCTCCTGCTGGTAAGGTAAGGCACTCTCTGAACTACTTTTCAAAGCATCTGGTTTAAATTGAGTTCTGCTATGTCAGGCAGAGAGCAATCAGTGAATTATACGCTGTTTCAGAGAGAAGGAAGAAGAGAGAAGGAAGAAGAGCTCTCCACATGAGAAAAAGAATAAAAACATTGTAGCAAGATCACCTCCAAGTTCATTTAAATGTGTGTAAATGCACCATTACCTGATTTTCTTTGTCCAAAACATAATTTCTCACAACATTTAGCAAAAAAGGCACACTACATACTTTGATGTAGCAACTAATACAAGTTACAGGTAAAATCATGGGTCTTCTGAAGCTGTGAAATTTACACAGTTAAACTTGCACTTGGATTTAATTTCCAAGCCTTTATAAAAATGGATAAGTGAGAATTGAGCCCACCCGATAGATTACCAAAACTTTTAACCTTCAAGAACTGCACAAGTCCCTGTTATCAGCCATAAAGAAATGCAGAAGTATCCCAGATGATCCAAAATATCACAACTATCATCAAAGCATTAGAACCTCAAGGTGTAGAGTCCCAGACAGATGCCTCACATTCTAAATGACTGACTTAAATAGAAGTAATTTCATTAGGATACAAACAGCTTTGAACATTAGCCTTTGAGTCCAAAATTATGGCACTTAAAACTGGCATCGGTTTTGGCTGATGACAAAGCAGTTCTACAGATTTATCATTCCTAACTTCTCCTTCCTGGCACTTCCCTTGGGCCAGCATCATGAGTTGGCTGCAAGATTCTGTCACAATTCACCTCTGAATTTTGCAGCTGTTGAGCTTCCAGAGGTCCCACAGACTTCAACTCTCTGACTGGATGTTGAAAGCTTTAAAAGAAATCTCAGTATCCAGAGTCTCTATTTGCACCAGAACAATTCCCCCTCTTCATACAGGTTGGACAAGGATAAAATCATTGATGTTTGGATAAGGGTAAATTCACTCAGCTAACAGCTGCGCCCTTGGAGATGCTGCCAAACACTGACAAAACTCATGGGATTGCTTGAGGTAAACTTGAAAGAGAATAATTCAGCTAGTTTTGGTAGTTAAACTACCGGTTAGATGCTGACATTTAAACTGGTGAAACTAAACTGGTTTGTTGCCAACACTGTTGATCTTAGCATATATACAGTATTCAAATATGTTTCACTACTGTGGAGGTGGTAGCCTTCTGTTAGAGGAAGCTGACGTCTTTCATCAGTCAACTAAATTGCTGTGGAGACTGAACTTTGTTTTGCCTGTTTCACCTTTTCATTCATATGCTCACTTCAACTTCTGCCCTCCTCATCATCCACTGAACACTTTCCCTTCGTCCTTTCACAGCAGGAGTCAGCAGCAGCAGGGATTGATCCCCAGTTCTGTTTACACTGGCCTAATAACCTGTGCTGTATCAGACAAAATGAAGCTCTGGTAACGCTGCAATATGCGATGTAACACTGCTCTCTGACAAACAACATGTTGGTGCTTGGTTTCCAATGCCACTGCATAAAAGCCTTCTTCCTTTCCTAGGGTTGCCATAACAACAAGCAGAGCACTGTCATTTTGCTAAGTAATGACAGTGACAAATACTAAGAAATGCAAAGGTCTGGCTGGGGAACTGGGAGCAAGATTAGAGCTTCTCTTCCTGCCTTCACAAAACATTTTACCATGGATTCATCTTGTAAATCCTAAGGTGTTCCTATGGGAACGTGAGAAATAGCTAGTGTTAGTGCTCTGTGTTGCCTCGTTTTCAGAGAGCCAGTGTTGTTCTTGTGGATGCTCTGTCAAGACATTGCGCAGTTTTAGTTATCCAGGGTACAGGATATGATCTTGAGCTCAAAAATGCCAGCAAAAATCTGGAATTAATCCTAATTTTACAGTGTAATAAAGTGGTAATGCTGCCGTACCTTTTTCTCTTTAGTAGGCAAGAAGTGATTGCAGCAAAGATGATATTTTATTGAATGAATAAAATCACAGGCAGGTGACTTAAGAAGTCAGGAAGATATTATCTGAATAATTCCTCTGTTAACCATGAGAATGGAAAGCATTTCCTTCTTAATTAAATGAAGAATAACACCCAGGGCACCAACCAGAAAGAGTAAGAGTGACATTCTTCTCACTTCACCACGAAAGTCGTTTTTCTCAGGTAATTTTCATTTCTGATCACTCAGCCTCTGATTTAATGGAAGAATTAATGTTATTTAATTTTTCTAGGTCAGGGGCAAGTCTGTCTTTTAGTGTACATAGCCAAAACATGATTTTCCCTTTTATGCATTTTCAAAATGTAAATATTCTCTTTTCTTGCCTGCTACTTAGAACAGGTCCATTTTCTTTCTATTTGTTACATCTCCTATCAAAATAAAATTACTGAAACTACAAAAGTTTTACTCTCTATGGCTTTTCTTCCAAAACCATCCACATGTACAGTGTCTGTTCCGTGACTCCAGTCTCCAGACACAATGATCATGCTTCTATTCCCACCGAGACACCATCAGCCACACATTTCCTTGACATAAGTACAAAACACCTCTCCAGTCACCCTGTACTCCTGCCTCCTTTCAGTCTTGGTAACAGTTTTGCAGTGTTCCTGGAATCTGTCAGCCCAAGAAAAAATGGACTTGTATCCATGTGCAGATAATCACCTCTCCTGCAGGATCTTTTGTTGCCTTATTTTCACTGCTTTTATAAGCTCCCCTGAGAACTGTATGTCTGTATGTACCAATCTTAACAATTTAAAACTTTAAGGGAACTTTCTACAACTGCCTTGGGCCTTTTATGACAATACAGAGGAGAAACAGTAACAAATTGGAACTTCATCTAACAATAAAATTCACGAACTGTGAAGAAATTGCATTTGTTAACTATCATTAATATTGATTTACCGTGACAACTACACAGCATCCACACTTCTCTTTTCTGAAAGTTAGGATGATAAATGATGTGTGGTGGGTTAACCCTGGCTGGATGTCAGGTGCACCCCAAAGCTACTCTATCACTCCACTCCTCCAATGAACAGGGAGAGAAAATGTAACAAAATGCTCTCCGGTCGAGATAAGAGCAGGGAGAGATCATTCACCAGCTGCCATCAGGGCAAAACAGACTTGACTTGGGGAAACATTACTTGACTTTATTACCAATCAAATCAGAGAAGGGTAGTGAGAAATAAATCCAAATCTTAAAAACATCTACTCCCACCCTTCCCTTCTTTCCAGTCTCAACTTCACTTGCAATTTTCTCACCTCCTCCCTGAAGCAGCACAGGGGGATGAAAATGGGGGCTGTGGTCAGTTCATCACATATTGTCTCTGCCGCTCCTTCCTCACTGGGGGAGGACTTCCCACACTCTTCTCCTACTTCAGCATGGGATCCCTCCCACCCTGTCAGACATGGGGGAAGCTTCTGGCAGCTTCTCAGAAAAGCTACCCCTGTAGCCCTCCCAATACCAAAACCTGGCCATGCAAAACTAATAGATTAGGTTAAAAAAAAATTAAAAATCATAGCTAGTTCCTTAGACAAGCATTTTGTATGACACACCCTCTGCTTTAAAACAGAACACTCCCTGAATTGCAATGGTGAGCTAAACCAGGACATACTTGAATATTAAGAGGGCAAAACCTATTGCTATAAAATGTAATGACAGCCCAACACCCACCTGTGTCTTAAATGACCTAAAACAGCACTAAAAAACTTGACCCCAAGTGTCTAATACTATCAAACAAGGTTTATGAAATGAATGTAGCTCTCGTAATTGATCTGTCCACATGAAATAATTATTTTCATTTTTTAAAATACCCCTGAAGCTGAAGTTGTGTTACAAGAATGCAGTCAAGTGACAAGACAAGACAGAAAGATGGGACAAAGAAAGTAAGTAGGCATTGGTGAGGTGGACAGACTACCCCAGTATGTCTGATCAGCAGTGTTCCTACATGCCACAAACACTGCTGCTTCTTCAGATGACTAGGTTTCCACTACAGAACTTCAGGCACTCAAATAAATTAGTCACATTAGATGGTGAGAGATAAGCTGTCCCAAGTTCCCCAGAGAGAACTGTGACACATTCTGGAGGTGACATCTAGCATACAACATCAAATCTTTTATCATTATTTTAGTAATCACGTAATATATCCAGCAGACAAGGTCTGAGATTTATATAGCCTTGAAACCTCCTGAGTCTCAAAATCCATGTAATTTCATAGTGATCTTGCCATAATAGAAAACCAAAAGTTTCTTACACACACATAAACCCTGACAAGACAGGTACACATAACTCACACAGGATACACCTGCAAAGAATAACCATAGTGACAGTTTAAAAAATTTTCTTCGTACCTGTTGCTGCTTCAGAACTGATGCTATCTTTAACTGCACAAGCTGGACTTAGGGGAAAAACATCATCATCAAAACTGATCAGATCTCCTTCCACATCTAGTTTTTTTTGCAAAGCAGGTGCTGACGAGTTGGTTGCAGGGGACAATTTCCCCAGAGACTTTAAAACTTTTTCTTGGGCAGATACAGAAGGCCGTGGAGGAGCAGCAACCGGTTTTAGTGAGGCCAAAGAAAGGGCAGGATTTTCTGGGTAACATGACTTTTTAGGAACAAGAGGCCTTGGAGCAGGAACAGGAAATCTCTTTTGTCCATCGCTGTTTTCTGCAAATGATCCACTCCTTGCATCAAGAAAATCACTACTGCTACTTTTAACAAAGCCGGGTTTTGGCTTCTTTGGCAGTTCAGGTTTGGTTACAACATTGCTCCCAACTAGTTCAGGCTGAGGCTGCAATTCCTTGGAAGGTGTTGATTTGCTTTCAGTCCATGCATCCCAGTCTTCGGAAATTCTGCCTACCCCTGGCTTAGGAGCAACTACTGGCTTCTTTGTAGTAACAGATCTTGGGACGAATGAACGAGGGGCAATTTCTGGCTTTTTTGATAATCCTGAGGTATCATTACTTCCTTGGGATTCAAAAACTTTGATCCTTGAAACAATACTATTTTGGCTCCTTTCTGTACTCATGCTGTCCATCACCAAGTGATTGTCTAGTAAGCTGTCATCTAGAAGAGGTGACTGCTGAATTGGAAGTTGCTGCTGTTTTGCAGTAGACTGGTTCACTTCTTCTCCACTGTCTATCTTACTTTCAGTACTTTTGACCACAGGTCTGAGATTGCTTCTTGATCTTGGCTTTGGCACAGGACATATCACAGCATTGGGATTTTCTTGGCACCTCTGACCTTCAGGATTTTCAAAGACTATTAAAGGATTCTCATTTTCTGCAGGAGACTTACTCAGAAGAGATGCAGGAGGCCTAGGAGGTTTAAGAGGACTCTGCCCTGATAACAGAAAAGAAAAGGTTTTACTTATCTAGTCCAGAACATTTAATTTGTGTTATTTTTTGACAGCCATCAGGATGGTAAACATGATGGCTTTCATTGAGAACTCTCCTGGTGGTTGTAAAAATACAGTTCTGTTCCTAAAAAGATGAATGGAAAAATATACAAACTTTAGGAATAAGCTGAAGATTGCTGAAATGCATGTTATCTACAAGTTGAGTTCAAAACTTTCTGTTAACTTGCAGCATTGAGGGGCATGAAAACAAAATCCAGACCAAAGAAGAGTACAGTAGCATCCCCAGCTTGGTTTGTACACTTTTCAATCTGAATGCATGAAGTGCTGCTATTTTGATAAGATATCTGAGCGCCTCTGGCCCCAAAGTTCTGATTATCATTATGGTTGAACTGAACAAAACTTTCAAGATTTAATTATAGTCTGAATGCAATGGTAGCTTTTCAAAAGAAAGAATTTTTACAGAAATTTACAGTAGTAATAATTGACAGAAATTTAACTCTTACTCATATTAAATGCTGCACAGACCAAGAATAAAGTACATCTTCAGGAGACAAAGTAAGGTTTTCATCAACAGCCTCACCTCGACAGCCTGCAGATTCCCAGTGTGTAGGCACACTAGTTTTTACATTACTTCCTGGCAAATGGCTGATTAGTTCCTCTGGAAAGTCAGTTTGTGTTGCAGAAGTAGTGGTATGTCTAGGAGCAGCAGCATTATTGTTATTTGTTGTATTGACTTGCACTTGATTGATTTCTTTTATCACCTGCTCGTACGATGGCGGAAGCTACAAAATAGAGAGATAAATATTCAGATACATCCAGATATGATACTTGAAAAAAGAAGTGGCATATAAATTAAAAAATACTAAATTAACATACACAGAGGAAGAGAACACTGTCATAGTCTTCTATTCAATGTGATGAAAGTCTGAGCAAGCAAAAACTGTTCCTCTCTAACCTAATAAGCTTTTTACCTTTGTAAATCAAACATGCCTCATGTAAATTCATGCTCACCTCAGCTGGAAGATGCTCATTTCTCCTCCACTGAGCATGAGACGAAGCAGAAGGGAATCCTAATCCTTGAGGAGTGACAGGGCTTGCACCTGGAAACCAGGAGGATGGCCGGAGGGGTTCAGCAGCAACTATTGTAATTTCAGGACGCCTGGAAATGAAGGCAAAGGGGAATAATTACCTAAAACATTTAAAAATAGTTCTTTTAAGTATAACAGGTCAAGATTTCCCCAGAATGGGAAATCAAAATAGCTCAGGTCTTTTTGACTTAACCAAAGGTGTCTTTCCATGATTACAAAGGAACTTACCTGACCTTTCTAACAAACACTTAGGCTTCCATTCAAACCACTTAATTAAATGCCTCAGCCAAAAAGTAGGTTTATTGGCTTCAGTGAAATAATTTACATGCTTAAAGTAGTTAAACACAAGTGTAACTCAATTAGATGGCAGAAGTCTTAGTCTTCACGGGATAATGAGAACTAATCACGTGTTTGCCCTTACCCTGCTACAAGCTGAAAACAGTAGGGTAGTTACAACTGCTTCTTGGCTGGATACCTAAAAACTTGTGTATCCTCAGACCTCAAGGGAAACCTTCCAGGGCGCTAAAGTGGGGCAGAATAAGCCTCACAAAGCCTTTGGGACAGGGCCTATTTGCTTCCATCATCCAGTACTACAGGGACTTTCTGTGACAGTGAAGGACCCATAGGCAGCATCCCTGGTTTATTACTGTGCCACCTGTTCCAGAGCATCAGCTGCAGGGCTGGCCCGTGCTCCCAGGCCACGGTCCCTGGAGCACCACTGATCCATCCAGAATCTCACACAACATACACTTTGAAAAGGGACTTTTGTGAGTAGATAAAGCATCTGCTTACAGAAGCTTCTGTCTGCTGCCAGAAATAAAGCTGCAGAAGCATAACTTCTAAAACTATTTTAAAAACACTTGAAAAAAAGAGGGGTACAGTTCCTTCACATCTAAAATAATGGCAGACTCAGTTCACCAGCCATCCAGGTTGGTGACCTCCTTTCTCAATACCCTTTGAGAAACTGAAAGGAGGCTTGAAAGTGTGCTTATTTTCATTGTGAAGTGATCCCGTACATAGATGTCAGGAAAATAAAATAGTTCTGCAGAGGTTTGATGGTTGGTTGCATTCCCTTTTTGAGGACACATACAAAAGTTGATGAGAGAATTCCTCAAACTCTTAACCCACGTACCCCTGTGCTTAAAAATCAAAGTATTTCTATTTTTTACCAAGTCCACTTTAAACATATGAAGGATAGAGAGAAGGAAAAAAAATAAATTAGAGGAGAAAGACATGAAAAGTAATACTGTGACACAATCTAACAAGTTTTACAGTAACACCTGATTGCAATATAAATAACAGCATCATACCTTCTATCCCTCTGTTGATCACTATGGCTAGAAGTCCGAGAAGCTATTTAAAGAAAAGAAACAAAAGTTTTGAAGAGGTTAAAATATACTGCCACAGAAATATGAGGATAATAGCAGAGCCCTTACCAATCCACTATCAATGAAATGGAGAACACAGAGCATCTGATCCTAAATCCCAGATTTTAAGACTGGCCAAGTTTAAAAAAAATTATTTGTATTAAATATGAGAAATTTTAAAAACATTCAGAGTGCAGTTTCATAATCATTTCAAGTCTATGTCCAAGTTACCACCAAGAGAGATGGTCCTGTCCCATCTTCTTTGCCCCCACACCTTCCTATATTCTGCATTGTGGGGACCCTAGAGTTGAAACTTCTTTTCCTTTCATTAAAATGATATATGAATTAAACAAAAAGAAGCGTTAAACATATCTGGCTTTTCCTTTTGATGGATAATTTCTGAGATGTGCTCTTTAATCTTATTTAATGTCTCTTTCTGTTTGTTTTATAGACGGGAAAGGTACTAAGGCACAGAACCTAAAAAGGTATTTCACCCTCCTTCATGTAAAAAGAAAACATTAAATATTCCCAGCTAGATATTTGCTAAAGTTTAAATCACTTGTGGATTAAGAGTCAGAAACTTTTTTTTCAAGCCATGTATTTTAAGTTACATAAAAAAAGCAAATCCTAACCTCTTCATTTTTCTGATTGTGTCATATTTACATTCAAATAATTTTTTTCAATGGCCACATTGTATTTTCATTTGGATTTCTTTAGAGAGAAAAACAAATTATCCAAGGGAAAAACTTTTTGCATAGCAAGTGCAATTTAAGGAGGTGGTAGCATCTTATTGTGCAACATCACAGCATCATTAGCCGAAATCAGCAAAGCATACTTGATTGAAGAGTCGCAGAGTGTTGTGTCAGACATACCTCTTCGACAGGGCATTTTGGATGTGCACTATTCATGAGTGCTAGAGGAAAAAAAGAAGGGGTTACAGAAGACAAAGAGGAGGCGAAGGAGAACAAACCAAGGCTTCAGAGTGCCAGAAGCCATGATCAAATGGGTTAGTCATGCAAGGACAGCGCATGTGCCAGTGTTGTAAGGAGACAACTGTAATGTCTATCCACAATATAGCGTCTTAAAAAATGAAAATAAAAGTGCATTTTATTTCTAATCGCATGCCGATTTTAACAGTGGCTGTTTAGAAGTTTTCCTTGCAATAAATTAACCATGAAGAATATAACTGAACACGGAAATGTCCACTGTATGGCTCAACAAGGAACCACTGTGGGAATGAGGAGAGGGAAACGAAATCTCTTTGAATGTTTTTTCTAGTTTAAAATTCAAGTTTATTTGGGTCTGCCTTTTCTCCCTTCCAAAAATAATGAGTTACGCTGAGGACTTGATGTAGGTGCAAAGAAGTTGGGATCCCGTAATTTATTCTCTCACCTACCAAAGAGGTATGGGCGGGCAGGTAGATCCCAGTAAAAGGCACACCTCAAAGTCTTGGGCATGATTTCACATCTAAATCAGTTCTGTAAAAATTGTTTGACTAAGTAAATAAACACCTCGCCTTCACTTTCTTCCTCAGAGATCTCAACACAGCACTGATCTATCACACATGCTAGAGGAAAAAACCCCAAACTGACTCAAACCAATCAAATCCAAGCCTACTTTTGCAAAGATGATGGAAGAAAGTGTTCTTTTGGTAAATGTATTACTCAATACAACTGTTTGGGTTATAGCTGAATTCCAATGATAAAGGCAGGAGAAATAAAAGCTAATTAATGAGGAATGTAAACTGAATCGATAAACCTGTCACCTCACTTCACTATTGCTTCATTTCTAGATAAATTCTACAAGCTATTTCCTCCTGTGAGACTCTAAATGTGCTTCTATTTATCAAAGTTATTAAAACAAACAGGAAAAACCAAAAAAAGCCTGAAAGACCTTTTTCCCTTCTTAATATAGGCAAAGAAAAACCAGTGAGGTATCTATGTAATGAATCAAGCTCCAAAATTCAAGTAAACAAATAAACTCTCTTGAAAACAACACATTTAAAATATTTATATAAAAATAACTTTACTAGTCGTTATATATATAACATGTCTCTTTAAAAGGACTAATGTCCAAGCCATCATATATATTTTCAGAATGTACTCATTTTTCTGGGAAAAAAAAAAATCTCTCAGGCATTTATGGAATCAAGTTACTTCCATGTGTATAAACATTTAATATAAACATTTATTTTTTAATGACACTGACAAAGGTCTTCCCTTCTTCTGTCAACATCTCCTCTACTTTTTCTATCACATTTCCTTACAACCACACTTTTAGAACATGTTTTGTTTTGGAAGCTCTTAAGAGGATTTAAATCCACAGTAGAAATAGAGGTGAAAGCTACTGCATCTTCTGCTCTCAGGTATTCCACAAATGCTAGGGAAAAGAGAATATAAACTTTCTAAATAATCCTTGTCCCCAGACCTGCACAGCTTTTATTCCTTCACCATTTCAAAGAAATGAATTTAAATTAAAAAGTGCATGAAAAAAGACATGAATTGTTAAAATGTAGTACACACCTGACTTAAAAAAACACAAGAAAAAAACCTGCAGCCATTTTTCTGGCCTTGTGGTCTTTCAATCCTTTAAGTCCATTCTTCATTCCCTTTGTGGATTGCCTTGAAAAAGCATACTATTAATTTTTCCCTCAGATTTCAGATTATGACAGTTTTAAGATTTAAAAAACCTCTCTTCCATCAGGAGAGTCAATGGAAATGTATTTCAGTGCTAGCTTATACACTGACAACTGAAAACAGTTGGTTTCTCAACTTCAACATGAAGAAATGCTCAGGGTGAGAATCACTAACATTTCCAGAAGCTTATGCTTAGGGGTATTACAGTAAAACAAGCAAAGTAGCTTCAGAAGGGGTAGGAGAGGAAACTCAGTGCATAAAAACCTCACTTTTTCATCTTATAACTTTATTGGTCTTGTGGGGCGGGGGGGGAATCAAATCAACTCATACCATTATCACTATTTATTTCTGTTAGTGTCAATGAGGCACTTTATCAGCTAGTGTCAATGAGGCATCTAAATGTGTTTAACCTAGTATAGTATAAAGGATTAATGCTAATACTGTAAATAGAGGGCAGATCAGTGACTTACGGATTCCTCTTTTGTACATATTTCTTAGAAGAACAATTTAGTGGGCTTTCTCCAATTATTTTTAAAAGTGCGGAGGCACAGGGTACTCTGTTTGTGCTGCATACTTATGTTTCAAATTTTTTCCTCTACTGTTCCTTCTCTGGGTCCTATTTTTCAAGTGTACTTACTATGTCATTTGTATTTGAAATACATACAGATTATGGGTGCAGGGGGCATTTTAAGCTATGGGATCAAAATGCCTGTATAAGTACAACCACCATTATACTACAAACCCATAAACCTGGATGCTACAGACAAGCTGGTGGCTAAAGAAGTCTGACATGCAGATTTTGAGCCTTTGGAAGAGAGCTGGGCTAGAAATTATGGTCTTTCAGGCAATCTTTCAAGGCAATACAAAGACAACTGACGTTAATTCAAGGATCTGCTCAGAGATAAGGTTCTGTTGTGAGCACTGAGAGCCTCCACAAAGTACACACTGCATAACAATATCTGCGTGCTTCCATTAGCAAATCTGTATGAAATACTGAACAGCTGTGTCGTTGAAGAGTGTTTTAAAAGCAAGTTTAATTTTGCATTGAAGATTGGAAAGATAGCCTCAAATAGGCCAAGCCTTTCTACAACAAGGACATGTGCTAATATTTAAAAACACACCTTCTTTCAGTGCTTTTTAAAACCAGGCTAGACATTTCTACGAAACCTATGAAATATGGAGACTATTAGACTGAGAAGTTATTTGTTTCACTATACAGATGCCTAGGAATAAGGGTTATTCTTTACAGTTCTCAAGGAAAGCCTCAAGGGTGGGCAAACACTCCCTCCCTTACCTACAAAGTGATGCAGTTTGAAGAACTGACAGAATGGTCCCATGAAAGAGGCCACGCTTGTGGTCTTTGCAATACCAAAGGTGTTACATGACTGCAGAGGCCCTTCTTCAGGGAACACTAAAACAGTCAGATAATCCTCAAGCCAACACCACAAAAAAGAGCCTTGATTTCACCCAACATCTGATTAGACTATTTCTGTAGATGTGGAGGTTCAAACCAACTCGAATTTCTCATGTATCTCTGAAGTAAGAGAGTTTTCTCCCAAACTGTTTCTTGGCACAAGGGGGAGGTCTTGCTCCTTTTCTGGTTTGGTTTCAAGGCACCTCAGGGAAATACTAGGTTGTTTGACATTATAGCTGAGCTGATTTAGTGCCTGAATGTAGCTAAAGAGATGGTGATGCCCAATTCCCCTTCCAAACATTGATTTTTGATTCCCCTTGAATGAACATTAGCACTCATGTGACCCCACAGCGAGTTCACGGTGATAAAAAAATAACCACTGTCTGTACAGTTTTTGTCTCACTTTATCTCCCTGAACCTGACCATGTTGGGCTCAGACCACCAGCAGCACAGGGGAAGGAATATGTCACCCCCAACAGCAGTCTTTCCTGCCTCTGTTTCCTGGCTCCAGTGCTTCTTTGTGCAACTTCAGGGAGGGAACTGATAAAAGGGATAACAGGGATTCCTCTTCCCACCCCCAAGGTAGTCCTCTACACCCTTTTCACAGCTGATCTAACTGTCAGGCACCATAGAGGCTGGCACTGCTGCTGAATAAAATCTTCATAACTACACCCTTAGAGCAAGCCTGTACTTTTACCCAAATTTGACAATCATGATTTATGAAGGCACTTCACTCCTTCCTAAACCTTTCCTTGGGCTGTGTGTTCCTGCCTCTGCACCATTCCCTGCATTATGCCAGCCCAAATGTTTGTGCAGATGGGGAAGAGAATGAGGTCACGGAATTGATCTGGTTGGGAAAAAGTGGGAGCCAAAAGAACCTAGGAAGCCCCCAAGCAAAACAAACAAAATAAAAAAAACAACAAACAAAACCCACAGCCAAAAATGGCTGCAAAACCGCCAAATGGAAAGCCACAGCCTCAGAGTGCATACAAGCTGTTACACATCCTTCATTCAGCCATGTATTTGCTTAGGACAGAATGAGAATAGAACAAGCCCTCAGGTTCTTCAAACATTTTAGGATAAGATGATTTGCTTCTGTAGCCCTGCTCCCAAACAACACCGTGGTCCGGAAGAGTGGAGAAGCGAGTGAAAACATTGTTCCCCTCTGTCTCACTGCTGCAGCATTTGGCTTGCCTCTTTCTACTTTCTTTGGCATTCTTGTGCACATTGCTGTGCTGGCATCAATGGAAAGCGTTTCACTGATTTCAGTGGGAGCTGGATTAAATGGTGTGTCCAGGCCTGAGACCATCATTAAAGGTTCTGGGGTAACTTTTTAAAGAGTTGAGATCAAAAGATTACTCTTGAGCAGGTCTCATGTTCACATGCTTGCTTCCTTCAAGTTACATTGGGCTCACTTTTCTGAACCCTATGGAGCAGTCAAACAACTGAAAATGACACTGTCTTTCTATCCGGAGTTGTGGTCAGGGCAACAAAAGAAAATAAACCTTCTTTCTCTTTGGCCACAAGACAGGGTGAGACTTACCAAAACAAAGTGATATATAGCATTGTTCATAGGTGGGTGACTTGAAACATACTGTACATACTTATCATGTTTCTAGAAAATTTGAGAATAAGAGCCCAGGGAATGTGGGATTAAAAAAGACAGGTTTCTAATTCTGTTAGGGAAATACACTTGTCCAGAGAATACCATACTTTTTCCAGATTAATGGCAAGGGGAGTTAGGAATATTCAGCATCCATTTGAATATAGGTCCATCCTAACAGCACTGGGTACTGGCATACAAAGAACTATAGTTTCATATACAATGGCTTGCTATGTACATGGATATTATTTTGGTAGCTTATTATCTGAATAATTCACATGGTACTTATATTTCATCATAGTTGTTCGCACGTTAATATTAGTAAGTAAATAAAAGGAGCCATAGCTTCTTGACTAGATTTTTACGTGATTATACCTCAAAACAAAGAATCACTTGCTACTACATTTTCCAAAACAGAGATATCAAATGCTAAGTAATCTCTTAGATGATTTCTTAGTTTGGCAAGGTACTGGGGCTTAGGCAGTCTGAATCAATTTCTGACTCCACCACAAAAGGCCCTCTGTGAACTGGTGCTCTGTTTTCCAGTTTCCATCTGTGGCAGCAACAGCACAAATAAAGTGTTGCATTTTAACTACAGTATGATGCAGACTTGCTCTGAGTAAAGCTTTCATGACGCGCTTTCACCACCTCCAATCTAATCCACACTAATGAGTCCCTGACTAATAGGTCCAGGAGAAACAAATCAGTACTACATACACTAATTTATTTTTCCCTGTAGCAGAATCCTGAGGGTTCTTTCATTAATGTGAAATTAAAGTCATGCACAGAAAGGAAATAAATTGAAAAATGGAAAAAAATAACAGCTTAAAATACTTGGAAAGATGCATCTAAAGAAATTCTCTGCCTGGAAACATCATGAGCAGGGAAAGGGGAAAAGGACTTGAATGCTGAAATCAGGCAAGAAGAGTTTGGACTTTCATTCAAGATTTATAAACAATAATTTATTTTCCAAAACAAGCCCAGTACATGAGTCTAATTCTGTCCCCAGCACAGTGAACAAGCAGTTGCTGCAGATTTCTACTAAAATAAAACAATCTTCTATTTTGTCAAATGAACTAAAAATTGGGCACATCTAACCCAAGCTCTTCAGAGATGGATCACATCTGTGCACAAATGCATTAATGCATAAATAAGAAAGTGTTAGTAACTGGAAAGAAGGAACAAAAAGATGGTCCAAAAAGAAAGAGAGAAATTACAGTCCCTCAGCTTACTGCGTAGTTACTTACAGCTACTTTGTTTTCACATACCAAGTTAAACAGTTACTAAAAATAAAGATGTAGCAATGTTACAATATTATAGGTCTCAAAAAGGAAAAGTAAACTTACATCTCTTGATTGCTGCTCTTATGGATGACAACGGTCCTTGGCTTATTGAAGAAAAAAAAATTATTAAAACGTGGTTAATGTCTCAAAGAGAAAACAGTAAGTAATATAATGCAAAAATTCCCCATATATTATAAAGGGTTTGCCAAGCCCGTTTTTTCCCCAGTGTTGTTATCTTACAGAAATTTGCGCAGAACTCCTGGACTATACAACCATACCCAACCCCTTTTAATGAAAACCAGGTTACAGCTTGGCTTCAAGACTCTGCAAAGATAGAAAGCCAATTATTAAATCCATTATTTCTCTCAATACTGTCTTGGAAGTTCACATTCTGTCTCGTGGGCGTGCGTATTCGCAGATTATAAGCATTTAATGATTTAACATTCTCATAGATAAATAAAACTTACACAGTGAAGTAAAAACCTACAACCCTTTTGCTAAATATTTTTAACAATTACTTAACAACTTGTCTTCCCTTCCAGTTGAGATAACATTTTTCAGTAATAACTTGGTGGGTGGGGTTAGGAAGACAGCATGACCAAATATTTGTTGATACACAAGGACAGAAAAATGTTTCCTTTTGCCAACTCATCTGTTTTCTTAGTAAGACTAAGGTTACTGATGCCTCTCTTCTGAATGTCTTATTTAACAGATACAGCAGTCCCTACTATTTTTGCAGGTAAAAATCAAATCGAATTTGGGATTATTACTTTCAGAAATGTTGCCATTTGAAGAACATGGTATTAATAATCTTCCACTTTGTGCTAAAATACAGAGGAATTAAGACAACACAACAACAACAAAACAACCAACCAGTTCAGAAAAGAAGAGTTTTTTCTCATTTTCTCTTTTAAACACAAGAGATAAAGAATATGTATTAGTGAGAAGCCTCTGGAAGTGCTGGATAGAAGTTTTAAAGGCTGAAAATAAATAAACTGTATCTGGTTCAAATTAATACAGCATCTTAACAACAAAACAAAGGTATACTAATCAAGCCTTTCCCAGAAACCTTCCAGCACCAGACTTCATCAGCAGTAGAACAGGAGGAATGTTAGTACAGGGAGTGCATTAGCATTTCAAGTCTGCTCTCGCTCTGCTGGCGTGCACCACACCAACTCTGTCAGGGCTCAGTTTAGCTCCACATGCACATGATATCTGCAATTACTCCAGTGCAATGAAGAGTAGGGGGTTTTGGAGGAGAGAAGAAACAGACAGTCAAAAAGGATGTGGATGAAAAATGTCCTCCCTCTACAGTCATTCTGGAAACTAATTAAGACTAGAAATGAATGTTGCTCTGACGGAACTGTTTTCTGAAACAGTCTGGCTAGTCTAGGATAAACAATGCCTATTTGTCTGGTTTCAGAACCAGTTCAAATGTGGCTTGGCCCCAATCCACACTGCTCGCAAAGCGGCTTTAGAAAACATTTCTATCAGTCATATTTCACTGTGCATTTTTAGCAGAAAAGGGTTCTAATTTTCCTTCAAAGTGCCCCATCATAATACAGCCTTATCTTTAAGAAACACTTTTAGTTGTGTACATCCTCACAGATGTACCCCGGACTCTTTTCTTAGTTCCTTGTATCCCAAGTCTCTTTCTTCTGGATTATCATTTTTGAAGCTTTATTCTTTTGCTTTCATTTCTGTGAATAACTACAATCTCTAGGGTTTTAATCATATTTATTATCAGACAGGAAGGAGACCGAAGTCTGGTAACATGAATCTGAAATCTTCTGGAGCAGCAATAACTTTCCATACTAGGAATTCAGGATTTACTTAAGTTTTATAGGCAGAAATTAGGAAATCTATGAAGCATGCATATTCAAGTATCAGTAAGAACAAAAAGGAACAAGTTCTTCCTTCCACTGGCAAAAGCCCTTTGACCCATTGCAACTTGCCTCAGAATCTGACAAGCACTTTCATATAAAAGCAAGTATTTTCGGCTAGAAATCATAGGAGTAGTCCTGCAGACACAAGTTCAAGTTTTCCATATGGCATGAGGAACAAAAGGATATACAGAAAATATTTTTAAAATCAAAATTCAAAGAACAAAGAAGTAAAACCTCTCATGAAACCAACCTAGTGAAGTATGGATGTATCAAGGGCAGCAAGGCAGCTCAAATATGCAACTATCTGTAATTTAGAACCCAAGATAACATGGTTCTATCAGAAAATTTACGAGCTCACAGGCAAAACAAGCTGTTAGAAGACAGTTTTTCTTTTCCACTTTCCATTAACAGGTCACTCATCAACAACCTTTTGGCAAAGCACTACATTTCCTACCCCCAAGAGAGTCACATCTAGCTTACAATTATTTAAGCCCTTTAAAAACATGGAAATGAGAGTGGACGCTTTTTTTTTTTTCCCCATGAAGCCCTGTAAAGGAACTGCAAACTCCACAGCTTCGTTATATACTAAACCCCAGTAATTTAAATAAGATGCTGTTCTTGGGGCAGCTGGTGATTTTACCCATACCTTATGCTCAGCCTACCCCTCCCTCCTCCATAGGAAGAAATTTCTGGTCTCTTATTCTGTCTTGCAAGGAGAGAAGTGATAAGGTTACTAATAACCTCCTCTGCTCCGTAGTTAATGACATGTTTTCTCTCAAGCCATCCAAATAATTAACATAACCAAATCAAATTTAATTCTCCTATTTGATGAGGTAGGAGCTGCAGCAATTACTGTACTGCATGGTCCTTGCCTCTTTCCCACCTCCTCCCCCTGTTCATAAGGCACAGCAATGAACCAGAAAGCAGAGAAAATCCTCACAAATGCACATGCCAAGGAAAAATTAATCCATCCAAAATGCGACTCCCCCCACAGTTACATGAGAACACCCAAGGGGGACAGTGTGACAATAGCTAGCTGTGGGGATGGGAGACAGCAGCTCCTGTTCCACCCTGCAATGTACACAAGCAAAGTCCAAACTCATATTGCTGGAAGAAAACAGTGCAGACAGCAGGAAGTTTCAAAGTATTCAAGAATCTTTAAACATTAGCAACAACACCACAGTCATATTTGATATGGAATAAGTAAAGAGGCAAACTAGTCATCCGTCCCCCCCAGTTTAGCATGCAGGAGTGGACAACCAGAGCAACTCCCCTGACATCTGCACATTTATCCTAGACCTTGGTAACTGTTAATTTAAAGCACAAACTTTGTTTCATTTCCAGCTAAGGCAATAGCTTTGATGAACTTCCCTGCCTGCCCCTCAAAACCCACTTCTGTCTGGTCCTCTTTGCACCCAGAAAAACCCACTCTGTAAGTTCAGAGGGGATCTGTAAGTTGCTGTGGCTGCTATGCTGAAAGCAGTTGGGTACTTCAAGTTGGCAGCAATATGAAAAGGGTCCCATGGGTCACCATTTCTGAAAGATAAAGAACCTGGAGTAGTGTGTTTGAAGTTGTTAAACACCTACTCACTCTTTCTGGAAGGCTCTACTCTGGGTTTCAAGGACAGGTTTTCTAAATATAAATACTTGAGGAAAATGCTTCAAAAGCATATTCCAGATCTGTGCACTAGGGAAATAAAATTGCCACAAGGTAGACCAGGCAAAGAGCTGTAAACTGTTCAGTGGAGTAAGTGCACTTACTGTGCATAAACCATGGTTTCTCCCTCATTAGGGGCTCTGCTTTGACACTTCCTTGACTGAGCACTGTCTCTCTTCAAACACAACTTCAGTGTAGCTACCAGGTTTCTCAAAAGGCTGCTCCTGCATGGTGACTCCTGACCCAACACAGCGACTGTGTGAGCATCACTCGCATTGACAGTCCTCACAGAGCAGAGGAGGGGAGGTGCTGTTTAAGTGGAATAAAGCTCAAATTACACAGCCATCTCCAAGCGAGCAGGCAGGGAGTTGTGTCTGCCCAGAGCAGGACAGCTACCTAAGCCAAGAGGCCTGGAGCTTCTGGGCTACCTTTTCACCCACCCGGTCCTTTAGCTGGTTCAGGTGCAGCAGAGCCTCCAGCCCACAGGGGGCCACCTCACAGACATGTTCCCACAAGCTGGCTGATGGTGAGGCAGCATCTATTCCAAGTTCTCAAAATTTATCCTTTATGTCAAGTTATATGAAGCCTTTCATAAAGTATCAGTCCTTAGGCTCACATACCCATGTAAAAGTCAAATGTATGTGTAATTGTGATGGTTATTGACCCTGCCTTATACTCACACACAGAGCAAAAAGAATTAAAATGTTGCTATTTTTAATGTCTTGTGACTTCTTGGAATGTGAGCCAAGAATTTTAAAATAGCTCATGCTGAAATTACTGTAAGGCAAAACACAAGTTTAATAAAAAGCATCATATATTCCTCTCAGTTACTTTAGAAATCATGCCATCTTTATAACAGCCAGTGTACTACAGTGCAACATTCTAAAAACTTATTAGAAGACATTATTCCAAACACAAAATGTTTTAAATGTCACCTAAATTATTTCACTGCAGACTGAATTACAGAAAGATGTTAATAATGCTACAGCTAAATTAGGGGTGGAGCAAAAGATCAGATTTACCACCACCTGCAGGCCAAAGACAGACTTACTAGTTCTACCAAAAAGCTCCTAAAGCTAAAACAGAAGACTCACAACTATCCCAAACTCATGATGTGGGTGCAGTAGATAGAATTGTATTAATCCTGCGGATGTGAATTTACACTGAAAATGCACCCAGAGTGGTCAGCCTCTTCAATGCCTCCATTGCTGAGGAGCCGCAGTCCTCCAGCTGATAGTGTAAATGAGCTGACACGGCACATGGAGTCCAGGTGCACTTTCCCCATTGGTGTCAGAGAAGCAGACACTGCACAGCCAGCATTCCCGCCTCCCCCACGCTCACCATTTCCACCAGCTCTCTTGTGTTGGTGCTGGCATGGTCACAAGTCTGCTGGATCAGCCATGTGATTCTGTTAACAACAAAGAATCCCATCCTAAATATCCTGATTAATTTTCAGCCAGACAGGCCAACTGCTCCAGCTGGCTGCAGAGCCACACAAGCATCAGGATGGCACCAGAGAAGCGATGGGAGCGGACAGACGGGGAGGCCAGCAGCAGTCCTTGGGGTAAGCAGCTCAGCCTCTACTCATGAAAACAAACCTTAAGTCCATGACTCTGACACTAATCTGACAGTAAATCACCAAATGCTGGCTATACCTCACATCAACTGTTCTTCTCATCCTTCAGCATCAGCTGATCCACTCTTTCTTTTTTATTTTCCTGTTAGTGCTGGTGATCCATATTGGCTCACTAGGAGATCAGATTAGCACCAGAAAAAATACAGTTGGCAGTAGTCTGTCTCCACAGTCTTTCTGTAAAATGAACACTTGCATGTTCTCTGCTAGATCATGGGGTACTGTCCTGGCCCTGCGGGTACCGGAGGCTAAAAAAGATCTGGTCACCTAAGAAATCACATGCTCAGTAGTATAGATCAGGTCATCTAGAAATTAAGACTTATCCCCACACAACTTTACTTCTCTCTTGGGTCCAGCCCCAAAAGCAAGAAATCCTGAACTAGTAATTAAGTCCAGTGACAATTCAATCCTCATCAATATGCTGAGGATGTCTACTTCTGCATCACTTAATGAATGCCACAAATGCGACTTCCCACTGTCTGGACAAGTGAGGATGTAGTTAAGCAGCAGATAAAATCCAGCTGCTCTGCTAATTAAAACAGCTCACGTTGATTAAATAGGGAAATCCTTTCAGGAATTGCTCTCTAGCTGTTTCTTCAACCACTTATTACATATTCATGTGCTTGTCACTGTCATACTTTGGGATCGTATTTTAGCAACCAAACCTTCAATTTTAAGGCAGAACACAGGCAGGAAGTCAAAGCAAATCATGGCAGCAGATGATAACATTTCACACTTCAATTCTCACAGCAGCCTAGAAGTCATGAGGTTACAAAAGCTTCCACATTTAATAATGTCCATTTTAGACCTTGAAGCTGAAACACCTCCCATATTTTTTGGGAATGAGTCACTTGACTTGTGTGCACCCTGAACTAACTCTTTCCTGGTCCAGAGCTACAGACATTCTAGCTAGATTTCCTACAGCATTTTCTTTCAGTCAACAACCTGAGTTGAACTGCCCCTAACCCCAAGATGACTGTATAAACACAGCCATTCCAGAAAGGCAAATCCTTAGAGCATGAATTAAGTCATTCTCAGTCTTCACTGTATATTGACTGATTTCAGCTCCCAATAAAATAAATGTATGCTACAAGCAGACTTTGGCCCTCCTGTAACAGCTAAAAAGACTATGCCATCTATCAACATATCACACTCACTGTTACAATAAGCCTGCTAGTATGTTTTGATTAAAATCAGTAAATAGTATTTATGATTAATGGCAATTTAATCTTGGTGGTAAATGATTCTAGGAGTAGAAAACACACATAATTTTAATAATACCATAATAGCAATTTAGCACTGTAAATGTAAATGAAAGTATCACTGAATTGCTGTAGTGATAAGGAGAGAATATTTGGGCCCAGCCGGCATTATATTCAGACACAAAAGTAAGAGTTAAAAAACAGAAGGGAAGAACCAGCGCTTTCAAACACCACAATTTAGCTGTAAAGTGCAGTTTCTGCAGATGGAAATACTTTACCATTAAAGTCTATAGAGTTTCTGCATTTGCACATGGGGAAAGATGACAGTGCCCTACTTTTACTGTTAAAGAGTACAAAACAAAGCCTATTTCTGAAGAATGGTTTTTTGATTCAACTATTTGCAGTTGCATTTCAGTCAGTAAATCAAAGCCTTCTCTAGCCACTGACAGGACATTCTGCTTGCTTCATACATCTCTGTACATCAAATGTAACCTGGTGGCTAAATGAGCTCCACAACCTTTTTAACTGACATCACAGATGAATAAAACCTGGTTTAATCACGAAGGATGAGCAGGACAAAGGCATAAAGAAAACCAGTATATCTGGATCCACAGGATTCAAGATGTCTTTACAGGGCTTTAACTATTATAAAGTATGAATATTAGATTTTCTTCAAATAGTTTCTGTATTTCATAGAACATATGAGTATAGTGGTAAGATTAAAGTTTTGTAAAGGGAAGAAGTGGTATGTCAATGTTCTCATCTGACTAGAAACATTAATAATGACTATAACAAAATAGAAAACACTTCTTTTATAGCAGTGAGTATCTTAAATACCTACTAAATCAGTTATCTGCAGATCAGCAAAGAGAAAATAATAGGGAATGGGTGGGGAAGTCACCCAAAGAAAATAAAAGATGGGTATATTTCAGCTGGAAATATTTTTGAAAATAGAGAAGCTTCACAACAGAAACACAAAAGAGCATTGCTCCAGAAAAGAACAAGCAGGAACAAAAGGGTGTTGACTGCAAGGGCAAGAACTCAGCAGCACCCAGATGATGCACATGCTGGAGGTGAGGAATCCAGTGGAGAAAGCTCAGGTGCTTGCAAGTATACAGACTTCAAACACATCACAGCAGTAATCAGAGCAAGGGAACAAGGTATAGGTGTTTCTTATTTTGCCTAGGTATGTTTGTTTCCTGTGTAAAAATAATCTGTAAAACATATGCCCATTTGCTTCAATTACTGTGCATCCTTTGAGAGGAAACTAGAGTATAAGGAGGAAGTTCCTGAGGAATCTTGAGGCAACTAAGGCCTCCAACAAGTGAATTATTGGGTCTCACCTCCCAGGAACACTACCAAATAGGTTCTACACTCAGCAGTTGAAATAGTATCAGAATCCTGCCTAGTCAAAGATGAGCAGCATGATTCCAGCACTGTAATACAAAAGACAGATGTTTGGGATCTAAAATGTAAAGTTCAACTTAACCCACAGAACTGGGATTACGAGAAGTGTTCAGTACTGGTGTGACCTCAGTGCCAAAAAATCACTTGAGCGCCTTTGAGAATTTCAAAGTATGACAATTGCCAATGCTAAGTGATTTGACAAGTCCCATGCCATAGGATTTCTGTGCTCCTTCAGCTGAATTCAACTCCTTCATAGGCCAGCCGAGTCAAATAAGCAGCATGAAATGTGCTGGAGTTTAACCTTTAGCTGAGTGAGGAAACAAAGGGAATTTCCTCATTGTTTTAATTATAGATGTGTGTTGAGAGCAAAGGCATTTATTGTGAAGGGACAGCCTACAAGACAGAACTGTTAATACATATGCACCAAACATAGTGAAGCTTTAACTCAGTGCTTAAAAATGAGAAACAAAAAACCCAAAACTCCTTCTACAACATAAATGTGAACCAATAGCCAAAAGATGTGTTTAAGAATACTACAAGGTCATCCATATAAAGAAATATATATATTTCCATATAGTGGCTTCAAACAGGCCATTTGTACAAATGTACTTAAACAAAATAAATCATTTAACAAGCAGCAGAAACACTAGTTTTCAACCCTCTTAGATTAAAATCTCACAAAAGTAAAACTATCTTCATGCATGATCACATCTTGTTGCAATGTACTGCTGACTCACCCAGTTACACCCTACAGTACGTGAGAGCCATGAATTTGTAACAGTGGCCCTTATGGAATGCATAGTGCTCAGAAATTGTCAAATAAAATTGTCAAATAACCACACCCTTCATTGGACCTGTCTTTCCAGAAGGTGCCCTGCACGCAGCTCAGTCAGAGAAATGGCATGTTTTCCCTTGTCCTTACTGAAATGCTTCCTTTTCTTCTATGCCACAGATACTGACAGAGCTTTTGACAAAATACAGAAAATGGTTCCCAGAAATTTGCATTACACAACAACAAACTTACACATTCACATATCTGTAGGTCTGCAATGTTTACCTCTGAGTTTAAACATTGACCTTAAACTTCAGTCCTTTTTATACATTCACAGTGATCCAGTGACTCTGAGATTAAGGTCAACCATTCCTAAAAGATTACTTTTCAAGTCTTTTAATTCTGATTCTGCAAGACTGTAGGTAAGGTATAGTGTATAGGTAAAGTTAACACCTTTGCTAACCCAACCTGGGGAAAAGCATTCAAGTTTACACATACTCAAATTATTTTCCAAGAGTGAAATAGAAGCATCGAGCAACGGAGCCAAGGAAATTTTTTAGATCATTCTAATGCCTACAAAACCTGCATCTATCCCTCTGCAAAATCCTGATAGGCAGAAACAGCACTGAATTTGCTGTAAGAACAAAATACCTACCTCAGCAACCAAGAGAAGGCCTTTAACCTCCGGGGACATTTCTCCAGAGATCTCATCTTTGAGCAAGTCACCATGCAAACATACTATAAGACAGAAGCACTTCCTCCACCCTCAATCATATATCCTGGCTGTCTTACAACATCATGGACCTCAAATTATATGGCAAGTCAGTAAATACTGCAGTCTCTAATGGATGATTACAACTTGGAAGAAATAATCACTATCATCACTTTTTGCCACTCAACTAAATTTAGCTTCAGAAGCAAACACCTTGTAAAACAGATTGAACCGGACCTTGTCAGAGCAACAGCCATAAGAAATACCTCTCCAAAACATTTTCACAGCCACAGATATCAATGCCCTTCCCTTGCCTGTAAGTATCCCCCAAACACATAGCTCTATCACATGCTCCTCCATGCACTTCAATCAATGCCATATGTCATCAGGTAAATTAGGCAGAGGAAATTAAAGAGCCACAAAGTATCAGCTTATTCCAGCAACTGAAAAAACCAGAAAAAACA
This sequence comes from Gymnorhina tibicen, assembly GCA_013399875.1. Taxonomy (NCBI): domain Eukaryota; kingdom Metazoa; phylum Chordata; class Aves; order Passeriformes; family Artamidae; genus Gymnorhina; species Gymnorhina tibicen. The sequence continues at coordinate 454,723 of VXAZ01009300.1, read as the reverse complement.
GGGACCAGTAGGGTTACCCTTCTCTTGTAACAACCACTTCATCTCTGACCTCTAACCCTTGATCCATAATCTTTACAAGGACAGGCATAGAAAATAAATAGTACTTATTTTCAGTCTCCAGTGCAACTTAAAGGCCCTGGATTCAGATGATGTAAGCAGGTAATTTCTCTAACCTTCACTCTCAGTGATGCCCTTAATTCCAAAGACAGTAAATCATTCCCATCCTTTTTCTCATATCAGTCAACCTTCTCTCCCCTTACTGACATGCCTCTGGGCTTTTGAAAGTAATAGTGACCTTTTCTTTAAGACTACCTAACTGATTGACATGATCTACTTAAAAGCAGAACAACACCATTTTAACTTTTTCAAGAAGCAGCAAAGCTATAGGGAATGACAGCTCAGTCTCTTACACTACAGAATGTAGAAAGCATTATATAAAACTAGCAGACACCAAGCTCAAAAGAGCCAAAGACACTTTTCAACATGCAATGGGAGGTTAAGCTTTGGCACTGTTTGCCACAACACACTGTAGGTGCTAAAAGTGTATATGAATTCAAAAAAAACCTAATGAAAACCCACTGCTGGCTAATAAATACAAAGTATCACTTCTCTCAGAGAGCACTGCCAGCAGGGCAAGGGAAGTGATCCTGCCCCTCTGCTCAGCCCTGGTACAGCCACAGCTGGAGTGCTGTGTCCAGCTCTGGGCTCCTCAGCACAAGAGAGACATGGAGCTCCTGGAGCAGGTCCAGAGGAGGACAGTGAAGATAAGACTGGAGCATCTCCCTTAAAATAACAGGCTGAGAGAGTTGGGCCTGTTCAGCCTTGAGGAACAGAGAGGGGACCTCATCAATGTCAGTAAGTGTTTGAGGGGAGGGTGACAAGAGGATGAAGCCAGGCTCTGCTCAGTGGTGCCAAGAAACAGGTTAAGAGGGAAGGGGCAGAAAGTGATGCACAGAAAGTTCCACCTGAACATGAGAAAGAACTTTTTTACTGTGCAGGTGACTGTGCCAAATTGTCCAGAGAGGTTGTGGAGTCTCCCTCACTGGACATACTCAAGAACCATCTGGACACAATCCATGCAATGTGCTCTGGGATGACCCTGCTTGAGCAGGGTCCTTCAACTGGGTCACAACAACCCCAGGCATTGCTACAGGCTGAGGGAAGAGTGATTGGAAAACTGTCCGGTGGAAAAGGGCCAAGGGATGCTGGTTGATAGTGTCTGAACGTGAGCCAGCATATGTCTAGGTGGCCAAGAAGGCCAATGGCATCCTGGCTTGTACCAGAAACAGCATGGCCAGCAGGACCAGGGCAGTGATTGTCCCTCTGTACTCAGCACTGGTGAGGCCACACCTCGAATCCCGTGTTTAGTTTTGGGCCCCTCACTACAAGACGGACACTGAGGTGCTGGAGCGTGTCCAGAGAAGGGCAACAAAACTGGTGAAGGGTCTGGAGCACAAGTCTCGTGACAAGCAGCTGAGGGAGCCGGGGGTGTTTAACCTGGAGAAAAAGAGGTTCATGGGGACCTTCTTGCTCTCTACAACCACATGAAAACAGGTTGTACCAAGGGGGGAAATCTGTCTCTTCTGCCAAATAACAAGCAAAAGGACAAGAGGAAATGGCTTCAAGTTGCCCCAGAGAACTGCTGTCATTTCGGATCTGTCTTTGACGGAAAAAAAACCCCGCTGTTATTAACAGAAAGCTTTTCTAGCCAGTTCACACTGTAAAAAGTTCATTTAACAGAACACATTTCCTTGTCAACAGCCTTAGAAGGAAGAAGATAGACTGAACAGTAAAGCAAATAATCTTTTGTCCTATGCACCAGTAAGGCGTGGTGAGAAAGCCTCTCCTGCAGCTGTCATTAATGTACTTGTCCCATGATATTGCTCTGTTTCTTCCTAGTTGTCCAACTTTCACCTGCCAGGAGCACTATATGCTTTTAGCTATTCATGGATCTATTATTTTAGAAGGGGTCATGGAAACAAGACAGTAAAACAACACAATAGTTTTAAAAACAGTTGCCCAAAGAAACTGTGCTTTTGGGAGAGGAAACAAACTTCCTGACCTGGTCCAATCACAAAATGAAATCAGGATTGTTTGAACTAATACTGTATTCATAGAATCATAAAATCATCAAGGTTGGAAGAGACCTTTGAGATCATCAAGTTAAACTGTCAACCCAGCACTACCATTGTAACCCCTGAACCACTAAACCATTAAACTGTATCACCCAGCACCAGATCCAGATGTCTCTTGACCACCTCCAGGGATGGTGACTCTACCAGCTCCCTGAGCAACCTATTCCAATGCCTGACCACCAAGACAGTGAAATTTTTTTTAATATATTCTAATCTGAATCTCCCCTGTCTCAGCTTAAGGACATTTTCTCTAGTCCTCTCACTTCTATAACCTCCTTTCAAGTTCTAATACTAGATACCAGCTACCGGTGTGTGAGAGGATGGGGAAGCAGAAGTCCAATGACATGAAATAGAAGAATTATAATAGTAAAACTAAAGCTGTTTCTTTTTACTAAGCATTTATTCCAAGCAAAAGTATTGCTTAATAAAAACGTGACATCACTGAGGTACTTCTTTTGCTTCAACCAGATATTACACTATAGATCAAAAGAGAGATTTAACAAAGTAATTATTGCTTGTGGTTGGAACACCCTGATTAGACTTGGACCTTCTCTTTAATTACAAGCCAACCTTTGCCTCAGGCCTCAGGAGATGGCAATGTCCACCATACTCAGATGACAAGCCTCTTGTAGCAATGTTCCCAAGATTAAGATGCAGCTATGCATACTTATAAAGACCACACTTCTATGAATTCTTTCCACATTTAGGGGTGCATGGCCTAACTTCAGTCCTCTATAGCAAGGGACCCTCCTGTGGCATGAAGAGACCTGCTGGTGACCTGCCTTGGTTGTAGCCTCCAAGGGAACAGGCAACATGACTTTTTGTATCACTGAATCTTAGTTCTCTTCTTGAAGCTGAAGCAGCTGCAACAGATGAAAAAGCAGCTCATCCTTGTCTACACTAAGGCTAATACTAGCTCAGTTGAGCCTGTGATTTGTCACAGATGGCCAAAACTAGGACAAACTTAGTATGTAAACATGGCTTAAATTCAAATGGTGATGCCTGCACTGAGCAAAATACCACTTTTGAACAGAGAAATTTTGTAGCGAAATCAGAAATGCAATCTCTCACAAATGACAGGATCAGAGTCTGAAGTACAGCTGTGCAAACTGCACATTATACTGTACATTATACTGAAATAGAGTAAAGAGGAAGAAATTATCAATGTGACAGACCTCACTAGGAATACTTTACCCCCATGATCTAATAAGAATGCAACTGTAACATGTTTTAAAAGAGTACTTGATCAATCATTTCAATGTTCAACCTGCCAAATCAGATGCTGCTACTTAAGGTAACTGATTCCCTATACTAGAATAAAGAACAAAGACACCAAAGAATAACTTACAATGAATTACAAAGTAGGTGAGCAGTACAGAAAAAGAGAACAAAAAAAAGAACGAAATAACAATTTCTTCTCTTTTGTGCACATCAGAGTAAGAGGCCATGGAAACGAACACAATATAACTGCAAACTGAGCTCTCCCACTCAAATTCCAGAGGCAAAAGAAAATGTAGATACTGAGCCTAGACAGAAACCTACATAAATCCTTAGGGAAACAAACCAAAGCTCCAACACTCTTAAAATATCAACATGAAATTCTTTCAGAGAGAACCTAACAATTACTGCTTCTGCGTTGAAGTTTACAACCTGCTGATCTGCCTCCTCAGCTCTGACACATATCCTGTAGGCTTCCCTTAGCAGCTCCTCCTCCTTTTCTGTTTTCTTTGCAAATATTACAAATACCTTTGGAAAGAATTCTCTCCTACCCCTCCTTCCCAGCTACCAGATGAATTTCATCTGCTGTTCGTCACTGAGATGTTTTGGGGAGAAAAAAAAAATCCTAAAGAAGCAGGACTGATTAATTTGACTTTAAAGAAGTGATGTGCAATTGTGTCCTTCCTGAAACCACCTTTTTTAGAACTAATGTCTGGCATGGTTGTTCATGCCCCAGATAATTCTCCTAATGCACAAGGAGTGTGGCCATGTTTCTGGATGGTCCTCAGTACTCTCTATAGGAGTCTGTTCCGAAAGACGACGGGATGGTAAAACTTGCTCATGTACACAAGATGCCCAAAGAAGCAGTGAAATTCTTTCACTGAAGACAGAGGGTGAGCCTTTTTCTCTTTATTCTTTCAACAACCATCTCATTTGCAGCGTTATTTTCCATTATGAATTAGAATAAGCACTGGAGAGCAGCCCAGACAACGGAAGGAGTTGTTCAGGGCACCAGGGCAAACAGTCCTTCAGAATTCCCTTTGCAGAAACCAGGAACAGAGCACTCTTTTATTAAAACAAATCCCTCTTCTCTGTTTAGGAATAAGGGATCTAGGGGACTGGCTAGGATGCACCCTTCACAATTACTCTTTACTGCTATCTGTGAGATGAATAGCCAAAAATCCCCAACACAACAGTGATGAATTGGCAACATTAAAACAAACACCCCGAGGAACAGGCTCTAGATACTCCTGTGATCCCTAACTGCCAAAAACTATGCTGAACCCATCTGCCATTTATTTCTCTGCTCTACCTGTGATTCTTTTTTTCCTCATTTACAGATAAGTATAAACTGAGCAGGGTAAAAATTAACATTGCAAATTAAAAATTAAGCATAATGATTTATTGTGGCAAAGAAGCTACCAAAGAAACATGATGCAAAAAATTGCTCCAGCTTATTCTACTCCCAGAAGCAATAACTCCAATGCGAAAGCATGTGCTGACGAGAAACACGTGATAAAACAAAAGAAAGACAAATAAGTAGATTCTAATCTCAAGTTTCACCAGTTTAAATCTATATTTAGTCTGTGGTATTGCACTGAATGAATGAGTCCAAAATTTTATCTCTCAGAATGAAAAAAAAGGTGTCACATGACCCTACTTTTTAAGATAACAAGAAAAGTCACAACTCAGAGCCCCTGTTTCCAGTTCTGCCATTGATTGATTGTGGAACTTGCAAGAAATCACTCTGCTCCCCTATGCTGAACCTGCTTCATCTGTGAAGTGGAGAAAGCTATTTTTTTCCCTGGAGATCGGCCTTCTGATCCAACTAACCACATGAGCACTGACAGCAGCCCAAAGGAGAGAATGAGACCTTTCCTTCTTGGAGCAACAACAGGCTTAGCTCAGCTCAGGGCAATTGCAAAACTGCACCCCAAGGATTTGGGGAGGAGACTAGATGCTTTTTAGAATTACCCCAACTTCTGACCTACTGGGAGTGTACAAAAGCAGGACATTTCTATTTTCACAGCCTAAAAGCATGCTTAGACCAAGAGTAACCACAGTAACTCCCTAGCCTTAAAAATCACAAAAGCTAAATGTAACGAGTACGAATATCACAGTAAAACATCCCCCAAAATTCATTCTTTCTTCTACATGCAACCTTTCCCATTCAGATGGAGTGCCAGCAAGGTTCAAAGTCTCAAACTTCAGATCTGTATTACAGTCTGCAACACTGGCTGGATGGGCAAAAGCCTGAAATTTTCCTGTGTAAAACAGAAGCATTGACAAGGCTGTCCAGACAACACAAGGGTTTTAAACAACAGTAATGAAAAACTGTACTTCAGGATGTTTGTGTGAATGAATTTGGTCCTTCTGGATATCAAGTAGTCCAGTGTTTAGAGTGTTTCTTTTGGTAGCGTTTCCCACAGCACTATCATTTGGAAATAAAGTTAGTGGCAGAACAGCAGCCTGTGAGTGGGCTGAAAATAAGTGGGCTCAATGTCTCGCTCCCGGGAGATTTTCAAATCTTGGCTAGAAGAAAACATCATGGGCCTGATCTAGCATCAGCATCTTCCCGCTATGAGCAAGATGCTTGATTACATGACCTGCATGACCTTCCCACCATTCTGTGATTTCTCAGTACAGAAGCAGCAGAAGTGTCTCCACACTGCCCATTTGACTAAGACAGAGCAATCACCAACAATATAAAGTTTAACAAAGACAAATGCCAGATTCTAGACCTCAGACAGGGCAACCTTGGATGTACATACAGACTGGGGAACGAGAGGCTGGAGAGCAGCGCTGCAAAAAGGGAGTTGGGGGTCCTGGTCCATGGCAAGCTGAATGTGAGTCACTGTGCCCTGGCAGCCAGGAGGGCCAAGCGTGGCCTGGGGGGCATCAGGCACAACATCACCAGCCTGGCAAGGGAGGGGATTGTCTCTCTCTGCTCTGCTCTGCCCTAGGGTGGCCTCACCTGGAGTGCTGGGGGCAGGTCTGGGTGCCACAGTATAAAGAAACATTAAGTTGTTAGAGAGTGTCCAGAGGAGGGCCATGAGGATGGTGAAGGGCCTTGAGGGGAAGGAGTGGCTGAGGTCACTTGGTCTGTTCAGCCTGNGGGGTCACAGCACCAAGGCTGACAGAGTTCAAGAAGTGTTTGGACGGTGCTCTCAGGCACGTGGTGTGATTCTTGGGTATGGTTCTGTGCAGGGCCAGGAGTTGGATTTCAATGATCCTTGTAGGTCCCTTCCAACTCAGGATATTCTATAATTCTGTGTAACTATTAAATGTCTGACTGTAATGGTTACAACATAGAAAGACTTGTTACTGTCTGTTTTCTCGAGACCTCAAAAGCATATTGATTTGTAAAACCACCTCAGTTTAATTATAAAGTGGGGACAGTTCCACCACATTCTCAGGCCAGTGCCTTAAGATTCCCTTCGTGCTCTGTTAAACACTTAAGATCTTCATTAAAGGGTGTCTTTTCAGGCTTCACAGATGATGGGAGAAAACACATTCTTAAGTCTTAAGTCAGACTGTTACTGTAGTGTTTATTAAACACAATTTCACAAAATCAACATTACATAGCAGAGGAAATAGAAATGCAGAGAAGCTTTCACTAATAGAATTCTGCTACATTTAAAAAAACCCCAAACAGCTAAAACCAAATTCAGATACAAAATACCATTCATAAAAATGATCGCTTGATTTACCAGAGCCTCACTAAAGGGATCAGTAGCCCCTTTGATCAGCCACTTCAAGTGCTTGTTTATAAAGGAACAAAAGACGACTTTTGTCTATTTGTATTGTTGACTTGATGCATTTTAAATAAAAAAAAAGCTCAATTTAGTTCAATCAAATGAAGGCAACCAGCTGTAAAATAACTTAAGCACATTACAATCAACAGGCAGACTATATGCCAGTAAAACCTAGGATCTGTTTCTAGAAATGAACTGATTATTTTCATCCCCCTCCCCATTTTCCACAGTACACACTGATATTCTAAAAATCAAAATTTCTTACTTGACTTCAAGTGATTGATACCCTACTAAATCTCTCAATAAATCGTTGCAGTTCTTAGCTACCTTCATCCTCTCATCTCCAAGGTCAAGGCAACTACAATGAATTATATCAAATTACAGGGCTGTGTTTCAGGATTTTTTGATCCATAATCCTTAACCAAAAGAAGAAAAAAAAAAAATCCAGTTCCTTTTACAAGCTTTACTCATGTTCAGGGATTAACTGCAAATATGCAGATGCCTGAAATCTTCTATTCTATTACTATCATATAATTTTCAGTTTGAAAACATTTAGAGGAATAAAGATCTACTTCTTTCGACCTAATTGACCTGTGTTACAGCAGTGCATGACCTGAAGCTATCAGAGACAACAGTAAAAGCGTGACCTGACAGTAAAATCAAGAATTATAATTACATACCACTGTTACCAGTAGAGATATATTTTACTACTGTCTGAAATGTAACAATTGAAGAATGGCTAGTAGGTCATGAAACTAAATGTCTCTTGATAAAAATTTAACATAGGAATAGGTATTATTTGGATTCAGCGAACATTTGTTTTGATCCTACTAATGTGCTATATTTAACAAAAAAATCAGTGCAGAGTAGTACATGAAATAGATACCCACAGGCCCTGTTCTGCTACTCCTTGCTTTATCTAAACTCTCCTGAGTGTCAGATGGTTGCTAGTTACAAAAGAGGCAGAAGATAATGTAATAATGCGTAATTTGTAAACACTACCTAATATCTGTTTCCCTCCATTTATATCATTATCTATGGTCTTTGGTTCATCCACTCTCCAGTTTTCTTCCCCATGCCATGAAAGTTCCCTGTATCACCACTCAGAATGCTCCTCCTTTCTGTAGCATTTCTCCCATGCTAAACATTTGATAGGCTAATAACCAAACCAGAGTATTTGTCAAGAGTTCTCAAGATATTGCTGTAAAAATTCTTCTAAATGGCATCACCCAATAATAAAGTAACTATATTAATGATCATTTATATACTGTTCTACCTAGAACAGGTTTTTTTGTGTGTCTTTCATTGCAAATGAATTATGTCCAAGCTATGTTTTAAAACTGTTCATACTGCATATAAACTCTTCATCCCTAATACTGCAAAGACTCAAGCAGAAGCCGGAAATAAATCTAGAAATACACAGGCAGAGAAATATATAAGAATAGGAAGTTGGAAAGGGCAAGCTTTAGACCCTTGAAATCACAAGAAATATTGTTATGTGATCTTTTTATTACAATGATCATTTTCCAGACTAAAACCTAACCTTACAATGCATGAGGAAGAGTTGGTGGTGGATATCTGGGCCTTTTTTTGGTCTCTTCTTATTCCAGCGTTCCACATTTGTACTTTGACAGACTTCTAGGCAAGAACTCACTAGGGTGTTGTATAAAAACAATAAACTACTTCTCTGGCTCTCTCTTGGAAACATCTACATCTGCTATTTCATCTTAGGTTATCTACCTTTCTTAAGACTCACTGCTCATTCCTTCATCTTGTCAGATGGTCTCCCCATGTCCACCTCCAATATTTCATAGTAATTCTAGTGCAGAAATTCTTGTTTCTAGACCTTGAGTTCAAGTACCAAGACCTACAGCATCATTTTTGTCCCACTTGAGATAATGAGAGGGATAGTACCTTGCGTTTTTAAGATATGCATCCCACAGTATACAGTTTAAGGAATAAGTAGCCAAGATGCCTCCAAACCATTGTATTTTCTTCTTCCCTTGTTATGAACTGCTCCCAGAGAGGACAGCGTCATAAGTGCAGTAGCTCATCATAAAATGGCATAAAACTGTCCCCAGTGGAATTCAAACAGGTCTGAAATGCTGCCCATGTTACAAGAGAAGTGTGCTTTGCATTTCAATTTTAGCCTTGCATACTTCACTATTTAGTTTTACCTCAGGTCTTCTATCAAGGGGCTCTGGCTGTGATGCAACTGCAGCTCTTTTCCTAAGCATGACACGGTCGGACTGAGGATAAGAATCTGGCCCAGCAATTTGTCACCACAGAATTATGCTTCCAATTATAATGAGAGATGAACCACTGAGTGTAGCAATATCAATTAGCAGAGTACATCATTTAAGTAAGGCAGGCTGCTCCTGTTCCAGTCTAGAAACAGCAGTGAGACGTGCACAAAACACTACCCTTCAAATGGTGGCTTTTCTTCCTCACAGCTCATGACACAAAGGCCAGTGAGATTGAGAAGGGGGTAGAAGATACATAGATAAGGTCAGAAAGCACATGCACCACTGACAGGAATGAAAGACTATTGAAAGTTGATTTTTTTCTCAACATTATGAGCAATCTAATTCTACTGTTAATTACTCTGTGCTTTCCACATGAGAATTTGGAGCCTGTAGCCCCGACAATTTAGGTCAGAGTTTTATTGTCAAGGCTGGTCCACATTTGACTTTCCAATTCCATGGCAAAAAATATGAAGTTTTACTTTGCTTTTGGTTCCAAATTCAAACTTCTAAAATACACTCCAGAGCAAAAAAACATACTGGTGAGAACAACCAGACAGAAGAAAGGGGAAGAGACTGAGGCTCTTTCAACCCTAAACTAAACATTTTGATAAAATTAGATATCCTTTTCATAATGATTTGGATTTATTTGACATTATTATAATATGACATGATCTAATTAAAGTTCTAACATATAGGCTGTAACTGCATCGTTTTAAGAAAAAAAAATTAGCATTTTTAAGTATAAAAAGAAATCAGGATATGCAGTGATTGAGCTTTTAAGTAGATAAAAGTATTCAAAGACAAAGGCAATACTCCCCTGCAACTTAAACACACTGCTGGAATCAGCTACAGTGCTGGGGCAGATAGGGGAGAGAAGGAAAAAACATCCTTTCTTCCATCACATCACACAATAGATACAACACGTCAAGTGTGCTGTGAGAAAATGCTACACTGTTCTTCCAGCTATAAAAGCTAGTCCACTGTACTGTAAAAATGCACCAAAAAGGAAAAAATGTAGACTGTAAAAACCAAATGAAAAGGTCAGGTCATGTCAAAAGACTGGACACCAGGGGCATTTTTTGGAAAGACTTTTCACAAAGGAATGGGAGAACCAGTGTTTGCTGGTCTGCTCTATCACTTTAGTTCATTAAAATCCCATTATCCACCACGTGATACGGACAAAATCTTATTCCCCAGTGGAGAACTGAAAGAGAGAGAGTTTGAAAAATGAAGCAATAGAGAAACAGATTATTTAAAAATCAGAGGATAAGAAGAACTACAAAATATTCAGAAACTTAAGGGAAAATACGGCCTTGCAAATCAACAGCCTGTAAGTTCATGACAACTCTTGATAGAAATTCTAAATAAACACAAAGTGTTGGGGGGTGTGTGTGTGTGTTTTGTTTAACACACTTTCATTTGCTTCTTGTGAAAACTTATGTATGATGGGATCAGAGTTAATGGAATAAATAAGAAAGTGTTGCTATTTTTGACTGAACCAAGAATTATTTTCCTTGCTATAGAAGCAAACAGTTCAAAGCAGCAAAAGTCATGAGGTGCTTCTTGTTTTAAACCACAGTTTTACAAAACAACCCTGTGCATGATACATAAACAAGCCTTTGGAGTTTAAGTGTACACAATTACAATGTAGCAAGTCTTATTATTTTTCTTAAAAAAATGTTTGCCCATAAGGAATATAAAACAACCATTTTTAAAACAAAATTATTTTGGTATTACGTGACTGTTACCAAAACAGAAAAGTAAAAGAATGCCATTTTTATTTTTCTGGCCAATTTCTTAGTTTCACCCAATAAAAGAAAAAAATAAGGGGAAAAAAAAAGAAAGAGGAGGGAAGAATAAATAGAGAAATACAGTTCTTACCCTGAAGAGCGGCAGTCTGGTTTATTTCTTTCTGAGCGATCTGTGAGAAAGGAGGCATAATATCAGCACAGAAGTTGGATGTTCTTTAGCAATACTAGTACAGAAGTCTTAAGAGAACTGTGAAACCATATGACTAGCAAAACCAAAAGCTGATTCTCTTCTAAAACTGTTTTCCCACACTGAACTAGACCGCCTAAGATCAAGTAAAATTACTGCAAGTTTAACATTTGTTACAATTCCTCCACTCAAAACACAGTGTATTTAATGTTTTGTATTAATGCTTTGGAAGCTTCTCCTCCCTTTAGCTGAAATGAATAGGGCTTTAGTTCACGGTAAAAATAAGGGAGAGGGAAGAGGAAAAAAGAAAAACCACAGATTACTCAGCGCAAAAAAATCATTCCATGAATCATGGCTGGCAGAGTTCCCTGACAGGATGGGAGAAAAATCAGCAGTTGGTTGCAGCAACATCTGCAAATACACTGAATCCAGTGCAGCCCCACTATTAACTCTTCAGCTTCTGGGGGTTCCAGATACTGAATCCTTCTGTGTTTTTATAAAGGGTTTTGTTTATCCTGTAAGTATTTCAAGTAGTTTATTTGGACTAATGAGACTGACCCACAAAACTCTATACATAAAGCTCCAGTATGCAAAGAAAGTATAAAAGACTTCTCCCAAGAGTTACAATTATCATACAAGCATTACAGAATAACCACAATCCCACAATATTAGAATTCATGGATTATCATTTATATTTTAAGTCCTGAATATCTTTTACTGCATGACTTTTGAACTACCTGAAAAATTGAGACTGTTGTCCACCTAAAATGCATATATTCTAAAATCAGAGACAGGTTTAATCTTTTAATGCAGAAAGATCCACTATACAAGCAGAAGGTAATTCCTACAGCTATGTATAATCTCCACTGACAACGGCAATATTGCTTCTAATTAGATCTGTGTATATTTTGAATAGAAAGCTATTTTTTGAGTGTTAATAAACACTTTACTGAAAAGCTTGTTTATACAAAAGACTTCCTAAAAAAATTTTCACACTCACAGATTGTATTTTAAATCTTAAAGCTCTGCATTTGAAATAAAATTCGTTCTGTTGACAGCAGACATTTGTTTGTGCAGTTTTATTTCCTGTATAAAAAAAAATATTTTCCTCTCCAAGCTTTATGTGCTCATTTGATTATGTTTCATTAAAGTGGTAAAAAATTATCTCATGTCAACAGTGCTTAAAAGTATGTAATGCTTTTTCCATCCATAGGTGCTCCTACTGAGCTGTCATAGCCACACAGCTATAATTTATTGTCTGCCTGACTCACAGTGATCTCCATTTCATCACACTGTGTGCAACTCTCGTAGCAGAAGCAGCATGGTATAGCTCTGGAATAGCTCCATCCGGAGTTGCAGCAACAGTACTTCAAATACACACTCCTTCCATCCTTATCATGTAACCTCCTTACCTGTGAGCACTGAAAAAAATGAGACCGGACTTCCTACTGAAATCTGCTCGCCATCTGTTGCTTGCTATCAGTGTCCCCTGCTCTGTATGCAGCCACAGTCTAACAGTATTCAGACAAAGCCCTCCCACTGCTAAAATGATCATGTGAATAAACCAGTGAGAAGCAAGAAACCCAGTCAGAGCCCATGTAAGCACAGCATCTGGGAGCTCTCCCACATAGCCCATGTGCAGTCGGCAGATCCACCACAGCCTGCCCACACTGCTGCAACCTGCTCATTCAGGAAATCAATGTGATTCCCTTTTCCCTTTTATTTTCATTCCTGTTTCAACATTTGAATATTACATTTGGTTTTCCACATTTTATTTACTGATAAAACTTAGTGAGAGCACACCATCTACACACATACTGGTCTTCTTGAAAAGACCTAATGGTAATCCTACAAGCAAAGAGTCAGCATTTTAAAACAGAACTAAAACCTGCACCTCTTCACGTTTGCTGTGAACTTAATCCTTTAAATTTGTTTTAGTATTAAGTGTAATGAGAGACTCAAAGAGCCCAATCTTTCAGTTAGGTGCTTAGAGTCAATTAGGTGGTGAAGTCACCATCCCTGGAGGTGTTATGGAAAGACCGGACATGGTACTTGGTGCCATGGTCTGGTTGACAAGGTGGTGTTTGGTCATAGGGTGGACTCAGTCTCAGAAGTCCTTTCCAACTAATTGATTCTGTAAGCTTTGCAATTCTAAATGCTGTTTTGGCATTAGGTACAAGCACCAATTCAAGTAATGACACATTTCTAGAAGCACTAGAATATGAAAGCCTAGAAAAAACAGGCAATTAATTTTTTTAAAAATACACACATGCATGTTACATTTAAACACACACACACATGCAGATCTTCTCTCTCCATTCTGTAGGCAAATCCTTGGCTTGAAAAAGCTGAGTCTAAAAAGTGCATGCCCACAACTGATTCTCTTTTCTCTATATGTGTTACCTCAACAGCAGAGAGATCTCTTTGTAATCTTTTCTAACAGAAATAAGCAAGAAAACTGCATAGTTGCAAAGATCTGAAAATTAAATCCTCTACTACAGATTTTCCTCTATATCAAAGACACAAATTCCTACAAAACATTACAGGACATGATGTCTTTCTAGCAGAAAACTGTATATTCTTCAAATCTAAACTCTGGAAGCCAAAATCATGTGTCAGATTAGAGCAAACATTGAATGCTGCTGGACTAGCGCTTAAAATGAACCAACAGGCCAGTCTGCACTCTGGCATGGGAAATGCACAGGAAAAAATGCCACTTCCAGTGACAGATACTACCTTCCACACATAAGACACCAGTACTGTCCTCCCTATCCTTCTGTTGCTAAAAGTAATACAGTTCCTTACTGTGTATGTAGCTATAGCAAAATACACTAGCAATTCATAAGCAGCTAGTACTTACAAGCTACAGAACCGGACTGTATGATTCTAAGTTTATTTTAGTTAATGAAGTTCTTTCTGCCTGTCCTCCAATCCACAATTTGCATAGCCAGAGACCTGCAGTCTCTCAATCCGTAAGAACTGACCATGCTCCAAGCTCCTGCAGACCATACTTTTAAGATTTTCTCCACTTCATACTCACATCTACTATTTACAAAACCTTTGTTGCCCTCATAAAATTACAGCCATGCAGGAGAAATATAATAGCCTTGTCCAGCAGCAGGATATAGTGCAGAAAAGCAGCGGGTGGAGCAGATGAGGTGGAAGAAGTCAGAGACTCCTGGCTGAAGCTGAGAAGACTGCTGCCCAGTTCTGAGCACAGCAGAAGAATCCAGGAAGACATCAGGGCACAAAGATCTGCTCTTCATACCACAACTGTTTGGCAAATCTAGTGTTTATTTACAAAATTGTGCTCTCTGTATTTCAGCAGCAACATGGACACCTTATGCCTTTTTTCAGCATTCAAAGGTTGAGCGGCAGACAGAAATGCCATGTTCCAGTTGATTTCAGAAAGAGTCTGGTTTCTTTAACTGGTAATACTCCTACACTTCAAGCATGGGAAAATTAGCTTCTTTTGTTGTCTGCTTTTAATATGATAGAACAGTTTTTCTTCTCAAGGAAAATATAAACATAACCATCAGGAGAAAAATAAGTGAGTCAACATCATTTCAGTTGCTCCACAAACTTGGAATAGCTTAAGGTTTTGCCAAAAAGACCACCAGTGCAGAAAACAGTATCTTTTACAGCAATTACTGGAAGACAAGCAAAGAAAAGGAAAAAGGCAACTCACACTAAGCAGAGCCATTATTTTCCTCTGTTTATTTTGCAAGCTTCTTCAAAGCATCTTGTTGCTAAGAGTGACTTCAACTGAAAAGTTTGCTCTCATTAGAAAAAAATTCAAGTATAAACATAAAATGTTGTTGAAAAATGAGTGGAAAGTTAACACACATTTTGCCGTATCGAAACTGCAAAGCCTCTGGGGAACCTCCAATGCAATTACCCCCCAAGGCTGGTAACTTCCCACTTTTAACCCCATTCCACAGCTTCATCTCGTAAAAGCTGAATTGGCTGAAGGGAGGAAAGGGGGCACATACCGTTCCCATTTCTGGGAAATATTTTATCTTCCAGCTTAACTATGCCTGTTGAATTGACCAGTCAGCAAAAGAGGTGGGACACTGTAACACTCTTCAGGAAGACAAGTAGCTAGAGCAACCAGTAGTCTCCATCCCCATAGTTTTTAGCCCCTGATGGCCCAGCAGTGGTTTCACAAGGAACGAAAGCATGACACGCTACTGTAACAATGGCAAACCTCCAGATAAACCAAGCAATGGGAACCACGGGCTTTTAAGCAGTGCTGGCAACACTAAAATACTGAGAGAAGTCATGTTTTCAGGATAGGCAAATTATTGAAAGAAGCTGTACAACTTGCCCTAATCTGAATGCATCGATCTCCAATGAGCTTTGAAGGCTACCAGGCCTTAACAAACCCAGATGCTAAGACCAATACAGCAGCTTTACAAGGCATCATGCAGAAATGGGATGGCTCCTGCCACTGTTTTACTCACATGCATCTAGACCCAGGTGATCATAGCTAAATAGTGCACCAGTCCCTGTCAGCCAACTGCATCGAGCCCCAAATTTCCATTTCTAATTGCCAATGTAGATGGGGCCCTCACTCAAACTAAATGCACATTTTCTGGGAAGAAGATCTGCATTTGTGCAGGATTTTCAATGCTAGTTGCTTTATTTGCACTGAGACAAGCACTACCTGCCACTGATACTGCCACCTTTTTGCCTCTGTTTAATATGCCTATGTTAAGGCTCAAAGCAACTCATAAGGCTCAAAGCAACTCTTCCTTCTTTTCAGCATTTCCCTCAGGTAAGGAATCAGAACAATGTAAATTGATTCCACTATGCAGAATCTACTATAAATTTTGGTCAATTTTGTTAGGAACAGCTATACAACAACACTCATAAAACTGAACATTTGTTTATGTATTTTAATATTTTAACAGCAGAGTCCCTTATCAGTTGTTTAAAAGGCAGAATGCTCAAGGAGAGATTAATGAGAGGCTTGGAAGAAACTTCTTAAATTTACTTTGCGTATAGCTTTTCCTTTACTACAAAAGGCCACAAAATCAGGACACACTCAAGAGTTTTTAATTGTAAAGGCAGACAGTTTTTATACTTGCTTTAAATTCTACAGTATGCTGTTGAATTCCAGAGGAGTACATTGCCGGGAAAAAACCAACATTATAACACCCCCCACAATGAAATTACAGTAGTCTGTCAGTTTTAGTGCTAAACATTAACTGAGTCTGTAAGCCCAAAGCATTCCTAGTTTTTTATACCTGGAGTAATGCTTTTTCCCCCACTCTTAAACATGACTTATAGATGGCTGGGGGTGGACCCCAACACATAGCTGAGAACACACTGAACCTCTGCAGTCAAGTATTTAACTTTGAAATCTACTGACCACCATAAAGCGTATTAATTATCCAAAGACTTTAAGTTATGGTATCTTTAACTTGCTAAAAAGATGAAAAATAAATTATAATCATCTTCAAAGCCTTTAGTGCACTTATAAGTGCACAACATGTAAGGGAAAAAAGGATTTTACTGTCCTCTATATCAAACATTTGCCAGTGCTACATTTGCTGTTGATTTGTTTTTGTGACTCTGAAGTTCCACCCCCTCATTCTTGCTCCTATATTTCTCCTGCACTGCAACAGCAAAAGTGTGCGTGCATCAGTGTGAACATATGTGCCATCATAAGAAGGGGCTGAGGCAGAAAACAAAAGAGAAAGGAAACAGACTGTGTAAGCTCTCACCATTTCTCTAAAAGGTTCATGCTGTAAGAACCTAGACCAAACACAGCACTGGGAACTGGGCTTGTTCTTAAGCCATAAATGATAAACAAAGTATTATAAGCAATCAAATACACCCACTACATACGTATGTTACCACACTTTTGCCTTCTACCACAGTTGTTTATGAAGGAAATTTAGAACACAGTTGTTTCTAAAGCTCTTTTTTCAAGAAATTAGCAACTCCTGAAAGTACAAATCCCCACATCTTCATAAAAGACATCCCAGCTGATCAGTGCAATGTAATTCTTAGATTATGTATTTCAGGTACAACTAGACACAGGTATCAGTACACCACCAGAATCACAGCGGGAGCTACTCTAGATGAGCCCTACTTTTTAATTTTTTTGATACTTTCATAAGGAATCAATTGATTCAACATTTTGATGAACAGAAGACTTATAACCACAAAATACGTTCCTCTCTAGGCATTTCAGAAATGTTAAATCTACATTTCTGAAAAATAATTCTCTGATGTTGCTAGCATTGCCATTAAAACGAAATTATCTTTCAAGAGCACTGTACTACCTTTTTCTTCCCAAATCAGAGATTTAGCATGCCTGCAGAGATTCTGCATATTCCTCAGCTAGGCCACAGAGCTCACTCAGTCTTAACTATGTCTGCCTGTCACAGGGTGCTGATATGCAACATGCAATAAATGGACTAGTTAGACACGTGAATAAACTTGTCCATCTGACACTCTGTTAACAGACCATCTTATAAACATTCATACATCATATGCAAGATCCAAATTTAGTCAATTATTTTCCTCCTCAGGGGTTTGCCCTGCTTGAGAACCAGAACATCCAGCACCAAAAGAGCCTCCAGCTTTGAACACCTGTGTGCAGGTACATTCACCTGTCATAACATGCCCCTTACTACACAACTTAGGGGCACTTCCCCTGCCAGGAGACCTAAGATATGCACAGAGAAATATTGCTGTGGAATAACTAAGGTAATGATAAAAGTCTTTCTATAAATAATACAAAGAACCATTTTCTTTAAGTTTTCCACAGGGCATTTAGCTTGTTTGTTTTGGTTATTTTCCTGTTGAACAACCGTTTCCTAAACATGTGCATTTCTGGCCAATTTAAGGTACTGCAGGGGATATCACTTTGACCATTTAAACAATTTCCCTTTATCTACACACTACAAAACTAGGTGTTGTAGAAAGACCCTTTGTTGTATACATTTCAAATAATCATTTAGCATTTTTAAGAAGCCACACTCTATCTTATTAGTTTCAAAAGCTGGACTGTCCATCTACTATGCTGTATAGTAAGATCATTTATTCTTGGATGTAAAAAACTGCAAATTTCACCTTTCCCACCCCCTCACCAAACTAAGAATCCTGTCTCACTGGACAATTAAAAGTTTTCTGAATTTGCTAATCTGAAACAATATGTTTTTACCATTGAGATCGCAAACCTCAGAAAGAGAAGTCCCCAGTGTAATCTTATGCATTAAGCACTTGGAAGCTGAGTCATACTCAAAGTGGGCAAGACATGGATTCACAATAAAGTGCTGAAGAACAATTCAGAAGATATTCCCCTTTCTCTATATTAGGAAACTAATTTGGCTTTAAAACAAATAAGAAAATTTCTTTCTTGACTGTTTCATCCTGTAAAGCCACAGACAGAATAAAGGTGACATTGCTTCCAATTTAGATATCAGACATGACAGTGAATGCAAGTAAGTGCATAGGTCTGCACTGTGGGAGGAATTTGGAGACTGGGAAGATGAAATGACACAGAGAGAAAGAAAATAATGTATGAAAAGAAAGGACTGTAATACACTCAACCAAAGCAGTATCTCTAAAAATAGAAGAAATGTACCAGGCAAACGAAAGTATTTATTTCTCTTAAGATACCACTGAAATACTCAATAGCTTGTTCTTGGAATATTTTGTGGACCACAAAATTGTCACTATTTATGATTAAAGAATCCCCAAGCTGTTCACCCAGTTCACCTAACGAGAACAGTCTTAAATCTCAATGATTTTATTACAAGTACTACTTTTCTAGGGGAGTGCACTTGAAATTAACAAAATATTTTCCCTCCAGTGACATTGGTAATTCTGCCCAACACAGAAATAAAAAAATCTGGGAAACTGAAAGTAATTATTGCTTCTCACATGCACTGGATTCTTCTGAAGTACCATAACATGGATTATTCCCACAAAGATCTCTTGCACTTTATCATCAAACAAAGATTACAAAACCTAGACACATCATAAAAGGGATTAATGCGAAGGTGCAAAAAATGGATTTGTTTAATGATGGTGGCATATACGAAAAAATTGTTGCACCCTGAGATAACCCTCATCCATCAGCTTTGATCACATGCTTAAAAGTTGTGCAACTCTGCCAGAATTCCACAGAACAGGAAGCCCAGCATTTTGCTGTTATTGAAACAAGTAATATTTTAATGCATATTATTTAATAATGAAATGATCAGCATCCAATTTTTAAAGATGTGAGTCACCTGGCATTCTGAAGACATTTTACTGAGGTGTGCAACGAATTTATCCACATCTACTCCAAGGTAAGTGTTAAAACATCTACTAAAACCCCTTTAAAGTATCTCAAGAGTCCTTCATTACTGGCCTAACATGAGCATGTAAATCTGCATATGTGTGCCCTTTGGTCCTGGAAGACCATCCTGACCAGTAATCACTATGTACAGCTGGATTCCTTGCACCAGGATGTCACCTTGTGCAAAAGGCCCACGTGTGCAGTCCAACTGATCCCTCTGCAGCCATGTCTTTTGTGTCCATGGGAAAATGAAGGTGTGTAGACTTATCTGAGCAACACTAAATTAGGATCTTACTACAACTTGAGATAGGAATTCAAAATGGAAGGTCAATTCCAACAGTGGGAGCACACTTCAAGTCCTGACTAATTGCTAAGAGCACCAAGGAGGAGAGGATTACTGAGGAAGCCCACAGGTGCTCAGTGCCTTTGACAAGGACAGAGAGATGCAGTTGCTGGACACCATCGCCATTATCTTCTTAAGACAGGCCCACTTGCCTAACCCATGCGAAACATACCTTCCCGAGCTCCAAAACAGAGGAAGATGATGATGTTTTATAAAGAGGGAAGACAGGAGACAGGGAAGGAAATAGCAGCTCACAGAACAGAAATACCACCTGCTGTGATGAAACAGAGGTAGGCAACCCTTCCTGGGGTTTTATAAAAGCACATGGCTTTTATACCACTTGGTAGCAAGTTCAAGCATGCTCAACAGAAGTAAGTATGGCTCACAACACAGAGTCTGGGGTATTGCTTTTTATTTAAAATTTAAAAACATGGTAGAATTTACAAAACATATTCAAATCATAATAAAAATACTGGCATTCACTCCATGTACAAAACAAAAGCTGTAAGTCACAATTCTAAGAAATGCCTTCTGAACAACCACTCAGATACATACTCCTTTCATTTTTCACATATAGACAAAGCTGACTGCTGTATTTATTTCTGGACTATTACAGTATTTCACAGAGCCTCCTTGCCTGTTTTTCACAAATGTTTGACAATTGTACTTCCTTCTCCTCCCAGCCCCTCAAAAACATATAGTAGAAAAAGCAGCTATTATAAAAGTAATTCTTTACCTGCTTCTACCCTTGACATGAGGCTACTGCATTTTGTTCTCAGTCTTCTAAATGCAAATTTCATCCATTCAGTTGCTACTCATGCTAACACAAAGCAGTTACCCCTACAGCTCAATGAGAGGCTTCAAAAATCATATGACAACATAAAATGACCAAGCAAAAGGCAGCAAAGCTACTAAGCATTCAGAAACCCTCAAAATAAAGAATCCTGTGCTTACCACAGATAAACACAGCTTTTCTGGACACTCTGGTAATGCTGGCAGAAACAGTTCCAATTGTTTGGTACCCTGGAGGACAGAACTACCCTCCCATGTGCACCTAGACCTCTCCCCAGTTCTGTGTGTTCATCAAAAAGGCCTACAGATCCTGTCAGAGGCATTCAACCTCTGTAAATACACTAATAAGTACCTCTACATTGCTATGGTGCCAAAATACCATGACACACTTCAAGTAGTTCTTGATAATGGATCCACACACATCAAGCTAGTGGACAGCAATTAGAGAAATGAAATGTGCCTAATGTCATGGCAGCTGCTACCATGCATTTCCCACAGATGACATTGGTTATCTGCAGCAAGCTTTGCACATTAGAACAGAAAAAACCCAGTTTTTTCATAAAGTTAGGCTCATAAGCGCTGAATACATGAGGTCTGCAGCATTATCCTATCTCATAATTCAGTGATACCTGTTCCACACTGGCAATGATGTTCTTCCAAGTATGGACTTGACCTGCATGGACGTGGTAGACTGTCCAGGTAGGACATGGCAGGTGCCCAGCCTCAAGAACTCCATTTTCAGGTGAACTTCATCATCCCAGTTTGGAGTTCACTGGGTGTTGTGTCAGACATACTTGCAAGGAATGGCAAGCTCAGGACAAATGACAAAGTGTACAGCATTTGCCATCAGTTGAACTGTGGCACCTGACAATGCTGTTCTTCAAGTACTAGGTAGAAGGAGAGAGACTTCTTGGGATCAAAGTAGAAGTTTTATAAGTCCCACATTTCTATTAGTTTTGTACCCTAAATTTACAGTGCAGGCAGTTATAAAATGAATACAGCACACCAAAGGAGTAATTTATTATGAGAAAGTCATTGAAATGCTGAGCTTGTTTCCAGGCATTTATGTCCCATCTCTCCAACAGGATGAGCCAACAGTATTTTAATAACAAATAAGATCACAGCGCACTGTACACTCAAAAAGTCTTGTAAATGATTTAGCACAGATGTGCACAACCGCAACTAATTTTCATGTATAGATCTGTGATATTAAGCACTCAGGTTTTACTGCAAGAAGGAATTCACGATGAATACAAAATTATCACTTTGAGAAAACAAATTATATTAATTTTAGCTTATCTCTTATAAATAGAATCTAAAGAAAAAAGTCAAACAGCTTCTTTTATGCATACAATATTCTATCTAGAAGGACAATGGATCACAAATCCTTTTGCAGGAAACACAGTGCTTGAAAATTTACCAAAGTTTTTAAGGAAGTAAATCACCACAATCAAGACCACATTAAAAAGCAGAATATAGATAAGAAATTTATCATCATAATTCAAGAACCAGTGAATACCAAGCAGAAATACCAACCAGTATGTAAAAGGCAGTAACTGATTTCATATAATGAATGATTGTGTTTATTACCATGTAAGATTTGAAGACTAAAAGTCTAAGGGGATTCAAAAAAGGAATTGAAATAGTGAAAGATAAATTCATTGGCAACAATTTAGCAGGGCCTTTCATACGCAGCCTCCGAGAAGTTGCTAAGAAATTGAATGCAGAGGGGAAGGAATCTCTCTAGGAAGTAAAAATTGAATCCTAGGAGGTGTTTCTTGCATACTTTCCTGAAGACATTTGTTTTTTCAGTTTGTGCACTGGGACACACGAGCTACTAGCACAGCTCTGAAAGGCTGATGGTGTGCCCACCATTAGTCACAGGAGTAATAATGTCAATCATTTGAAATCTTTAGCGTGTTCTGATCCACACTTTCTTCAAAAGCCTGAACATGCTGACTGAGGTAGTAACGCACACACAAAATAAATGCTATGACCTCTTTAAAAGCTTAGGGAAAAGAAAGAAAATTAACAGTAAAATTTGCTGCATCCAGCTTCTACTCCAGTGTGAACATCTTCAGCTTTGCTGTCATCCAGCCCTTCAGGCTGGATCCAAAGAGAAGGCAGGAAAACAGGGAGAGATTTGTTTTATAACACATGCAAGAATTCCTAAATCAATTAGGTTCATCTTTGAAGCATCTTATTTAGCATTCCATTAACTTTTGTCAGAAGATTCTGAATTGTCAAATTGATGTTTTTAGACTATCACATGAAATCCATACAAATCTCTACAGATTTAAAACATCACCCGAAGCAATTAGTGCAACAGCACTACATCAAGTAGTCAATTTAAAAATATCGATATACATAAGATCCTGTGTCTGTCAAAATTTATACAACGCTGAGGGGAAAAATGGGAAGTTTTCTTGGTATGTGCCATCAACCACTTAATCTATGCTTTCCCACAAAACTTATTTTTGTCCTTCACTAAAGGGAAGGATGCTTGCCAAGCATAAACCACAGATCAACAGATGATATACTGTGTTCCCAAATCTGCTGTTGGAATGCCTCAGTGCCTTTTGTGCATACTGTTCTTCAAGAGCAGAGTAAAAAATCTTGGCCAGCAATGAAAACAACACTTCCACTACATTTTTTTGTACCATCTGAGAACCTGAATAAGCAAGGCAGGACTGTGCAATGAGAAGGCTGAAGGGGCCAGACTCCTTTACCCCAGAAAAGAGAAGGCAAAGAAGCTATTTAACCACAGCACACGGCTACTTGTAGGGTAGCAACAAAGACCACAAATGCAAACTCTTCGTGGTGTTAGTGGACAATATTGAATGGAGCAATGGTCACGAATGCAGCTTGGGAGGTTCAGGTTATATGTGAGCAAAAGTTCTTCCATTAGGAATAACTGAAGCACTGAAACAGGTTACCTGCAGAGGCTGTAAATCCCTCTCCTTCAGGAGACTTTTCAAGACACAGCTAGACAAAGCCTTGGCTGAATGGATCTAGCCTTGGCAACAGGCCTGCTTCAAGGGGGCTGAACTAGGTGACCCCAGAGCTCCCTTCCAGACAACACTTCCCTGGACACAAACACAAAGTCATCAAAGCAAAGAAACTAAACCATGCTGAAACACTGTATTTAACTATAGATAATAAGCATCAAGAAAAGAAGTTAATGTCAAATTACTTTAGTGCTATCAAAATAAAATTTCATATTTTATGAGATGCTTATTCAAACATCTACAAAACACAGAGAACTACATTAACTTTTAATGGAGAGCATCAACACCACTACTCTGTTTTTTCCAGATTTTAAATCAAGGTGATGCACAGCTTCCAAATAGATAAATTACATTTAACAGCTCAGTAATTGCAGCTTAACATGCCTCAGTGACTGCAGCTATAGAGAAAGGAAAAAAAGGGAGAACTTCAGAGTACAAAATTTGAGAAACAGAATCACAGTGGAACGCTGAACTGATAGACTGCAAGGACACTGGGCAGAATGTCCAAGATAAGGCCAGCAGGAACAGGATTAGGAGGAATAAACAAAGCCAACTCGTCAAACTAATGTGCTAACTAGGTAAAAGGCAATTCTGGCAGGGGAAGACCACAACCACTGACTCACAGCCACCAACTCAAGAAATCCACATACTCAAAGGAAGACTGAGCATATGGGCTGATTAGCAGAAGCAAGAGAGTCATTTAACTAACAGAAATAAAATACTAATTAATAAGAGAACTATATAAATTATTGCCAATAAACATTAATGCCTTTGCTTATCAAAATGTATAAACAATGAAAAGTTTTGATAATTGGTGTATTGGCTTTGCCAGCTAGGAACCCATTCTGTGCTGAACTAAATAAAACACCTTGACTCTGTGTGGATTGGCCTCTTGCACACTGGGTGAAAGAACCCATTTCAGGACAACAAAGGCTAGACTCTTAGAAGCAAATATTGACAAATTTATTTACAAATATTACTTTTTTCCCATCTGTAAACAACAACCACTTTGGCAAAAGCTTCTTGCAATGAGCTTATGACTCATTTTACCCTTTGCTGTCTATCCCCATTCTTTATGCAACAATCCAGACTTATCATTTGTTGCCCTGACAGGAAATGATTGCCTACAACACAGGTAACAGCAAGGTCTTTGGGCAATCATAGTCCTATGGGTCATTCTCTGGCTACAAACTCACCTCTCCTTAAGCAATTATATACATCTGTGCCTTGCTTTGGCTCTAACCTAAATGAAGAAGGTCCATTTAATCACTTAATAATGATACTTATTATTATTTGTCCTTCTACAGTTTCCTTGGCTAGGAAATCACCCCATTGACTGTCAGAAGTTACTTAATTATTTTCCTAAGACCAGCCTTCATTTTTAGAAGTATTGTTTCTTCAGAGGGCACAACATTCTGTGGGGTTCAGTCTACACTCCTGGCCAAGTAACTGCAAGCAGGTTTTTTTCTTGCCACTAACTTGAATTTCAAGATATGTTGGAGAATTTCCATGTATAGGCTATGCTATTTAACTTCCAGAAAAACTTTAGTTAGTATTTATATTTACCTCAAGCAAGCTACAGTCAAAGTCTACTATATATGAAATACAGTAGAAATGTGTGCAGGAACTTCAATGGGCTATGAAAAATGCCTAATCACATCATCTTCTTAATACTTACAAGACACAACATATCAGCATTAGTCAGAGATTATTACAGAAGAATTACATTATTTGTGCTCTTTGGATCTTAAGTGTTTTACTGCTCGGTGCCTGAAGCAGTTATTAAAACTGAAGCTCCTAAATCTGCATCGGGACTACCAAAACAGAACAGACTGAATCCCAGGGAAAAGAGGGAAGCGATGTTCAGCTGGCCATCAACTCCACCACTTCTTGAACTTGTGAGCTGACTAAACAAAGAAATAAATAAAATAGTGGCACCCGCCCCCCTATCCTGAATGCTCCTCTTAATCCTCTTTTTAAGGGCTTCTTGTATACACATGGACAGACTAGCAGATCATAGGTAGACTTTATGAATTTATTTAAAACAGGTGATGTATTTGATGGGGACTTTTTTTCTCTTCTCAGAATAAAAGAGGATAAATGGTTACATTTGGTATGGACAAACAGAACAATTTCCAGATCAACACTGAAGGACACAGGCATACAGACAAAGAAGTTTCCAGCTGAACAATGCTGACTTCTCTTCTGCAAGATGCCTATCTTTCCACTTCTTAAATATAAGAGTCAGCTAAGCAACTAAGTCTTCGAATTACCCTTTTCCTAATCATGCTTTCTCTCAGCTCCAGGGTCGCTGGCACACCCCTTGGGAAGGACTGAGCTTGAGCTGTTCTTGTTATGATCCAGTGAACCCTAAAGGACACCACCACCAAAACAGTCTCAGACCCAAGAATTTAATGAAGAATTTCAAACCATCTTATTCTTTACTTCTTAAGGCCAAATCCGTAGTTTTGCATTAACATGGGAACAACTGCTGAGCATTGTTGTAATAAATTCTTCATTTATCTGTAAGAAGTCCATGATGCCTGCAAATTAATGTTCACTGAACTTCATCAGACAAACTACAGAAATGTACCCCTATAACCTCTCAGCATGTTGAGCAATGAAATATTCAACCTTAATTTGTTATACTGGACACAGCTCATTGTTCTCAGCTTCAAAAACAAGTCAGCGCCAGTTTGATGTGGGAGAGTTGTGGGAGTGTAAAGAATTGATTGAACTCTGAACTAAATCTTGTTTTGGCAAAAAAAGCCCAAAGCACTCAGTCAATCAACCAACCAAAAATAGATTATTTCACCCATAATCTAAAACTACTCACTAGAGTTGAAAAAGTGCCAGGAAACATCTGAACTCCTATGTAGAAACAGAAATAAGGGGAAAAAAAAAAAAACAACAAAACTCGACCCAGAGATGTTTCAATCAGCATAGCAAAACTCACGTACGAAATTTGCAGCCATTGTATGAGAACAAACCACAGACAAGCATTTGTGACAAGTAGAACAGAGTAATGTTAAATTAAACCAAAGCCTTCCCTTGTAATATTGACCACCTGTACTTTTAACCACACTTTCAAGTACAAATCACATAGGTCTTCATTATCAACTCAAATCAATTTCATTATTGGCTTCCATATTTGGTAATTTCATTTTATTTTTAAGTAAGGAAAGTTCTGCCACATCCATAATGGGCAATTCTTTCTCAAGGAACACCGGCCAGAATTCAAAGTGAAATAATGCAGATACTGAGTATGTTAAACATTTCTTGTGCGCTTTAGATAATATCAGAATACTGTGGTACTCAAACCTAATGTGACATCAAGGACAGATAATCAACCAATGCAGTTCATAACTGCATAAAATTCACTATATACTTTCCTGTAAGTCCACTTTAGTCAGGAGACAGAGAATAAAAAGGTAGTAAAAATAGGAAAGCACACCAGATTAAGGCCCAAAGTTCGACCGGACAGAGCCTGCGGAGAAGAGGCATTTTAGTGAGGTTGTTCTGGTTTGTTTGGAATTTTTTTGTTTCCACTTTATTAAAAACAAACTAAGTAAAAATACTAACATTCTAAACAAAAAAATCCACTAAAGATCCTGTGGTCTCTATAACTTCCCAGAACAATAATGCATGTGACAGAAATACGCAACAAAGGAGGTAGAAATCAATCACATTATTATACTTATTTATATTGCAGTAAAAAACCCTAAAAGTTTCCAACAAAAGTGGCTTCCTTTCCCAGAGCAGGTGACCAGAAGATTCAGTTTTAATGAACTTATGCAACTACTTTCATTGTTTTCAATTTTTAAAGAATGTATCGTAGTTTTCCTCCCTATAACTTAAAAAACCTGTATATATAATATAAAAAATTCAATCAGCCTTTTCCCAAAGGGAAAATAATTTCTTTAGAAGGGTTTCCAGTTGCTCTATTTAATATCTTCTCACAGGTTTTCCAGAACATGACAAATAAAAACTTTCTTGAAATCAGAGAAAATAATGCCATGACATGGAATCATGACATGCAGTGTGCTAGACACAGGCAGTCAGACAAGTCACCTGAGCTATCAACAACGACCCCATGGACACAGATGGTTCTTCCTATTTCATTCCTCCAAGTTTCCCTGCTTCAATATCTGCTCTGGCGGTCTAGCGCTTAAAGCAAGTATCTTCAGCTCATTAAACCAGCAAAAAAGCCCCCAGCCCAATGCAGCAAAAAACCAAACAAATCAACTAAATAAAACCCCCCCATGAGTAGGTCTCTAACAGCTCTCAGGCTGCAGTTTCACAGCAATCTAAGCCAAAGTAACTTCTGGCTGGGATAGGCTCTTACCTCCCTCTGGCTGCATGTTTCTACTCTTTCCCTTGTGCCAGCTTCAACATTCACCCAAACCTGTGCAAAACCATTTCAGTGAGCTGAATCAGAAGACTTCCACCCACTGAAGAGAACTAGAAAAATATCTCTCTGCTTGGACAATGCACCAGAACAGGTTGGTGCAGGTTCTAGCAAGCACAAGGGCTCCGAGTGAGGCAGCCACCCAGTACATCAGCCCAGGCTACCACCAAACCACAACTCCAGTGACTTCACTCACCAACAGGCTGGACAAGCAGCAGAGCTGACAGACAAGAGAGAGCAGAAATGCACATCCACAAAGGAGATCACACCTCTAGAGCAGCAGCAAGCTGTTAGTTTAGTTTAGCTGGCTTCATCCTACAGTATGTGGCGCAGCGCAACTGCGACTGGCTTCAAGGGAAAATACTACTTCTTCATTCCAGAGCCTCTTGTGCTCTGCTTCTCCAATAAACCACAGCTAACTACATCTGAGTGTTTAGTAAGTCAGAAGCATTTGTGAACTTTCACCTTTCAGCTCCCACTTTGCACGAGGAGGACAAAGGTGATCAACTGCCCTTAATGCACTTCCATGCACAAGCTGAACATACCAGAAATTTAAGTCGCTTGCATTCACAATTAGTTTAACAGACTGAAAAACGTATCTTGACAGTCTGCTAAGGTGCCACTACATTTCTTAAACCCTACAATAAAATATCTCACAGGCTTCCTTAACACCTATTTATATTACCATTCTGGCAGTGTAACTGCACATTACATGCAAAAAACTCACTTTCAATAGGTTTGTAAATAAAAATGTGTAAATAAAGGTCAAGTACGGGAAGGGCAGCAAACTCATCTTCTTTGGATGGTATTCCTCACTGATGCCATAAGAATACTCTGCTGGGAGTCTTAGTGCTGTTTTCCACCATAGAGACGTGCAAACAGATGGAAAGAAGGCGAGACAGCTCAAGCAGAATGCTATTCATTCACACATACTTTACACCAGTAAGGTAAACAAACAGTGCTGGGCCCATTTCAAAGGATGGCTGTCAGGAAAAAATACTAATAAAAATTGAAAAAACACCTTTTATTACTGGTCAGTAGCATTGTGCCAAAGACAAATTCTGGGAACAAGCCTCGTTCAACAGGAAGGCAGCAAAGGTTATATACATATATAAACTGTAGAACCAATTCTATGTTTTCCGCTAATAAAAACCCCCAGAAGAAACACCTTTAGAAAACAGACGTCATAACCAGCAACACAAACATTTCGCTGTTGAGGAAACTATGCAGGAACCAACACTCATTTTTTGCACTCTACCCCAGACAAGGCGAAACCCTGCACACATGCCAAATCACAGTGGTTTCAATAGGGTCCTGCTAATCCTGCACCTGCCCAGATAGGCATGGACATAACTTGAGTCACTGAAGGCCACAGGGTCTGCGCGTTCCAAGTTTTCCTCTTAGGATCCCTTATGTTGCTGTGTTTTTGTCAACTACAAAGGGACACTCCATTTCTTGTTGCTCAAATGGATGCAAACCCACATCAATTGCAGAAGGTGCTTGTCCCGTTCCACTATAAAAAGGAGGAGCCAAGAAGGATTCTTTCCATATATTTTTCTGATGAAAAATCAAGCACGAACAATGGCAATATTATATCTGAAAACCGTTTATTAAAAAAAAAAGGTAAAAAAAGAGAAGGGAGGGGGAAGGGAAGGAACAGAAGAGAGGGAACAGCTTTCCCACGGAACCCTGGCTATTTATCGGCATCGATTTAGCAGATGGACCACGCGAGTTGTGAATCGTGGTGCGCTTGCACAGTCTCCGTGGTAAGCTGGGCACAATCTCCAAGCGGTGATGGTGGGCGAAGCTGGGTGCAGGCAAGGACGCAGGCCGAAGTGGCAGCTAGGCAGGACAGGTG
>VXAZ01009300.1:19089-424706 GCA_013399875.1 Gymnorhina tibicen | reverse complement strand
GTGGTGTGGCGGCTAGCTGCCTTTATGTGCTCCCAAACTCCTCCCCCAACTCGGCTTCGCAGGTCCGTTTTGGCGGGCATTTTTGGCGGGCATCCGGGCACTCGCCTCCCCACTAGCAAGCACGCGTGCGGGGACGGGGGAGGAGGCTGCTCGCAGTCCAATCATGGAAGTTTTCTCTGCCCCGACTGGCTTCGAGGCGGAGTCTCTCCAGAGACCCACTCCTGGCCGCTTCCTGCAAGTAACACGTGCACCCCCTCCTCCACATGCCTCCGACAATCCCAACAACCAGAGTTGAGGCAAACTAAAAAATGGCTGAATTGGCTTCTCACAGTGCTATATTGTTGTATCATAATTATTAAAAATCAGAATATTTGGAATTCAACTTCAACTATGTAGCATGGCTGAGATTTTACCTGGAAACAGACTTAGGAAAATGATTCATTCCGGAAGGGATTTTACACTGACAGAAAAAGAAATGCTACATTCACACCTCAGTGACTACAGGACAGTGACATGCACATTGACCCTCAATTAACAATGATGTCTGAATTAAATACTTTCAACTGCTGCCAGGGTCCACTTGAGTTCATAATTTCAAACAAAACCTTGTTGTTATGTCCAGGTCTCTCTACAAAGACACATCAATCTGCTCTCTCCCAAGCTCCATTCCTTCTCACATGCACTGGTTCTTGCCTGTTTGCCAGGGCTTGCTGTCCATACCTACATAGGAACGGCTAAATGTGCACAGCTTTGCTATCTGGATGTTCCTCCGCCTTGGCACTTGGAAGAAAAATTGGCATTTAATTTCCTGATAGGTCACCTTATGCACCTGGACATGTCTGGGGTGGTCAGCACATGCCCACATTAGTATCAGGGTGGTGAAACACTGGAACAGGTTGCTCAGAGAAGTTGTGAATGCCCTATCCCTGGAGGTGCTCAAGGACAGGTCGGATGGGACTCTGAGCAACCTGGTCTAGTTGAAGGTGTCCTTGTCCACAGCAGAGGGGTTGGAACCAGATGATCTTTAAGTCCCCTTCTAACTTAAACCACTGTATGACTATGATCAGCTAGGAGCAGGAGCAGGCTCTGGGGCGGCCCGCGGGCACACGCCTGCGGCTCGGATGCACCTGAGCTGAACCGAGCTGCCCTGGGGCGAGGCCGCCGGGGTCGGCACACCTCGGGGCAGCACCGCCAACGCCGCCCTGCCCCCGACAGGAATCCAGACACGGGGAGCGGGCCAGGGCCAGCCCAAAGGAAGCGACGCCACGGCCCGCCGCGCCCTCACCACTCACCTGCCGCCGAGCTCAGCGCGACCCTCCGGTGCCTCCTACCGAGCTCCCGCAGCTCCTCCTCGTCCTCCTCCAGCCTCCAGGCTTCGGCCATCGGCGGCGGAGGGGCGGCTGGCAGCATTCAAGAAGCGGGGGCTGCCATGGCCGGCGCCCTCTCCTCGGCGCGGCCGCCCGGCCCTCGCGGCCGCCGGGCCCGCCCCGCACCTGCGCCCTCTCCGCCGCGTTTCCCCCGGAGACCGCTCCGCGCTCCTGCCGGCGGGGCCAGGCGGGAGGAGAGGCGGCCTTTCCTGCCCATCCGCGGCTCTCCGGCGTCAGCAGGAAACCCGGCGGCCGCCTGGCACCGCCACAAAAGGGGGCGGAGGAGGCGGTGGCGGGGGGAGGTACCTGGCTGCCGCCGCTGGGCAGCCGCGCTCTGTCGGGCAGCTCCGCTGGGCAGCAGCTCCGTGGCCGCGGGCACTGTGCGGGGATGGGCCGGCGAGCGAGGCCCGGGGCGGCCAGCGCCGGCAGCGAGCGGGGCGTGCGAACTCGGGCAGCCTCCTTCTAAAGAGGAGAAAGGGCTTGCGGTGAGAGGGTGCGAGGTCTGCCTCGCCTCATGACGAGGGCAAGGAGATGCCCAGAGGAGGATGGTGCCAGAACTCTTTCCATTGGTACCCAGCGACAGAACAAGGAGCAATGGCCATAAACTAAAACACAAGAAGTTCCACCTCCACATGAGGAAGAACTTCTTTATGTTGAGGGTGGCAGAGCACGGGGACAGGCTGCCCAGGGAGGCCGTGGAGTCTCTCTCTCTGGAGACACTCAAAACCCACCTGGACACGTTCCTGTGTCACCTGCTCTAGGCGACCCTGCCTTGGTAGGGGGGTTGGACTAGATGACCTCCTAACAATTCTGTGAGGTGAGAAGGACTGTGGGTGGCCGGAAAGTCGGGAGGCCCGGGAGCTGAGGGTATTGTGGGTGCAGCAGATTGCGGCCCCGATACTGGCTGAGGGCTGGGGGCAGGCAGGCTTTTGACTGGCAGCCATTGTGGCTCACGGCTAGGAGGATGTGTGTCTTGGCCTGAGTTCATCACCGTGGTTTGAACTACTTAAATCGTCTTAGGACCTACTTGAAACCAGTGAGGTACACACTTAACACCACTGAAGCGATATGAAAAATATGGCCACGTTTCAAGTCAGACACTTGTGTAGTTTTACCTCTAGTTTTCTGTTTGTTTGTTTTTGTTCCCTGAGCCTCAGTTGCCTGTATCTAAATAGAGATTATATTGCTTCTTCACTTCATATGGTAATTGTAAAACCAAATCATAAATGTTTTTACATATTATTCCATTGCAGGTACTACTAAAAAAGGATATAAGGAAGATAAATTCAGCTTCAGAGCAAGTGAACAAGGGACAGTAAATCAATAAAGTATATGACCACAAATTAGAGTAGGAAGATACAGCTAAACAGTGAGTAATCCTAATGTTGAGCAATATCTGTGCTGACACACTGAGCACTTTCTATGCTCACAGTGAATAAAACATATTGTACAGGTTGAAAAAAAGTGTCATCACAAAACTGAAAAATATATAATGCATGAATACAAATGATTGCTTGTGCATTTCTTAGTGTTTCAGTGCTTGACTTCACAATCATTGTTCCTTAACAGAGGCTTTTTTCCACTGGAGCTCTTAGTGTTCAAGTGGTATAATAGTTATGCTTTGAAGGACATATGGCTTTATACTGTAAAAAAATGCAAGGCCAGGAATAAAACTGAATGTACAGCAGGACTGTATAACAGGCAAATGAAACCTTCCACTACAGATATGTGTTCTCAAAAACCTCATGCTTTGGATGACCTCTGCATGGATAGATTGCATGGTAGTCCAAGGAAACTGCCTTACAAATTTCAGTGCAAGATCAACATGCCATGTCCATGATCTAGAGCGGGTACAAAACTCTTCAGTGGAGCACTGCTGTCACAGGCACGTGCTGTTGGTATGTGCATGTGTGAGACTCTCCTGTGTAAAAAGGACTCTCCTGTGTAAAACAAATTATGTGTTGTTTGTGTTCTGGTTCTCTACTGTGAAGCCAAAATGCAGAACCTGTATTCAGCTCCTAAACTTCACTAACCACAAAGAACGACAGGGACCATCCATTTTCCACTTCCTGAATATCTCCTTTTTGTGCTATGTGTTTCACTGATGTTTGGAGGAAAGAAAGGAAATTTGGTATAATGTAAAATTACTAAGGAAGGAAAAAACAGAAATAAACCATAGAACATAACACAAATTCAAAGAGCCCTCAAAAACTGGATTAAACCTTCTTTTGTTGCTGTTGATGAAATTGACACAGAGGCTTTCAAGCATATAGAACTGAAAAATTCATTTGGACAGATCTTAGGCCTAAGAAAATCATGCTGAACAGAGTAGCTTCAGCCATGACTAAGAAAACATTCCCCAAAATATCACATAATACAGTATAGAGCGATCATGAGTGTTTAATGTTGACGATCACTGAGAGTTCCTTAGTCATCACCAGAAAAGTCCAATTTAAAAATGGAAGGGCAATAACCGAGTTATAGAAAGTGATGAAGTCCCTGAAGCAACTGCTTGGCCATGTACCAAGCTCTGCCAGCTGGAAATGCACATGGGACAGTGACTGTATTTAGGGCTAGAGGAGCCATTCAAGAAATGCCTGTAACTGCTTGAAGATGGATTTCATGAGAAAGGAAGAGATCAAACTAAGATACAATTCATATGTGAATAACAAAATTCAGGTAGCAATAACCAACATATTATTGTAAACAGTACTGCAAACAATTTCCAATCAATACTACTGGAACCAAGAAAATTTCACAACATCTAAACAAAGTTAAAATGGAAGGCAGCATTCAATGAAATACTTGAATCATATTTCTGAATTTTTTGTTGCAAAAAGTATTCAATAATACTCAATCCCTCCAAAAGGAGGTTGCTTATTAGTATATAGAATTCTTCAGGGTAGGCATGCTCACACTGCCAATGTACCAGTAATAGAACCAAAGAACAGTTTGGGTTGGAAGGGACCTTAAAAATCATCCAGTTCCAACCCAACTGCCATGGGCAAGGACACCTTCCTTCCACTGGACCAGGTTATTCAGAGCGCCATCCAGCCTGGCCTTGAACACTTCCAGAGATGGAGCATTCACAACCTCTCTGGACAACCTGGTGCAGTACCTCACCACCCTCACATTAAAGAATTTCTTTCTAGTATCTAATCTAAACCCACCCTCTTTCAGCTTAAAGCCATTCCCCCCTGTCCTGTCACTATCTGCTCATGTAAAAAGTCCTTCTCCATCCTTTTTGTAATCCTCTGTAAAGTACTGGAAGGCCAGAGTGAGGTCTTTCCCAAAGCCTGCTTTTTGTCAGGCTGAACAACCTCAGCTCTCTCAACTGTCTTCATAGGAGAAGGTCTTCATAGGTCTTCAGCCTTCAGGTCATCTTTGTGGCCCTCCTCTGGATGCTGTCTAACAGGTCCATGTCTTTCTTGTGCTGAGGACCCCAGAGCCAGATGCAGCACTCCAGGTGAGGTCTCACCAGAGCGAGGTACTGGGGGAGAATCACCTTCCTCGACCTGTTGGCCATTTCTCTTTTGATGAATCCCAAGATATGGTCAGGTTTCTGGGCTGTCAGCACACATTGCTGAGACATGTCAAGCTTCTCATGCACTAAAACTCCCAAGTCCTTCTCCCAAAGGGTATTCTTGATCTGTTCTCTGCCCATCCTGTACTTGTCCCAAACTAGGTGCCGGACCTCCCACTTGGCCTTGTTTAACTTAATGAGGTTTGCACAGGCCCACCTCCCAAGTCTGTCCAGGTGCCTCTGGATGGCATCCCTGCCCTCTAGCATGTCAACCACACCACACAGCTTGGTGTCATTGGTAAACTCACTGGGTGCGCTCAGTGCCGCTGTCCATGTCAGTGATACTAAACAGCACCAGTCCCAATACGGACCCCTGAGGAATGTCACAAGCATTCAAGCTTAGAAGTGATTTTTAGGCTTTAAATTTTTTGCAAGTAACTATTTCCTAGTGAGTGCTTGCCAGACACATTCATCCATGCTCTGTCTGTGAGCTTTGACTCACTTCTAGTTTATGTTGGTATTTTCAAGTGATAAACAGCTTTAGGGTTTTTTTGTCAAATGCCACACATCACTGGGTTGATACCTGATAAAGGTGTGTAAATAATGGAGGTACCCAGAAAGGAGGTAGGCTTTAACAAGTCTGCAGGAGGCAGATTGAGCTCTGACAGAGAGCTCCTGAGCAGCAATGGCAGATACACCTTAGCAGTCTTGGAACAGACCCTGACACAGCCCTTTATCTGGGTGAGCAGTTTCTGCAGGAGAAGAAAGCTGTGCTTTTTCGTCTTTAGACAAGCAACAAAACCAGCTGTTGAAATAATCAAAAGAGCCACAGTTGCTGGCAAGTCTAATAATAGCCTAGGCCAGACAGAGTAATTCATGATCATTTGGCTCAGATCAGAACACACACACAGGCGCAGACACACACACACACACACACACACACACAGACTTTCTGCTGCT
The DNA here is from genome assembly GCA_013399875.1 of Gymnorhina tibicen. NCBI lineage: Eukaryota > Metazoa > Chordata > Aves > Passeriformes > Artamidae > Gymnorhina > Gymnorhina tibicen. The sequence goes on along the minus strand of VXAZ01009300.1, from coordinate 418,856 downwards.
TGGTTGATGGACCCAAGGGAAGAGGGAAACAAAGAGGAGGGTAGAATGAATTGGACCAAATCATTTAAAGTGCAGAAGGAATTAAAGCCATGTGGGAAATTCTCTTCAGAAAGTCAAGGAACCAAGCTCCTCTTTTACTTTTCAGCAATGAAACTGATAGAAATTATAAAAAGAAACAAAATGGAAGAAAAAGTACATTTAGATGCAAGTTGCAGGAGTTGAATTAAAAAAAAACTGAAAAAGAACGAAACTACTTAGACTACTTGCTGTAGTCTAAGGTAGTTGAGAGGAAAGCATCAGCATGTGGCATATGTTGCTCTAAGGCATTTCATGAAGTACAATGTATTTGTACTTACAAGCAGGATGAAGGAAAAATAGTTGCATTCTTGTACTTCAGTGAGAATCTCTGCTGCATACATGTGCGTAGGAATAAAAGGCTTTTGTATATTTTCATAGCTACACTTCTCCAGGAAAAAGAACTTTACTGTTTAAAAAAGTCTGCAATTTGGTTACTAAAATCTGGACATTTCTCACTGAAATTTTACTTTATCATATGCATCTCTGCTGTAATGTACATACTTGTAATGTCACAATGGTAGAGTAAAAGAAGGAAATAACTGGGTAAATGGGTCTTTGTACTCTCTGCTGAATGTTTACAATTAGTTGCCTTGGCAGTTATTATTTTATAAGTATTTTGTTCTGATTTGCATCTTTGGAATTACCACTTTGTTTGGCCCTGCAAAAAGACACTGTTTTTCAACAAAAAATGTCAGTTCTATAGAATTGCTTAATTGAAGTCGCCCATGTAGCCTCAATGTCTATTTAGGCTCTGCAAAGCAGCTGAAGCCTGCAATGAATGTATCAGTGTTTGGCTGAGATACAGGAGCCTCAGACCACAAAAGAATGCAGACAAAAGTTTTTTTAAAAATGCAAAGGATGAAAAAGAGTATTTTCAAAGGGGAAAATGTAGCCTTTGGACACGACAACATTATTTTTGTTCAGAGTAAAAATAGCAAGGGTGTCATTCAATAGACAAATGACATTAGCAATACAGCCAGTGTAGGAAGCTGACATTGGTGAGGGCCAAGATCTGATAATTTGATCTCCATTTGTGTTCAGCTGATCCAATGAGTTTTAGTGTAGCTGGAGAATGACATATCAGAAGCCTGCAGGCTTCCTGAAATATCTTCAGCTAAATACAGGTTCCCCTTGCATTTTTACAACTACTTGTGGCTTCTAGCATACCAGCATGATGACAGCCTAAAGGTAAGTGGTTTTGTGATGAATGAAGATAATTAAAATAGAAGAATATTGGTTTCCTTGAATAATGACCTTTCTTATTGAAACCCTGGAAAATCACCTTGACACAAAACTAGGAATTTTGAGACTGCTCTCAAAAAATAAGAAGGATTTCTCTGCATGAAAGCAGCAAAGCGAATCATTTCAAAAGACCAAAAATTAGCAGCCAAGTGGAGAAAACCTATTCAGACAGAGATTCTTACAGTTTTTAGTTTTTAAAATTACTTTTACAAATAATTTTTGTTACTTTTGCTGTTTTCCAACTTCTGTGGGCTAAAAGCACCCTTTCTTTTCCTGTCTTCTTAACAAACATATTTCTGAAGTACTATTCTCCTTTATTAGTCTTATCATATGTGGGGTAATAAATAAATAAATTTGGGTTTACTGCCTTCATGATTAGAGAGAATAAGAAAAAGAAGTAGAAAAAAGTGAGAAAATATGGAAGGGTAAAGAGCTGGTACAGAGCTAAATACTTCTTAGAATGAGAGGCTGTCAAAGCCAAATTGATTCATAGTTTGAGTGCTGAAGTATGCTCATATTTGCTCTATAACCATGGAGTTATCAGAGGACAAAGTTGATGTTGTGCTAAGTGAGCTGGCAGTAGCAGATGTAAGAAGTATTATCACATTGGACACACGTGAGTCTAATACCTAAGAATATACAATGCTAGCCCCAGGAGAGAGTCCAGCAGCTTTCCTGCTGCAGTTTGCACTTCAGTGCAAAGAGCCGACAAGGGAAAAAATTACGGAAGAGAGCGAACAGAGTCCTAAAAAAAATGTCAAAAGGTGAAACGGGGTCATAAATTTGTCAATTGCAGTAAATTTATGAGTTTCTCACAGTAATTTGTCAGTTGAGGTAAATTTAGTAGTTTCTCACAGTACTGAAATGGACTAAAGGTATGAGTAGCTCTGATTTTGTTTTCTTCTGTTCCTCCATCATTAAATGCATCTAAACTGCCTTTCACTGGAAATATATATGACATACAGGTACAGAATCTTCACAGTTCAATACAAAAATTTACAGTCTCCTGGTTTTGGTTGTTTTTCTTTATTTGGAGGTGTGTGTGTTCAGTTGGTTGGGTTGGGGTTTTTTTCCCCTTCACAGTACCACTCAGGCATTCTGTCATGTTCTTCTTGTGCTGAACACTGACAGAGTTCACACTTAATAGAAGTGTTCACAAAGCTACATTAATATACAGCAACAGAATAATTTTTCAATTAAATGTTTGTATGATAATTACTAATTCAGTGCTCAGAAGTTTAATATTAATGAGGTTATAACAGTTTAGCTGCATTAATGTGTGTTTACTAATGGAAAAACACTTTTCTAATGTGGAAGTTTAAAAAAAAAATCAAAATACACGATGACAAATAGAATATTATGAGTTTCCAACTTTAAAAATAAATTACTTTGATCTGTTCCAGACATTATGTTTCAGTCATACATTCAACAACACACAACTTCTTAAAACAATTTTGTTTTATGAAAAGATGAGTGAAAAAACAGTTTGACGGTTTTGATTGAGTACTTGGCTAGGACCCCTGACGAATTGTGGGTGACACCTGCTTATTTTAAGCCAGACAGCCAAACATGATGCAAGATATTAAAGTGTTTATTTCTCAATTTCTTTGATAAGAGGGGAGGACCTGCATACCTCAGTAGCAATTAAGGGGTAAAGAAAAATAATCCTATCAGATAGTGTCACTCCTGTCTTTTTCAATTTTACACCACAACCCTTACTCTAATCACCAAATGTCAGTAGAGGAATAGATGATGAAAAGCATCCTCATCATCAAGGCCTCCATAGTGGCTTTAAAGAGGCTTAAGACTTGACATCAACTAAAGGCTTTATGTATTTCACAGTTAGGCTTGCAAGAATCTATTTTGCTAGGCTTTTACGGGTCCTTCACTCCAGTTAAAAATACTTGTTTAAATAACTGTAGTTTCTGAGCTGACAACTCCCAGAGCATATCTATACTATTTAGGTAGATGAAAAACTGAACTCCAGAACTATTCCTTTTTCTGACTCCCAGAAATAGTTCCATGTTATTCATACATTGCTACTACAAAGCAATCTGATGGTTTTGGTATCAATGACTTCTTGCTAAATTCTTCAATGCTGTGTTTTATTAGCAGTATAGCAAGAAAGGAGGCCTTATCCTATTTTTTTCTACCTCCTAATTACTTTGCATATACATATACACATTCACCGGGTTCAGCGTTTTTTCTGTGTTCACCAAGTATGATCATAGGATTGCATCATTCAAAAGAAAAGGGTTCATATGATTAAAAAAATACAAAGCTAAAGTTTATAATGTGATAGTAGAACAGTAACCAAATTTCTTGTTTTAGTTATGAAAGCGGATGGTGCCAGACTCTTTTCAGTGGTGTGCAGTGACAGGACGAGGAGCAATGGCCATAAACTAAAACACAAGAAGTTCCACCTCCACATGAGGAAGAACTTCTTTATGTTGAGGGCGGCTGCCCAGGGAGGCCATGGAGTCTCCCTCTCTGGAGACATTCCAAACCCACCTGGACACGTTCCTGTGTCACCTGCTCTAGGTGACCTTGCCTTGGCAGGGGGGTTGGACTAGATGTTCTCCAGGGGTCCCTTCCAACCCTTCTGTGATTCAGTGAAGTGAAATCCAAATATGTGCTTAATGTCTGGAGCTCCCAGTGAGGTCTGGACTGATGAAGCAGCATTTTTGCAAGATGCTGTTGGCAAAATCCTGACAAGGATGGAAAATTTCTCACAGCAAGCTCGCACCTTGAATCAGAGCTTCACAGTAGCTGGTTTCTGGGTGAGATCTGTATACAACAATTCTCAACTGAAAACTGAAGCAACTTGGATTTTCCATAAGGCATCATTTTCAAACCTTTTTAGACTTCCCTAACATCTTCTTTTCTGTGGCATTTTATGTCTCTCCTACTCTTCCCCAGTGTGCAAATATTGTAACTCCTCTAGCCTGTCCCAAAACTCTGTCTTCCTCAGGCTACAGCCACTCATGCTGTTCATTATTCACAATGTTTATTCCTTTACCCATAAGGAAAATGCACTCTTTCCTCACAGAAAAACAGCTCATACAGTCCAGATCTTACAGCTGCTTGTTGCAATATAATTAGTTCAAAGGAAATGCCACATTCTTCAAGGGGCTGCTGAGCAGAAAGCTTTAGGAGTGTGGAAAGCATGAAAGGCAGAGAAAAGCCTGGGTAGAATTTCCCGGGGTTTTACACCATGGAAGGAGGTACTGGCTATTCCTCTTTCCAAAAAAGGCCTCACTCCTTTACACGTGTTTTTCTTGTTTCTAAGGACAGGAAGTGGTATCTAGAAATTAGTAGGGCAAAAAGAATTCCAGACACACTCACCTGTGCTTTCTACACTCTTTCTGGTTGTTCCCATTGACTAACTAAATTGTCTTTATTGACAAAATTCTCTGAATGCTTATCTCAGGATAACTTTATCAATTCAGGAACTGCTTCAGAGAAAAAAAATCTTTTATGTCTACTGTGAACTCCCCTCCTCCCAGTGCTGTCTAAATGCCAGAAGTTGTTTAAAGTATCTCTACAGTGTTCAATTCCCGATCAGTAAGAGTTCAATGGTCTGGAAAATAAGGAAGAGAGCGTCAGAAGGAGTTTCTGGGATGCTTTTACAAAAGCCATGTGTTCAGCACTGTGCTGGAGCCAGGAACAACCTATCAGTCCTGAAGCAGCTTTCTCAGAGACAACTTTATTCCACAAAACCTTCAGGATTCTAACAAAGCCTTTGTATTCTGAAAGTCTATGATGTGGTCATGCCCCAAATTTGTACCTGGACAAACAATTTCAGACTTCCTTCAAGATGAGAGAAAACAAGTGAGATGTTCTGATTTAACTGAACATATAATTAAAACACAGTTTTTGATCTAGAATTCATCTATGAAATCTACGTAGACCACGCTCTCTTTTGCTCAGGTTGGAGGGGTGCCTATAAAGAAGGAAGGTTTGAGTTACTCTCTTGTCTGTATTTTATCTGTGCACCAATGCATGGAATTTTCTACTGTTGATAGCATTGGCATACACAATTGCTATTGGCAAAGCAATGATTTAAAACTGAGAAAGGAATGCAAAAATTTGCAAAAGGGTAATATAAAATATGCAGATAAAACCTTGGTCCCATCTCAGTTGCAATGATAGTAAATACAACCTTCCAAGGGGATTAATATGGGTTTATCATCCAGTCCCAGGGCAAAACATAGGAAATGCTCAAAGCAAAAAAAAAAAAATATATTGAGAACTTCTGGAGTAAACTGTGTCTTGTTTTATGCTGGTGCTTACAGTGGCTGAATGTTGATATACTGCTGCAGCACTAGGGCTCATCCATCTTTGGATTAGCACTAAAGAAAATGCACTAGTTTGACAGTTGTAAGTGAGCCTTGTGCTTTTTCCTTTTTATTCACAGCTGGTTGGGTGTACAGGTCACGTTCTACCCTCATTAGCAAATGGTGGCAACTGAAGTCTAGTTATTAATTCTCCAGCTTGCAAGTTGTTAGCAACTGAAGCCAAATAATATTGACATAATGTTGGCTGAAACAGAGATTTCTGAATCTAGTAGGATCTTTATTTCTTGATGGAAAATATCTTGTTGAAAAAAATGTGACAGCTTAGTCCTAGACAGGTTCACATATGCCAACATTACACCTGGTATGTTAACAACTGGAAAAGTTATATGCCTGAATGTTTCTATTCTGATTCTTTTTGGAATTTGTTCAAGGCTTCTGCAAATTTACAGGCCTGATAATATTTCCTGTTCTCCCTGGGAAGTGAATTTTTTTGTGAGTGCAAAGGTTTTTGTTAGCTTAAAATACAAAAATATCTTGCATTTTCAAGATGTAATCTCCATCCTGGATACTCTGAAATACTTCAGCATTCTTAGTCTTCTACCAGCAGATGTATTGTATTAATTCTCCATCATTACTTGGTCAAGACTTTCAGGGAACAACTATGAATTTTCATATTTTCCTAATGTATGACAAAATATATATTTGAAGAGGGCATGAGAGATGGAAAATCATCACTGTTAAGATATCTCTAATGTGCTCATGATCACAATACTCTGGCATGTTAATTAAATTAACTGAAGCCTAATTCAATTAGTACACTTTTTTTGTCCTTCTAATTACAATAGCATGACTTTATTTGTATCTTTTGCATCTGTTTGTGTACACATAATCATTCCTGTTTCTGTCAGTAATGAAGACATAATTTATAGAAATACGCTAAGATTGACTTTTGTCTCTAGTAATACAATTAAAGCCCAGAACTAAACAAAGTAAAACATTATGTTGCATGACAGGACAGCATCTGTTTTCTCCTGTAATTACTACTAAAATGTAAAGGGAATTTTGTATGCCACTTTTCCCATCTCTTCATTATCTTACAAATGATATTCATATGTCTTTTTTTTAATCCCAAAATTTGACCTCTCCTTTTCAAAAGTCTGTAAAATTAGTATTGTGGCTTACCCTTCAATTCTTGGAAAATCCAGTGAAATGAATCTCTGGCTATTTGTGGGTACACATGTTGCTTTTCTTGCTGTGACTGTACTCTGAACTGTTGAGTTGAAGGAATATTGAAATGTCAGCATGCTTCTTGCCTATAAATAAAGAACAGGCACGTAGAATGAGTGGTGTCAAGAAGGGAATGACAAATCATGTTCACGTATAACCCTATGTTTCTTGTGTATAGCCCCCCTACAGATCTATCCAATATTGATATATAATTTCTGCAGTGTAATCCAAATCACATTCAAAGGATGGACAATTTTTATTACCATTCATCTTTGTCAGGATCACTTGAACAGCACATGTAACTGAACTCTGCAAGAGGCAATCTTTTTTCTGTGCAAAGTGATATCAGAATACAAACAGTGAGCCAAGAAGAAATAGGAAAAACAGAAATTCACAGTACTCCTAATAAAGAAAATCAAAGAGATTCTATTGAACGAAGTAAAAACCTTTTAAAATTATGCCTATTGGACCTAACTTTTTATTTATCTAATGTCTTGTTTCCAGAGTTCTGTCAAATGAATCCTTTTATATTGAAAATATTCATTAAAAGGACTCCCAGTTGTCATAGCTCCTCTGTCTTCACTCAGCCTGGCTAATACACACATGCTACTTGAAAGCTTATTTCAAGCAGGAAATTCTGAGGCAACCAGAAATATCACTTTTATTAAAGGCTAGTGAGAAATCAGGAGGAATGGTAGAATCAGAAATGAGGATTCAGGAGAAATGATAGAATCAGAAACCATCTAGAGGAACTGTCTTTTATAATCGGTGAAGGACTGTAACATGATCACAATGAGGAAAAGCAGTTTTAAGGAACAATGAGTTGGAAGTGAGAGACAGAATACAAGGGGTGGCAGTAGAAAAGTGAGGATCAGAACAAACTGCTATACATTTTAGTTTATTTCTGGCTTCTAAATGCCCCAAGCATCCCCTGAACATTTGCATCTTAATCCAAGAAATTAAAATTATGAAGAAACACACTGAGATGTTACTTCACAGAAATTCTGGCCTTACATTTGGTATCATAGTTCTTCTGTTTGTGCCATCAACTATATATTTGATTAATTTCTTACTTTTCTCCTGGTTACACTTTTTGTCGGCTACAATAAAAAGTTGTGTTTATGTATTTGTTCTTTGTATAATAAATATTCTTGCACATTTATGATGAGCCCCCATGGCCCACAATAACCCAGACCCTGATCACAAGAAGCTCTGTGTAAGTTTCACCACAGCCTCCAGTGTCATGTTTTCTCCATTTCTCCTGTTACTCTTGGGAGCAAGTTCAGTGATGAACAGGCACAGTGACAACAGAGATGTATCAACACAGGGCTTCCAGGTGAGTGAGCCTCCTTGAAATACCTTAGGGCATTGCAATAGTATTGAAGTAGTTCTTCTGCACTTCAAATGTCTTCAACTCTCCTCTACTCACCTATGCTCATTGAGATAGCTGAAGTGGTCTGCAGTGGGAGGAGTCCTTCTTGGTGGTGGTATAAGGAATATAAAGGCTGTTTATCCAAAGGCCTCTTGCAGAACATGGCAAATGAGAGCTGTCAGAGCCAGAATCTCAGCACCATTTGGAAGCCAGTTCAGACTGCTGAGCAACCCAGAATCCAAGGAGTACAAAGATGGTTTAAGGGCAGTCTTGCTTATCCTCCCCTAAGGCTGTGAATTCAGTTCTCCTTCTTCTGCATATGCAGTGTAAAATTTCTCCTGTAGCCCTGCTGCATTGTTTACTTAATTTGGCAGGCTCCTTTCTATATCAGGATTGGTTTTCCTCACTTAATAAACCAGTACAAATAGGAGTGCTTTCCCTGTGTTATAAACAGGCACAGGAGCCTGGCACAGGTATTTCTGCACACCTATTTTAATCCCTGTCAGCAGATGAGGACACACACTCTGAAGAGTTACAATCAGTCTTTCTGCAAACTTCAGCTGGTTTTGGGTCAGCATGTGAATCCTCACATTATCCAAAAACATGTACAATGTTGAAGTAACTCAATGGAAAACTACCTATTTTCCAGACCTGCAGATTGATTTGATGTGATCTCAGTTACGGGGCACGGTGCCATTCCATTTCAGTCCTTTGCCTCTCTTCTAGCAAACAACAGGGCTGCCAGTTTCTGCCAGCTGTGGGAAATTCTGAGATATGAATATTTATCCATTGGGATGTGAAACAAGAATAATAAAGGGTGATGTTTCAAAAAGCTGTATTTTGAAGGGAAAGAAAAGAAAACCCGCATAATTTTGTGGCAATTTGTTAAATACAAGACTGAAGAGAAATCAAGCCAGCTTCTTGAAGCTGGTACTGTGAAAGTGGCTAGCTTTTTGAGCCTTATATTTAATGTACTGCTCACAGAATTTATCATATCCGATTCTTTTATGACAGTCAGTATAAATTCATGTTTGTGTGTGACTGAGAGCTATATCAAAATGTGTTCCTGAAGTGTTGCATTGTATTGAGCCATTTTTCTCTTTACACTTCAATGAATTTACTACAGTGTGTACAATGTCCCCAAAATATATTAGTATTGGAGATTCACCACTGCCTGAAGGTTGTGCTAGATTCCATGCATATTCAGGATAAGACTTTTGCAGTCAAGCCGACAGGAAAAGAAATAGTAGCCTTATAGACATAACATGAAAAGAAATAGTACAAACAGTACAGATAATTAAACAAAGCAGGAGAATCAAGACAGAATATTATTTCAGTGAAAAACGTGATTTGAGGTGAGACAGAGCAGAGTAGCTCAAGGGGATACTACCTTCAGTATCTCTTAGGGTTGTGTTTTTAATTGGATTGAACAGTGGATGACTTCCAGTGTTTTGCAAGGGTGATAGCAGGTGTCCAGCATGCTCATTTTAATCTGCTCATCCCCACTAAAACAGAGTATTAGTGAGGAGGAAGTGCTGTGAGGAATTATGTCTAGTGAAATCAAGTGAGCTAGAGCAGCCAAGCTGAAGAATTTATTAGCATGATTATACTGACACAAAGAGCTTCCAACTCATATTGGACAGTTTAGATGCACTGTTCCTATGCTGAATAGCTTAATATCCAAACAAATATTTTAAAAAGACCAGCAAAACCCAAAGCAACAGCACCGAAAAGCAAACAAGCAAACAAAAAAAGACAAAAAAGACAAGAGGAAGGAAATACAAGGCATGAGGAAAAGGAAATACAGAAAAGTGAAACAACATTTCACCAGGAATGGGAGAAGTAGGTAATTAACTCAGTCTCTCTAAGGCTCTACCCTTGCTAGTTCAATGATGCTACCCAACGTCTTCAGTGGCAAAAGTATGGAAGACTGGGAAAACTACTTTTGGGTCCTCTAGGCACTTTCTGTTTTGCCACAACAGGATTCTGGATATAACTAAGTCACCTGGACACTATGATAAGATAAATAACACTGAATCTATTTGACTGACTATTTTCTAGTAAACAGAACAAGAGAAAAGAAATGTAAGGTAAAAACTGTTATTTATTTTTTCCTGTCTTGACAAGAAGGCTAATTTTGTTTTATAGGCCTTTTCTCCTTTTGATTAATTTAGATGCACAGGGAATTAAAGGTCCCTTTCCAAGACATTTTTACATTTCCAGAATACTGAGAGCATATTATTTTGTTTAAAAAAAAACATATCCATTTTGGCCACCTATGGTCTCAGAAGCAGAGCCAATCCAGACAGGTGAAAAGTATGCAATTAAATACTGGTCTGTTATGTGATGCCATTGTAAAACCAAAGAAACAGTGGCATTCTGAAAATAGCCATGGCTCCTATTTGGAACTCAGCAGAATAGATAATCTCCTATACAGTCCTGTTGCAGCCCTATTGCAGCCATATCTGGAATACACTGGCATTTCTAACCATTTAGGAATAATGCAGGAGAAAAATTATGGTAAATGGTGACAAAGTTTTCCAAAAGTTTCAGGGGAAAAAATACAACACTTTGTACAAGATGGATATTTTTAGGAGGAAATAGTTCAGTTTATTACAGCAGCTCAAAACCAGTGTTGACTGTTACAGGACTAGGTTTGGTTTGCGGTTGAATTCACCTTCATAAACCAATAGCTAAATTAATTCTTGCAAATGACAGCTAACCTGGCTTTTGCTAGCTCTGTGTCTCTGCATAAATATTTTGATGTGCATCTATCTGACACAGTGCCACAGAAAATGTGTTGATATTTTTTCACTGTCTACTGCTCTAATTCTCACTCTTTAGCCTTGCTGGTAGATTTGAGTGTTTCAGCTGCATGTGTTAGGTGTCAAAGACTGCAGCACTGCAGCACTTGGTAGATTTGTACGTGGCACTGATGGTAGCTGGGGACCTTGGTGCTTCTGCTGCAACAAATAAACTACAGAGAGAGATCTTGAGCTGCCTGCATCGTGCTTCAGGCAAACTCACTTTCTTTTGCATTCCAGCCTCTAGCTATTTGGTCAGCTTCCCTGTTCTTTGAAAATGCTTTAATTATCTTACAATATTGTCACTTGGAACTTCAGCATATGGTTTTAAGTCACACCACTTATGTCGCTCTTGCTTGCACTGACTGCAGGTAGAAATACTTTAGAAAATGAGGTAATCTTAGATCTCCTTTTATACTGGTTTATTTCCTATACCCAAGATGTTTCTTGTCCAACTTCTTTCTGAGCTCCTAATTTATACTGTTGTATGATTTCCCCTTCTTTCTTAATCTCCTGTTCATAGTAAAATTTTCTTGTAATATTCCTAAATGGGGGGATACAACTGTGGCATTGAGAGCCTCTTAATATATATAACAGTTTGGATTATTAGGACATAGGCACTATTACCTTCTTTGCAGAACTAATTAGCACTTTTAACAGCTGGCTCTGTTTAGAAACCAAAGTTGTCTTATGGCTGAGCATCCTGGAAAATACTATTCTAAGAAGACTTGTCCCTTCTTACAATATTAACCTACATTAACAAAATATATTAAAACGCTGAAGAGAGTGTCTGGAACAATGTTACTAACATGGCCAAAGATCAGCACCTGTTTTAGTTTAAATCAATGAAAACTGTATGATGGATTTTTATATTAGTTAAGAGCAAGCTGTTTAATTTTTAACAATCCTTCTTCCTCTCTGCCCTCCAGCAAATCTAGGAGTGCATACAGGAGAATATTCAAAGCAAAATGCATAGTAAAAATTCTGAGTTTCTTTTCCATCTACTGGGCTTCTCTGGCCAATAAGACCTCTTTTATTCACTCGAATGAATTTGCTTTGGTCTTAGTTTTTCAGATCACTTTCAAACAGTAGGTATTATTTATACAGAAAATAGTAAAATTTTGAGGCCCTTACAATATTTTATGTAGTAACTAATCGTCACTGACAAGTCATAACCAGGGACCATGTTCTTTAGAAGTTAACATCTACAAGAAATTAGATCTCCATCAGACTTGGAGTTTTCCTCTTAACTTGGGTGTGCTAAAAATGAAGGCAGGAACACATCTCAAGTTTGCTTTTGTTCCACTTTTTGAATGGAAACATGCAAAATTGCCCAAGGATGAGGAATAATAGTACACACATACAGAGTGCCATTCTTACACTCTTGAACATGGCTTTTGGCTATGAAATATCTTGACACTGTAGGACTCAAGTAAGAGTGCTTACAGGCAGACAAATCTACAACTTGCTCACAGTACTCCAGAAGGCAGATCTGCTAAATTTCAATCCTCTCCATTTTCAGATGGAGATATGAAAACAGTGACTTTTATAATAACTTGCTAGGCAGCATATTCTAACCTTGCATAAGTGAAAACATTCTTAACAAATGTTTAATGCCCCTTTGATCCGTTTATACACCACTGTATATGGCTACATATAAACATCTACTCTTAAAACACTTGGTTCACTTCCTTGACTTAGTTATTGCACAGATTCAAAATCATCGAAACTTCATACTTACGAAGGATACCAGGCACGGATCAATCTAAGTATTTACTTGATTTCCTGGCCAGAGTATTTTGAAAGCATTATCCTTCTGCTTTCCTTTGAAAATCCAATTCAAATTAGCATTATTTTAGACAGCCAGGACAAGCAGGGTCTATGTTAGGTTACTACAGTCTGCACATTAATGATCAAAAAATTCTCGGTAATGTATTTAAGATATCTGTCTGGTAGATGCCTACACACGATATGGTAGATTTTTCCTTCGTCCTCTTTTAAGGTGTTCATACTTTCATTGTAGGACATGAGGCCCAGATGTTCTCTTACTCATTCCCAGAAACTCCTGCAGTACAACTTACTCCAGTGGAACTAAAGCTGTAGTTTATGTGCACGGCCATAGAGCGGCAGCCTAGTAACAAAAAAAAAAAAGACGCACTGGATGTTACAAGAAGTGGGTGTTTCCTAATGATTTAACATTTCAGAGGGGTTTCTAAACAGCAGAGAGAAAAATGCAGGAGGCATGACTACTCCCTGGTGGGAGGGCGAAATCTGGCCTTGATAAAAGCTCAATACTAAGGGGAGGGAGAGGAAAGAGGTTGAAAACTGGATGGCAAAGGGGGTCAGATTACGTGCCTGTATAAGCAAAGCTGATCAAAGAGTAAGAAACGAAGTACTCGACTTATGTCTTAAAAATCAAATGCTTTTTCTTCCCTTTGATACAGGCAGTTAAGCACTTCCATAATCTGTGGAAACTAGTGGACAAGCTAACGTTAATGCAAGGTAATTTTTAGTGAAGCCGTTTCACAGACTTTTAATTGATAAAAATACAGCTCAAAAAGCCTCTGAATGTTCACCCAGCATTGCAAATCTAAAATGTCAAAGAACAGTATTTCATTGTTCTGTTGTTTGCCACAGAGTTTTATGTGTGAAATAAGAACAATTAGATCTCTCTGCATTAAGCTTTATTTTTATGTGGCATTAAGTGGGTTTAGCAATTTCAAGCACCCTTGAAACAGTATGTAAAAAATCATCGAGGCTGAGCTTTCTTTCCATTTATGTAAATGAAAATTAGGATTAACTCCATTAATGCTGGTGGAGTTTCAACAGCATGAAATTAGTGTGAGAAAACCATTAGCCACAGCAACTTTTAACGAAGTTAGTTCCCAGTGCTACTAAATTATGCAGCTCATTATCCTTAAAACCAAAATTATTTTATATGAACCATTTATAATTTTACTTCAAATGGCTGCAATTATCAAATTTAGTTATTACACAGTAAATATGTTCATGCTGCAATTCTTGAGTTTTGTATCTGTGATGTCCACATATTACTTAGGTACTTTGGAAACCAGAAGTAATACAAAACAGACGAAAGCAGAGAGATAAATGCCAACCAATTAGTAATCAAATATTGGCTGCACTATACTTTAAAGTGAACAACGTTGACTTCAGCAAGCCTGAAGATTACCTATCAGACTGAGATACAAACTGAAAACTAGAGAGTACCCTTACACAAAGTTGAGGAAACCTTTGCTGGCAAACTCGTGTTTGTTCAAATTACCACATATCCCTTTCACCCACACACATCCATCTGACTTACTTGGCTGACATTCAATGATTAAATTTCAGGCAACTGGTAAATACAATACTTCCCAGAACTGTAAGAGTTACTTGCAATAAATTGATGTTTCCAAAGAATTAAAAAGATAGTGGGAACCTCCAACCTTCTCAATATCCTCCTGGTTATCAACACAAAGTCAACATCTTCTTTTCTTCGACTTCTACATCACTACCACTTAGCCTGTTGATACTTCCATGTTTTTAATGCGAAAAGAGATGAAAGCCAAGTACACAATTGTGGCTCACCAAGTGAGCCACAGATGGGTCTGTCCAGCTTGATATCCCATCTTCTGCAATAGCAAATAGTCCATACTTCCAGGAAAAGTATGAAAATAGCTTGAGTAACCTCTCTCTCCAGCAGCAAGCTGTTCAGAAACTTTCTGAGCCAAGGAAGTGCCAGAAGTACTTTTTTCCATATCAGTTATAATCAGTGAGACTAGTCCTCCACTAAATTTATTCCCCTTTGATCCTGAGACCTCCTCCTAGGCTTCGATTACTATCCCTCACACTCCCACTACCTGCTGCTTACTCACTTGCTTGAAACCTGCAACCAGATCTCTTCATTGGCAGCACTCTAATGCTTATGTTATGAGAATAATGGTGCCACAGACTCTACTGACTGAAATTAAGGGAATAAACATCAAAAGGCCTCAGGAAACTATCTAGGATCAATGGTACAAAATCCAGCTAGCTGTCACTTACTAGCAGGGCCTTCAGGTAGAATTGGATACTAGGGTCAATACTGTATAACATCTTTAATAAAGACCGAGATGATGGGGTGGATTGTATGTACGGCATGGTTGTGAGTGATACCAAACTGGAGGGCACGGCTAGAGAGCAGGGCTGCTATTCAGAAGGACCTCTGTATCCTAGATGAATGGGCTGATGGGGACCTCATAAAGTTTAATTAGGGCAAATGCAAAGTCCTGTGTCAGGGCTGGAATAACTTCATGCAATAGGACAAGCTAGAAGCCAGATGGGTAAAGAGCAGCTCTGCATAAAAGGATTGGGAGATACTGTTGGAGTTTGTTTGAGATTGAATTGAATGTGATCTGGCAGCATGCCTGTATCTTTTATTGAATGTGCAGAGCAATAGGGCAAGAGGCAATGGGAGTAAGTTAGAAATTCCCATTAGGTACCAGAAACAACTTTGTTACCATGAGGGCAGTCCAATACCGGAACAATGACCCAGAGAGGTTGTGGAATCTCCATCCTTAGAAACTTTTGAAGCATTTGAATCTGGGCTGGAAAAAGCCCTGAGCAACCTGATTTAATTGGTCCTCCTCTGAGCAGGGTCTTGACCAAGGTGGCCTCCAGAGATCTCTTCCAACATGAATGATTCAGTGTTTCTACGAGTCTCAATTGAACCAGAAGAAGGCGAGGAATAAGGTGGGGAACACAAGAAGGATGTGGACCTGTTGGAGTAAGTCCAGAGGAGTGCCATGGAATGACCAGTTTGGGTTCTTTGACTTGGAGAAGAGAAGGCTCCAGGGAGACTTTATAGGAGCCTTCCAGTACCTAAGGAAGGCCTGCAAGGAAACTGGAGAGGAACTTTTTATATAGGCATTTATAGGACAAGGGGAAAAGGCTTTAAACTGAGAGAAGGTAGGTTTTGATTAGATTAGATGAGATCCAATTAGATATTAGGAAGAAATTCTTTACTGTGAGGGTGGAGACACACTGGAACAGGTCACCCAGAGAAGCTGCGGCTGCCCCCTCCCGGAAGTGTTCAAGACTATTGGATGGGGCTTTGAGCAACCTGGTCTAGTGGAAGGTATCCCTGCCCATGGCAGAGGGGTTGGAACTGGATGATTTTTCAGGCCCCTTCCAACACAAACCATCTATAGTTCCACGATTCCCAGAAGAGAGCAATTTCTATCAAAAGACGCCTACTTGTGAGTTCCAGCTAGGAGAACTTATTTTCTTAGGGTAACTTATTTTCTGAAGTGCTTAGGATTCAGTACAGAATTAGTTTCAAACAAATCTGGTTTCACCGTTTGAAACAACCATGCACTATACAACTATAGCCCTTCAGTAGCACAGTCATCTTCAGAAGTCTTCATTTCTGTTTTCATTCCAATTTCAGTATTTATTATGCTCATATATTCCTGGATACAGTTGCAAACCCAGTAAACAACTTCCACTTAACTTTCCAGATTCCAATAAAAAAGTGAAACATTCTAGTTCATTCTGCCACTTTTTTCCTACAGCTATATACAACTTTCCCAGGTTATTTTCAGGAAATTGGCAAGTTACATGTGTCCAGCTGATGAGGAATTTATTTTGCATCTTTTAAAAAATTGTACCAGAGTTTTGATTAATTTATCATGTAGGAATACCAGCATAGGAATACTTGCAGAGGAATACCTATTTTGCCTGCTCTCTCAGATTTATTGAGATATTCATGGACTTGGAATCCTGAGGTGTTACTAAGTTGCCTTTTCTTACTTTCTGTGCATCACAACTATCCAGTGTGTTTATTGCTTAGTTTCTCAAAACAAGACAGGGAGGTGCCTTGACTACAGCAAGTATGGTCATATGTGTGTTTTTCATTTGCACTCACACCCACGTACATACAAAGAATTATGTGCATAGTCATAAATATATATATATATATGTATACACACAGATTTATACTCTTCATGCTCCAGATATGGAGTAAGGTATCCTGGATCCGATAATAATGAACTAAAAGAAAAACTTTCAGGCTTAAGTTCTCAACCATGCCACAGATTTGCCTTTTAATAAAATATAGACTGAGACTGTGCTAGCTCTTAGAATATAATGGGGTTTCTACTCGTATGAATAATGCAGAATAGATGCTAGAGGACTTCAAACTTTAACTTGAGTTAGCGTCATCATTTGGCAGGTGAGATATTTCCCATAGGTCACACAATTCTACATATTTATTCCTTCTGATTTCACTAATCTCTGCTCTGGAAAGCCAAGCTCCTCTACTAGAGCATCTCCTCCCATCTGATGCAGATAACTCCAGCAATAAGCCTCTAGTGACTGGAACAGATGTTGCTGTTTATTTAATTTATTTATTTTACTAATACACAGCTGCCGAGGCCAACAAATAAAAAACATTGAATTCCATTAGGATTGTGATTTCCAGTGACTACATCTTAAAGGACAGAGTCCCTAAAATTGATATTTTTTTAAAACAAGGGCGTCAAGCTTGAACTTGAGTAATTATTATGATAAAGAATCTAAAGATACTAGTATCTGGCAGCTTACATTCTGAATATATGAGTTCTTCATTGTGAAACTGATTTCTTAGAGGCAAGTGTATACAACTCATGCTCTACATTTAGGCCACATTTCTTGAACTGTAATGGTCCAAGTTCAAAATTAATAACATTTTAATATATCATCCAAATTATTTAGGATAGTAACTATGCATTGTTTTCTTTTCATTTGTATTGGTAAATGGCAACAATATACAAGTTTCCCCTAATGCAAGTAAAATACTACAGAATCTCATTTTGGGGAGGGAAATATAAGGAAAAATAGCAAAAGGGAAAAAAAAATCAACAGAAATACCAAAAAAAGGTAGCTGAAAGACAAATTCCCTTGAATTATAATTCTGACTGTTTCTGGTTCTCTATTTTGCCTTCAGCAAGACAGTTAATGGCCAGATTTCCATCAGCAGTGGCGGTGCCTAACTTTCAGGTGCTGGGGTGGGATTTGCACCCGAGTTACGTGTCCTTCATGGAGTGCACGGGGAGAAGCAAGACCCTACACAGGCCATCCAACAAGTGCCACTGAGCAGGGAGCTGTGCTGGGCCACCCAAAGGGCTGTGTAATACAGAACACAGTAACTGCAGTTCTGTACTCCCTGGAGATTAAGGGTATGAATTAGGGCTGCAAATGAAGATTTTTTATTTAGAAAGCACCCAGAACCTAGGAACTGCTCTTAGAAAGAACAGAAGGGAGCTTTCTTCAGAACATATATGCTGAGGAGCTGCTGTTGGCTCTAGATATAGTACATTAATAGATCATTTGCCTGCAATATGAAAGATCAGGACCTAATTTTAACTCAGCCAAAAAAATTAAAACTCACCTTTCCTTCCTTGCACCAATATTTCTAAGCCATCAATTTATGCAAAGTGGAAATTAGGGAGTCTTTTGGAGCTGCAGTACTATGCTGCAAAGAGCACAAGCCTGGAAGAGCAAGCAAAGGGAGGATGATTGTATCAGCTGGCAGCTGGGAACTAACTCTCAAAGGGTGAGAAAGAGACTTGGAGCTTGGTCTTTGAATTTTATCCAATGATTTTAAAATGCAGAGGGTTATGAGTGTTTCTCACATGCCAGATGCTTTTGAAAAAATCCCAACAGGATTTTATTTCAAATAATTTAGGCACCTACCAATGCAGATATTTGACCCCAAATTTCCAACAGCCATTGACCTCTAATTCAGCAAATTTATGAGAATTTCAGTAAAACTTCCTATTGGATACCTTGCAGAAAAAGAAGGGACCTAAAAATATGGGGCTTTATGTCTATGATTTGGCTGATAGTCATACTGAAAGTTT
Source organism: Gymnorhina tibicen (assembly GCA_013399875.1). Taxonomy (NCBI): domain Eukaryota; kingdom Metazoa; phylum Chordata; class Aves; order Passeriformes; family Artamidae; genus Gymnorhina; species Gymnorhina tibicen. The sequence continues at coordinate 399,955 of VXAZ01009300.1, read as the reverse complement.
TGTCTCTCTCCAGCTGTCTACTCTGAAAGTTTGAAGTGTCTAATTGCACACAAAGATAGGTGCTCAGCTTTTCTCTTGAACTAAGTATTTATTTGGCATAAATCTAACTACTGGCAAAAAGTTAAAAACAATTTTTCAAAAGATTAAGTAAAAACTTCTATCAATTAAGTACTTTATACTTAAGACTCTTAACAGTCACCCACAAACTCTGAAGAGAAGTTAAGCTACAATGCAAAACATTAAAACCAACTCAGTTTCCAAGAAATAAACTTTTATTTTCTGTACATCCTATGCAAGAAATGCAAAGCAAAACTTTCTTCCTTGGCAAGTCTTACTTCTGTCTCTTATTTTCTCTGTAGAAAGTACCAGCTACTGGCTATGCAAAGTATCTGAAAATGGTGAAGAATCACTTTATTCCAGACCAAAGCAAGGAACAAAAAAGTCCTTGCAGAGAAACAAAACATTACTAACAATTACTCTCTGATTTTTAGATTTTTTTGCCTTGCAGCTGAATGGTTCATCTCCTGTCTAGCATTGGCCTATTCATAGAGAAAATCAGCATTCATATACTCACACAAGAATGCTACTTAATAATATTTCATTGTATTTCAAGTAATATAAGAGAGGCATGCCAGCTTATGTGAACTTCCATTGCCTGTTTGTCTCTGCATCTTGCCAGGCATGCAGCTGGACAGTCATTGTATTCAGAGAGCAAGGGGCTTGTACAGTATGACATTTTATTTTTCCTTCCCTCAGTTTCCAGCAGATGAAAATTTATATTAACTCAGGAAAAAATAAAACTAAAAAAAAAATTCCAGTATGTCTAATTTCACATTTGGTAGATAGGCTTTGTATAACTCAGACCATGGGATTTTCTCATATCACAGTAACCTATTCCCCATTGTCAGTAGCTCAGTGATTAGAGTCTACCAAAAGGGTGGTCTATCAGGAGGACAAAGTAGAAGGTTTTATGAAAGCAGAGAGAGGTGTGACTTTGGAAGGGCAATATGATGGTGAAAACTAAGGGAGAAGTTATGGAAACAGAGAATACTGTGTAGGTATTAATAAGCAAGTGCTTCTCTGGGGAATTTCCATAGATTGCATTGTAATTAGCTAGGACGAGGCCTTGTATTTGACCCAGTGTGCAGCACTGCTGTTGTGGTCTACTAAAATTTTCTCTGCTGGTGAACTGTCAACATTATTTTTTTGCAAATCTGAGACAATTAAATCATTAAATTCAGGTTTTCAGGGATGACTTTTGAGGGGGTAACATTAGAAAACATGGATGTTTTTCACTATTGATTATGATGTGATACAGATGGTTATAGAAGAGTAGCTTTGGCTCTATTTGCTCAAATACCGTATTTGCTATAATCCCAGTTTTTATAACCAGAAGAGCAGAGTAATGCTGATAACCTAATTTTCTCTAAGAAATGTGTTATGTAGTTCTTGGCCAAATCTCCCACTGGACCTTGGAGTACAACTTGTAATTAGAAAAGGAGGACTGAGCCTTTATATGTCTACTGCTACTCAGCCTCCAGGGATATATTTTTGTTAAATATCCTCCAGCTGTATTCTTAAGGTAAGGGATTTGCTATGGTCCAGACATATATCTCTGGCAACGATGGTTTAGCAAATCTGAAAGAAATCTATAAGAGACAGAAAAATTTTCTATCCTGCAAAACTAGAAGCCTGTGGAGAAGGAAGGAGGTCTTGTCTTGTTTCTGCCAGAAGGAAAGATTTTTTTCAAAGTTGACAGTTTCTTTCCTCCTCCCCAAAGACACAGCTTGAAGGATTTACAGCACAAGTCCAGGGTTCAGCTCTGTGTCTTTAAAGCACAAAGAGAAAAGGCAAGCACCTAAAGAGAACATAGGCAAGTTCTCAGACAATGCAGTCGCAATATTGTATTCATGCGCTTTGGGCACATAATCTCAAACAAAAAAAACCACCCCCCACAAGCAATAGAATAGAGTAGAGCAATAGAAGTGTTTCTAGATGCCTATCTATTAAAAGCCATTTTTTGAATCGTACTTTCAGCTTCATATATTCTCTATGCTAATTCATGGTGCCCCAGTTCATTCTTGCCCTCATGCTGCTCCCTGTCCTGTGCCAGAGTAAGGATTTATGTGGTGGCAGGTGAAGCAGATCAAAAAACTGATCCATGTTAAATTTAAGCACAAAAAAGGGGGGGTTAATTTTAATCTGGATTGTGGAACTGATCTCATTTATTAAACAGCTGCATAGATCAGGGAAGATGGAAATGTAGGGAGGAACAGAATGGGTGGAGGAAGGCAAGATTACTTCTTTTGATAGCAGTGCTGACCTGTGACATTTTACAGCGCATGAGAAATTACAGACTGCAAGTGGACTGACTTTTGGAGCATAGTGAATTAACTTATTCTCAAAATTACTGTCAGGCCCTTACAATGTATCATAGATAACCAAATCTGGTTTTAAAGAGGAAAAATAATTTTATTAAAGGGGCAGTGAACTTATTTTGGTTTGTCTCATAAATCACTAACTTATAATAGTCCCAGGTAAGTTCCTTTCAACTAAATCCTGTTATATAACTTTTGTAACAAATTTTCTGTTATTTAAAGAGTTGTCTTGAAACAGGTAAATCATACATACCAATTAAGATAGATTACGAAATCTTTACCATTTTTTCTGTTCATCAAAGTACAAACACTTACAGGTAATGTAGTAATTTCCAATCTATATACATATATGTATTAGTTACCAGTCTAGCCAAGTGTCTGGATTCTATCCATGTAAATGCAACATTTATCTTTCCTGTACTAATGATTTTAGAATGGTACTACATTGCAAATTGTGTGTTGCAGCAAAATATCCGCAAAACTGTATCTCAAAAAAAGCTTGGGGACATCTTTGAACATTAAGGGATGAATGTGGCTTATACCATTCGGATGAAATATGATCTAGGCAGAAGTAACCAAAGGTTTTTCATAGGCATTTAGAGTGCTTTCCTTTCTTAGTATGAAGGTTTTAAGGTATGTGTAGAGAAAATTCTGAAGTACCTTTCTGAAGATTTAAAGCAAACTTTCTTTTTTCCTGTTGCTCAGAGAAGATAAGGAAGAATGGCTGTAGCAAAGCATATAACATGACTTGGAAAATGCCTGTGTGTCTCTTCATTCTTAAACAGCAAATATTTATCTTCTAACACCTTTCTTGGAAATCAGATCTCTTGCTAAGAAGCAAATGTGGTATAGGTTTGTTTTACTGAAGTGGTGTCTAGATCACATCTAAGAAAAATCTGTGTTAAATGGGGCACTTCAGGGGTCACTTAATTCACAGTGAGCATTCTGGTTTGTTGACAGTAACTTGGGTTTCTTTAAATGACATTATTTCTGTCTTAGTGCTTTTCTTTTTGTAGTACATCTGTGACTAGTAATTGGAGAGTGTAATTCAATTCTTTGCATAAAGCACATGTCTTTATGGACAAATGGATAAAATATGTAACATGAACAAATGGCAGAGAAATCTACAGTAAGAGAGCTCTCCTAAAAGCTGGCTGGTTTACCTATGTAGATACACTTGGTCATTTTTATCTGCAACAGTAAATATCTTTCTGATGCTGCAGGCATGCCCTGGGTCACAGAAAGCAGAAATTTTCTGGAATTTCATTACAAAGCCTGGGGTTTCTGCAGAGTAAAACTGGTGACCAAAAGTATGAGCATACATGTTGTTGTGTTCTCTACCGTAAATACAAAGTTAGTTGTAACTATTAGTAACTTCACTAGAGGTACTGCACAATGACACAACATTCAAGACCGGCAAGTGCTGGTCATGAAATCTCATGTTACCTTTACAACTTGGAATTATGCTGTCAGTCAATTGTGTTTGGGTGCAGGCATTATGCCTCTAACTCTTACACCTGGGTGAAGTATTTCTCAGTAGCTAAGAATGCCTTCAGAACCAAGAGGGTGAGTAGGAGGATTAGTGTGAGCTTGTGATAAGCCATCTTTACACTTCCATCTCGTCTAATTCTGTGTGATAGAACAGCTTATCAAATGATTAAGAGATAGGGATGTAAAAGGACAGCTATCTTGTATTCAACCTAATTACCACAGCAAAAATAATTATGGAGTGCTTTTAAAATGCTTAGAGCAGCAATAGAAAGAAGTGAAATAGATTCTATCGGCATCCGTAACAGGCACTGCTTCAGAGGCTCACTCCTTAATGATCTGCTTATGATGAGAGGTTTCACACAACGGGCATCTTTCATCTGTGTGCTGGCTGATGGTTCCTGTGCTTCTGAGACCAAACAATTTAAACAGAAGTATCCTCTCACTTTCTCCTAAGTCCTGTAGACAATTTTACCAAATTCCTGAGCTGGCTCCTGCTCTGCTGTCCTAGTCAGCAGCCAAATGCCATCCATCTCTGCACCCAGGCTCAACAGCAGTCCTTGGAAGCTGCTTCCTGGATTTATGTAAAGAAATACCAGATGTAACGTTGGAAAACAGCTCTCCAAAGAGAGACATGCATGCTCAGACATCTAGGCAATAGATTCTGGATTCAGACTATGAGGGGGATGATGTTAGTAGCTCTGCTGAGCACCGAGCACCTCTGCCATAGCATTTGCAATAAAGAATTATATGGCCTTAATATTTCATCTTGCAGTTCCAAAACCAATAAACAACAGAATGTGAGGGAGGAATTATAGTCTCTGGAAATGGCAGTACTCCCTGCTCCTTAAAGTTTAGATTTAGTTTCGGTGTGTGCCAAGATATAGTACAAGAGCCAATGATTCTTCCAGTCTTCCTAAGTGGAGGAGTGGAGGAACCTCAGTTATGTTAGATCAGTTTTATTTCTTTGTGGGTTTTTGGAGGATGGTTTCATCCTCGGTTGGGAAATCTTAACTCTGGCATACCTAGGTGTGAGTTAGTTTGTGTGAGTCTAGTTAGCTAAAAATCTCAGTAAATTATCCTTTAATTACATACAGCTTTGGAAAGAATGCTTCCTGAGCTCAGAGACAACACTGATACACTTGGTAGATTATACTATGCATTTCTTTAAATGAGCTGTTGCCCTAATAGGCCAGCATCTATTCCTATTTTGAGTCTTTAGTGAAACCATAATCAGAACCCTAACAATCTAATTAATTTATCTGAAGCTTTTAAAAAAAAAAAAAGAAAACATAGTGGCATATTGAACTATGCTTAACTATTTGCCACAGCAGTCTATCACAGTTACAGTGAGGTATTTAAAAATAAGAACTATATAGTATCACAGAATCACAGAAGGGTTTGGGTTGGAAGAGACCTTAAAGATTATCCAGTTCCAACTCCTTGTCATGGGTAGGGATGCCACCCACTAGACCAGGTTGATCAAAGCCACATCCAGCCTAGCCTTGAACACTTCCAGGGATGGAACATCCAGAGCTTCTCAGAGCAATCTGTTGCGGTGCCTTACCACCCTCTGAATATGGACTTTTCCCTAACATCTCATCTAAAGCTCTCTTCTTTTAGTTTAAAACTATTACCACTTGTCCTATCACTATCTGCCCATACAAAAGGTCCCTCTCCCTCTTTTTTATGAGCCTCCTTCAAGTATCACAGAACTGTTAGGGTTGGAAGGGGTCTCTGGAGATCATCTAGTCCAACACCCCTGCCAAGGCAGGTTCACCTCTGGCAGATGACACAGGAACTCCTCCCAATGGGTTTTGAAGGTCTTCAGAGATGGAGACTCTATGACCTCTGTTCCAGTGCTCTGCCACCCTCAACATAAAGAAGTTCTTCCTCATGTGGAGGTGGAGCTTCTTGTGTTTTAGTTTATGGCCATTGCTGCTTGTCCTGTCACTGCACACCACTGAAAAGAGTCTGGCACCATCCCCTTGGCACCTGCCTTTGACATATTTATATGCATTAATAAGATTTCCTCCCAGTCTGGACTAAACAGGTCCAGCTCCTGCAGTCTCTCTTCATGAGAGATGCTCCCAAGTACTGGAAGGCCACAATAAGGTCTGCCCAGAGCCTTCTCTTCTCCAGGCTGAACAACCTCAGCTCTCTCAGCCTCTCTTCAGAGGAAAGGTGCTCCAGCCTACTGATCACCTTGCAGCTTGTATGGGGAACTACCTCTAATTTTCATTTGTAAGATCGGGATATATTTAAAAAGGTACTTCTGGCTTGCGGGTTTTCCATGTAGGGAGGCAGAGATGCCAGGAAGCTTTCTTAATTGCAGGGTCATCATTTCTGAAGTCGGGGTCTATTCCCCGCACCGTTTCTCGGCGGGCGCCCGCCCGGCAGGGGCCGCCTTGGGCCGGGCCTCACCCGGCAGGTCGCCGCTCCTCCCCGCCGCTCTGACTCACGGCCCGGTGCCACTTACACAAACTCGGCGGCCGGTGCCGAGCTGGGGCCGCCCGCTGTGAGGGAGCGAGGGGGGTGGCGGGGCAGCATGCCCGCCCTAAGGGGACGGAGCCTTCGGGGCGGGCGGGCGTGAGGGCGCTCCCGTCCGAGGGATTAACGGCGGTCCCGCTGTCCTGTCGCGGACGGCGATTTACCTGGGTGGCCACCTCCCTCCTTCCTTTCCTCCCTCCCTCTTTCCTTTCTTTCTTCCTTCCCGGAGCCGGTGGTTTCGGCGGAGAGGGAGTGGAGCCCGCCTGGCCCCTCCCCGGAGAAACTTTCCGCCGCCGCCCGCGCCAGGTAGGGGCTGGTCCCCCCGGGGCGGGAGCTGTGAGGGGGCGGCGGTGGCTGGGACAGGCCCCGGACCGAGTTTCGGGGGTGTCGCGCTGCCGCTCGGCCTCATCGGCGGGCGGGGCGGGCTGTCAGGCCGGTGTCCCGCCCGGCCGAGCAGCTGCCGTCTGCCGCAGGGCCGCCGCGGGCTGAGGGCAGTATATAGGTCAGTGGAAGTAATGCTCGCATAATCCCCTTTATCTTTTTGGCTCGGCTTTTCCGCTTCTGGTTTGTAGGGCGACCCTTGGGCAGCGTTGGTCGCAAACTTCTGGGAGAGAGAGGACCCGGGCTTCGCGCAGGGCTGTGTGAGCGGGCGAGTGCCGAGGTGAGAGCATGGGATACGCGCTTTTATTTTCCGGAAGGCTTTTTCCTCACAAGTGTGACGCCTTACAGAGTGCTAGGTATTACTGCATAGGGCTGTCACCCGCGTGACCCTGTGCATGGGTGCTCAGTTTGGGTTCGGACTTCTGTTTTAACAGGTTAATTAACATTGATTATTTCTTTCTCGTTGCGTCACTCACCAAATCACCGAAGGCTGTGTGGGTATTTGCTTTGGATGCCAAAGGAAAGTAGAGGTCTCGGCAACTTCGGGGCCTTAGTAACTGGAGAAGGCAGCGTGCCCTGACAAAGTGATTTCTGTGTTGCTTTCTCTGATTTTTAAGGAACTGCTAGCAAGGTCATGTGGACCTTTCTGTCGCCCAAGGGTGTTGGTAGCAACTCGGCATGCTTGAATTGCTCCATATGGACAAATACAGAGGTGCTGGCAGATGCCCACTGTCTGCTGGGACATTGTGCATAGGGCCAGCCTGCCAGTATAGGAGTTTGCCAGGTTGGGGCATGTGGTCTCTTGTAACTGAGAAAGGCTAAGGCACACGTGATAGTATTTGGAGATTTTTATTTCAGTCTGATTTTTCTGTTCCCTGGCCTGTTTGATTGGTTTTCTGATTAGCATTAGCATATCTCATATGAAGGCGATAAGAAAAAATGCATTAAAATTATTGTGTAATTTTGTATGCCACCCTATTACTTCTGATTGAACTGAATGCGACTTCAGAATCTGCCAGTGCCCTCTCTGCCTAGGTATTTTCTGTTGATCAGTGTGAAACTGATGCTGTGCAAGAGTTTATAGTTGCATTTTCTTTTAGTACAACAGTGTTTTTATTCTCTCTTATAGCAGTAAGAACGATCTAGGGCCTCATCTTCTTAGCAGGAAACCATGAGGTTTTAATTTTGTTTTCATTTTCAGAGAGAAGAGGTAGCGATAATAAACCATCTATTCAAAGAGATCTCTCATACACCAGTAGGGTAGTAGAGTTACATCATGCAGTATAGACCCATGTTTCTGCCCTATGCTGGTTTTATATCATAATTTCTAGAAGTAAACCCTTTAGAAAAAATGTTAATTGGAAGGGTTTGTAATACCTGAAGGAATGATGTCAAATTAGGGTTTTCACATTATTTGTGGTGCTTTACTTCTGCTGGGGTGTGTGTGTACGAGAGTCCTCCTGTTCTGAAACTAAGCTAAGAATTAGGACCTAATGCTGTAATTCGTTCCTTCCTATCTGGCTCTGCTTTAATGAACATGGAAGGTCAAAGGGAGAAGGGAAAGACAGAAAAACTTACCATCTACAAGGTGAAGTATAAATAATTGTAGGGAGTGAGATTGTACCAGTGAGATATTGATGTGATGATGGCACTTGTGAAACTTATGGAACATACAGATGCCTTTTCCTCTTATCTGTCTCAATCAAAACAAATGTTTTCAACTGACTTTTGCGAACAGCTGTTTTAGTCTGTTTATTGACCCATGGTGATTGACAATATGTGCTTTGAAAAAGAGGTGAATCGTATTAGAATGATGAAAAATGTGTGGACAAAGCCCATGGAAGAAACTTAGCTTTATGTACATAGTTTCCTTTCTTTTTTCTTTAAACTTTACTATGTCTAAACTATATGATGGTGCTGGTAAAAACTGGATTGTCCTCTGTAAGGGTTTTGGCTTTGAGTTGTTTCTCTTATTTTATTTTTGGGTTTTTATTCCCCTAAATGGGATAAAAATATTCATAGAATCTGAAGCCAAGAGAACCAAAATTGGAGAAACTGCTGCTTATGTGGTTTTATTTGATCCTGGCATGAAACTGAGTTTTAGAAATCTATAGCTATGTTTCTCTTCAAAAAGATTATAATGATGCATTGATGCCTGTCAAGCTTAAGTCTTCACATTTACAGACTTTCAGTACCATCTGAAGCATCAGTTTCTCTGTTAAACTGTACATTGAAGGATTATTAAGATTACTTTGATATACATCGTTTTAAGACTTCTTTTTAACAAAGAATTTATTCACAAGTGCTGCTGTTCGTCCCTTGAATAACTTCAGTTATTATGTATAAATGCTGCTTTTTGATGCCTGCAGAGGGTTTCATTGCAAAGGATCTCCAAATTTTAATTAGTCTGATGGGAATCTTGTTTAGTTCTATAATGTTTGAATAGCATACTTGACTTTTTTAAGATGTAGTTCTCCACATCCTGATCTGATGTTATTGTGAGCAGTAGTTTCCCTCAAACATGAGAGATGTGTTCTCCCTCTCTTTCTCCCGTGGCATGTTTAGTGTAGTTGGTATGTTTGTGGTGTTTGTTGTGTGCTGCTGAGAACAAGGCTTTTTTGACCTCTTGTTCCAGTCGTCATTTTTGGTAACAATTTTATAACTGTATTTTGGTTTACAGACACTTAAACTCTCAGACTCTTCTACTCAGACATGCTGACTTGGCATTGTTACCTTACTTAAGGTCTCTTCTCAGCCGAATTGGATAGGTCAGTTTTATACTAAATAGCTGCAACCCCAACAAAATAGTCGTGTGCTGTATCCCCATCAGAATAATCGCCAGGAAAGTGGGCAGTCAAGGAAGGCTGTTGACAAAATAGTGCTTTTTGTGACCTGCTTTTGGTGTGTTTAAGGTAATGCAGTACACAACAGCAGATGCTTATACTTCTGGTATGTTATGCTTGCACTTTTAATGCTCTGATAGTATTGTGTAAAGACAAACAACCTTGAGGTACTTCCAGAAGAGGCTACAAAGGTCTGCACTGGTTAAAAATTTGCGCATGAGTGACCTAGAAATCCTGAAATTTTTTTCAGTCCTTTTTGCAATGCAGCGTAGTGGCCAAATGAAGACTTGTAAGTGGATGCTGGTATGGCTGTTCTGTAAGAATGTCTGTGTCTTTAAAAACTCATGCAAACAGCTTACAAGAAACAGTGCCTTTCCCCAGTCTGATTAATTTATTTGGAAAGTAGAGCTAGGAATTCATTGTGTCATGGGTAGCAGGTCAGCTAGACCTGGATTGAGTTGCTGAGGCTGCACCTCAAGTCCTGGGTCCAGTTCTGGGCCCCTCACTACAAGAAGGACATGGAGGTTCTGGAGCATGTCCAGAGAAGGGCAATGAAGTTGGTGAAGGGTTTAGAAAGTGAGTCCTATGAGGAGTGGCTCAGGGATCTGGGGGTGTGTAGCCTGGAGAAGAAGAGGCTCAGGGGAGACCTTATCACTCTCTACAACTGCCTGAAAGGAGTTTCTAACCAGGTGGGTGTTGTTCTCTTCTCCCAGGCAGCCAGCAACAGAGTGAGAGGAAATGGCCTCAAGCTGTGCCAGGGGAGGTTCAGGCTGGACATCAGGAAGAATGCCTTCACTGAAGAGGTGGTTAAGCATTGGCAGGGGCTGCCCAGGGAAGGGGTGGAGTCACCATCCCTGGAAGTGTTCAAGCAATAGACTGGATGTGGCACTTGGTGCTATGGTTTAGTTGACATGGTGGTGTTCAGTCACAGGCTGGGCTTGATGATCTTGAAGGTCTTTTCCAACCTTAATGATTCTGTGACTCTAATGAATTAAAATAACAGTTTTGAATGCACTTGTGAATGCATACAACAATAAGTGCTTCTGGCTTAATATCACTCCATTGTAATACATGTATTCACATGCCAGTACATTTTAAGGTGTCAGCTTTACTGTGGAGGTGCTGTGATGGTAACAAAGCATTCACCACACGAAGGTAGTGTTATGAACACTGAGGAGCTTTTGGATTGCATCTTCCCTTACTTTTGGTTGTAAGCATTGATCATAAGACTTCCTATTATTACAGGTAGGTACCTCTCAGTCAAGGACTCACTGATGGTATGATACGAATGTTTTGCATGTAAAACCATGTGGCCAAAAAATTCTTGTCAAAGGTGATCCTGAAGGACATATCCAGGTGAGGCAATTCCATGTGGAATTGAAGCAGGGCAGGTAAGATAAGAGCTGGTGAGAGTGGTGATACAGGCTCAAGACATGTGAAGACATAATCTAAGAATGTGTTACCTATGATATCAAGTGGAATTACCTTTAATTAACAGGGGGATATTTGAAAACATGGCACAAGCATAGCTATCTCCATGCAGGAGGCCCAGCACGTAGTTGGGACTTTGACTCAGTTTATCTCTGAACCAAAAGCAGCACCTTTTCATAGCAGTTGGAAAATTTGCCCTGAAATGTATTCTCTTTCAAACTCTGGTGGCTTCTCATGGGTGGTGAGTTACTGGGAAATCAATGACTTCTTTATATTTTTTTTCCTTAAAAAAAAAAAGGCCAAATTTTGATTCAATACTGAATTGCCTATGTGTGCAGTAATGTTGTAATGTTAGACCATGACAGTTAATTGTTGTCTAATCGTAATGAGCATGGTGTTATCTACTTTTTGTGTGAGAACATACACAGCATAGCTAGATTAGTGCTAAAAGTAGGAGGCAAATTCTTATCATGTAGTTTTTGCCATTTAGCTTTAGAAGCACAGTCACATGTCTTCTCCCCTTGTACCTGTACTGTAGTCTCCAAGCATATGACGGACACGGTTTTGTTTATTTAAACATTTGCGTGCCTTAGAAGAACTTGTCCATTTTTTTTTTTTTAAGGATGGGAAAGCTGTGTGGTAATAAAAACGTGCTAGATTCTTTGCATAAATAACTATTACTGAAAGACAATTGTGCCCATTATCCTTCTGTTTCTAGCTTATTTTTGCAAGTCGCCTGTATTGTATATTGGTGAAGGGTAGGATTTCTTTCTGTGAAAATTTTTATATAGAAAGACTATTCTAGCAATAGTGGAGTTTGCCTGGGGAACTCATCAAATGGTGCCCTCGAACAAGCTCACAATTGGAAGGATTTCCTAATGCATGTGAAAAAAATAAAGTATTGACAGTCCTTATTTTCCAGTACACCTTTAGATTGAAACTTAAATTTAGCTGTTGGCTAACAGTTGAAGGGTTAAACTGCTGAAGAATCAATCCCACTTGCATTCACAAAATCTTTTGCAAAACCTCAGATACCCCTGAGCAGGAGGGAAGAGAATATTATATTTTTGAGTTAGTTTTATTAACAATTAGCAGGTAATATAGTTGTAATAACTAAATTATTTTCAGATGTTTAGATTTTTTACACACGAGTCAGAGAGCTGTAGTTAGAAAGTTGCTGTTGTGCAGTCAAGTCCAAAAGGTAGCATGGGTTTTTATTAAATTGTGTTAACTCATTTTGCTGTGGCAGGCTCCTGCCCTAATGCAGCAAACCTGAGAGGGAGAGATAATTTGGCTTTCTGCTTTATCACTGTACTGGCATTACATTAAGAGTAGTGCTTCTGTAAGCATATATACCTTAAACATACAGGGGAAGAAGGGAGCCTGAGTAAGGAGGTGTGCCTTTCATAATTACACGTTGAAGGTGAATCATCAGTAAGTTGTTACACTGGACCCATGGCTCTCATTGAACAGAACTGTGCTGTTTCCTCCTTGCATGTTTGCGGCATTTTTACACTTCACTTTTGCCATAAATATGTTTTAATTCGGTGTTATAAATTCAGTATTCCTGTAAGAAACCTGTTGGGGTTTGGGAGCTCCTTTCTTTTGTTCTTTTCCTCTTGAAGAATTTTTTCCCCATACTAAGGGATAATTGCTGGGTGCTTAAGAGAGACAAAAGGTATGGCCACAGGGGGGAGGGGCCTAACTGGCCTCTTTTACCTGGGTACAGGCCTAGATTTTTTTTGGGCTCTCGGCATTCAGAGGGGACAGAGGCTGCAGTCGGTGTGGGGAGGAGGTCGCCATCACTGCAGGATTCTGCCTTCTGCTACCTTCTTTTTTTTCTGCCGTGAGTGGGGATTTCTGCTGGCTAGAGCCGCCGCTGAGCTGGAACCCTATCCTTAACACCCCACCTCACTAAAAAGAAGGAGAGGGACCCTTTCACCATCTGCTCGGGTGCCTCAGGGGGCCCGGGACCCTAAGCCTGTCTTTCACCGCACCGCCGGGAGGCAGCTGCCTGCCTCCACCGTTTCTTTGTTGCTGCTTTGAGCCTTCGCGACACGGCAGGACAGCCAGCGTCCCCCTGCCCGCCAACAACTCCCGGAGTTCCCGCTGCTGCTTCGGAGTTCAATACATCTCGTCTACCATCTGGGATTTTTGTGCGCATCCCTGCTGTTCCAGCTGCTGCTCCCAAGGGTCCTGCTGGGGCACCAGGATCGGCCGCCCAGGGGCTTTGTGAACTTCTTTCTCCCATCCCTTCCCGCCTTGCACCCACCATTGCTGCGTGCTCCCAGAGCTCGCTCTGGAGCGCCCCCTGCAGGCGCGGGGGAACCATCGCACCCGCCCTGCGCAGCGGGAGCTGCCAGCGCCCCTGCCGGCCGTGAGCGTCACTGCACCCAAGGGGAACAGGGTCTGACAGCCGGGAAGGGGTCACTGGGTTCTGGTCCTGTTTGGTGTTACTGACATAGTTATTGTTGTTTTGTTTGCCTTGCTATATATATACATACACATATTAGTAAAGAACTGTTATTCCTATTCCTCATATCTTGGCCTGAAAGCCCCTTAATTTCAAAATTATAATAATTCGGAGGGGAGGGAGTTATATTTTTCAGTCCAAAGGGGGTTTCTGCCTTCCTCAATAGACACCTGTCTTTCAAACCAAGACAAAAACCTAAGGAGGTCAAAAGTTTATCTCTCCTTTTGAGGAACTAATTGATTTCCAGTGCTAGACTTTGCAAGAAGTGCATGCCCCCAATCACAGCACAATATGGATTTGTTTTGGAAGTGAGGGCTCTGTTCCTCTCTGTGAGTGGAATTAGAATTGTGCTGGTTTCTCTGCCTTGTGTGCCTGACCAAGGTACAGTGACAACAGGTGCTAAGCAGCCAAAAATTTTACTGTAAACCATAAAGATCTTCAGAAAAGTGTATGTTGCTCCTTGTTTTTTTGGCTCTGATGCTGTTCTCAAATCACCCAAATGTCCTTGGGATGCCTTTGGTATGGATTGGGAATACCAGTCATATTGGGACTCTTGAGTTTCAAGGAAGTAGTGGATTTAGCTACTCTGTTACTTTGACATGGTCTTTTTTTTTTTTTTTTTTCTTTTTTCCTTTTAATTGTCCATTTTGCCATTCAGTACACGGAAGCAGAGAACACATAAGAACACACAGTTAGCAGTAGGTGTAACAGGATAATTTCCTTTCTGAATTGCTGACTTGCATTAAGATTAATTATGCTTGCCTGCTTGGAGTGGTTTCAGGTAAACAATTAGAAAGTTCTTTATCAGCTTCTTGAAACATATTCATAGGATGAGAAGCCTGTGAAGTGCGAGTACATTTTGAACGGAGGAAAAACATGGAGGGCAGAAACTGATTTGCCTTCAGAATGATTCTGTTCTTAATATTTTGGTCCCGGCAGTGTGAACAACACTGAAAGATATTTCCATAAACTGGCTGCCAGATAACACAGAGGTTTTTATGACTGTCAGTGGTTGCATCTGCTTTCAGCATAGTTTGCTGGTGTAATTTTTACAGGGGTGATGTTTGCCAGCAACAGCCCAGTGCTTATGGGTTCCTGACTTGCTAGTATTGTTAAAAGTGGAACGCACAGTAATATTGAGATACTTTTGCAAAATTTCCTTTGGCTGGATAGGGCTAGGTTTGTTTTGCTTGGAATTCTTAGACTTGGAGAACTTTTTTTTGTTAGAAAAATAAAATTAAATATTCAGAGAGCAACAACTAAGGCAGTTTAGCAAAGGCTGCATTTATAATGCATGTTTATTGGCAAGTTTTATCTTTTGCTAGTAGTGTTTTTAGCAACTGATGTGTTAGTGGAGTAAATCAGAAACATTAACCCAACGTTAAGGATTTACAGATAAAGGTCAAAGGAAGTGATAATGCTCTTTGTTAGATCAACTCCTGACATTCAAATCAGCTCAGTTAATAGTGACATATTCATAACAATGAATAGTTAAATCAACTGAATTCTTTGACTTTTGGTGTCTGTAGAAGCTATCTGAACACTCTTCCAGGTATTAATGTTTCTTTTAGTCTTTGCTTATAAGGAAAAAAAAATTGTTAGTAGACTTCAGGGCTTGTATTTGCATGAACTTTTCCCATTAGCCTTCAGTGAAATTCAGCAGCATTTGAATTATTTTGTGTGCAGATACATCTTGAAAAGTTAAATGAATTAAAGATGAATGACATGTTACCTGATTCTTCCTCTTGACAATTTAAAATTCTAACATGATAGCAATGCCTCCCATTTCATGGATGTTGTATTAGTTTAGGAAATGATAAATTATGCTTGGCTTAAATTCAGTACTTTGTGTGCACTGCATCATTACCATAGCAGGTACATGTGTCATGATTCAATAGGTGAAATGTTACTGTTTGATTTTAAAGTAGCAGCAAGTGAGGGGGATAAAATTTTGTTTTATTGGCAGCAAGGCATATTCTGTTACTAGTGTACATTTGTTTTGCAAACATTTAAAGTACCAACAGTTCAGATTTAAAAGAGGCATCAAGTCAACAGCAACATTTCAGGAGCACTTGGCATTGGGCTCGGTGTCAGGAGACAATGTGATCTCATCAGTTATAATGTCAGAGTGCATTCAAATATTCTGAGATAAAAATATTATTTATTCAGGAATAGGAATATTGGAGTCTGTAGCATATACTAATGGCAGAAATTGAAACTTCTTCCACGAAGGAAAATACGAAAAGTAGTGAGAGACTGGCTTGGCTACTAGTGAGCTCTTCCACATCAAACACAAGGAGGGAAAGGAATTCCCAGCTGTATTGCCAAGGACAGGTGTGAAAATAAAGCGCACACACGTATAATTAAAATGCAACATTCAGAATGGCCAACTCAGAATAATGAGAAATATAATTATAGAAATATAAAGTTAGTAAAAAGAAAGTCAGAGGAGGTTTGTTCCTGTTTGATGAGTGGAACTGTGGACAGGTAATAAAAAGTGTCTGAGGTCTTTTTTGGTTTCATCACCTCAGCTCTAATAAAATTCACTGGGACTTGGAGGTGAACATGATGTCCAAGGCAAGTGCTAAAACCTTAAGCTGGTGTGAGGAAAGAGTGAGTTTTAGAGCAGTTAGGTAAGTTTAAGTTTGAAGTGTTTTAAAAAACACTGTTGAAAGGGTGAGGGCTGGCTGATGTAATCCTTGAGCTGCTGCAGTTACTTAAGTCATGGAGGGTATGTGTAATACTGTGCCACTGAGAAGAGGGATTGTAGTGTCTGTACAGGTGTTGGGGGCAAGGGGCAAGTGGAAATGAGCAATTGTAGACTCAGCTGTTAATCTTTATTTGTTCTAGTATTTTTCTTGGGAATTAAACCCTCCCAAAGCAGTAGAAGATGACAAAGAAATAAGCAGTAGCCCATACGATTTTATTTTTAAGATGAAACCATTAGACTAATAGAATTTCTTTTTCCAAAATGCTAACAGAAGAGGAGCAGTAGGTCTCTGGTAGCTTGACTCTATGATAGAAACTGTCAAAATTTCATTCTTCTTAAAGACTGTCTGGAGGAATTGACTGTGGGCCAGTGCTAAACTGCTTGAAAAACATTATTTTCCGTAGAAATGGACTCATGAGACAGTGTTCTTGTTTAGGGGTGGGAGGTTTTTTTTATATATATATATATATATGAAGGATTTATGTATATGAGTGGACGACAAGTATAACAGGAGCCAGAATTGCTATAGAATTGTAAAATTAGAGAATATCATACCAAGATACTGTCAGAAAGTGATAGAATTCTGCTTGTAAAAAAGGTTTGGGGTTTTTTAAAATAGAGCTGGTTCTTAGGTTGGGACTGAAGTTTGTATTGCAAAACCTTATAGCATGGTTTCTTATTTCAAATACATCAAGGCTTCTTTAAAGTAATTTCTGCCTCCTGGTTGATGGGAGCAATTGGAGAAGGCCAGAAGGACCAAATGCAAAAGCAAAGCCCTGAGGCTTGCTTCAGTTAACCTTAAGGACCTTTCCAGTTCTTATTGTGGGATCCTGTGTCTGCATCACATATGTGTAAATAGAATTATGTTCTGCAAGTTAAATGAAGTAATCTTTCCAGCCAATATTGATGTAGTGTCATGTTTTGAAGCTGGAATTAATTAAAAAGTAGTTTAAAAAGAAAGAAAAGACGGTAATATGAACCCCTTGGAGGGAGTCTGGAGAAGAGCAGTAAGAATACCTGGATGTCTGGAGGAATGACTGAATGAACTGGGAGCTGTTATTTTGGCTTCAAAGAAGTGAGGAAGATAGTGGAGAAATGAGAAAGTGAGGGTTTGTCTAAGTGTATGAGATAAACGTGTTTGTCACAATGATCTGTTTTCTTTCCTTGCTTGGTAAGACATTGTTGCATTGGAATATATTATAAGAAAAAGCTGTGTATGATTTTAAGAACAGGTGGTGAAAGCAGCTGTGAGTTGTGACAGAAACATGATGTGTGTTACCATGACCCAGGGAGAAGGACTAGAATACTTTGAGGTGCTTTTTTTTATCCTTTGAGTGCACAAAGGAGATGGTTACTGTGGTGCAGCATGATGTGTAAAATCCAGGGAGACCACAGTACTGAGAATTCACTTTCTTGGTACCTCTACTCTTATATTTCAACTGACAAGGAGGATCCAGAAGATATCAAAACATTATGCCTCTTTCTCTGTTTTGGGTTGTTTTTTTTTTTTCTCCCTTTCCACCTGCATGGAGTAGATGAGGGAGACTTGTAACTTCACAGTGCTGTGGCTGTTGAAAAGTAGCTAGAACTCCCTGTTAGAGATAACAACATGAAGAAATGACTGTGGGCATGCCTATACCCACACTGTCTCTGCAGGAGCAAATCTTAGAACAGGGAGCGCAAAGAAATGGGGTGTGAAGATGCCTGGATTAGCTTTGAAAACAATTTTGTCATATTTGTGTGGCATTGCATCCAAGGCACTGGGGTTTTACTGCTTCCAGACCTGTGCTAGTCTGCTCTCTGCCACGCAGACTTAATCAGCTTGTGCTAGTGAAAATTGGGAAAACTCTTTCGTGTAATCTGCTGTATGTTGTAAACAACCCTCTGTTGTGCTGCCCTTGTAGCCTGTGTTTATTTGAGCACACTAATTTTTTTCTTTAATTAATTGTCCAGTAGCAGCCCAGAACAGAAGGGGCTCCTCACTGCATGAGATTTCTTGTCTGAATCATAGGGATAACATCAGTGACATTAAACAAAGGTTTTAATTTCAGTTGCATGTTATTGGGCAAAACTGTGAATAGCAGAAGGAAAACAAAGATTTGAGGAAGTCCTGCAGTGTCAACTGATCTTTAAATCAAAAGCAAATAGGCACATCTTTATGTAAAATTAGCAGTTTAGAAAATTTCTGGTTTGTTATTCACAGAGGGAAATTTCCCAGGAGGTATCACCTCTATGATGTGTTTGTTATCTTAATTCATGCATGTATGAAACCAGAACGTACTTCTCTCTTAATATTTTAAAGTCCATCTGCTGTTTTGAATGGCATCTATAGCTCCTGGGAGCGTTTGTATTGATTCATGTATCTGTGGACTATGGTTTCTAGGATTATTTTCTTGGGCTTTCACGTGAAGGGGAAAGATAAGGAAAGCAATTTGAATTTCCCAAACCACAAAGCTATGCATCTTTCATAATATCTAGCCTGGGTAGTGGTGTAGGTCGAGATGCATGGGATGTGATACAGTCTCTAAGGACAACTTTCATCTCAAATAAAATACAGTATAACCCTGAGCTGTAAATAAATTGTAAAAAAAAACCAAAAAACAAAAAACCAGAAAAACAACAGGGGCGGGAGAGAGAGAGAGAGAATGTACAAATCCTTGAAAAGGGTTTTGCCATTCTGAGAATGTCCTGTAACCTGCTCTGCAGTGGACTAAAGAAATATTGAAAACTGCTGTTATGATTTGATGATCTCAAGATACAAAGCAGAGCATCTTAATTCATGAAGGATACTACTAAGAATTGATTATGTTCTAAAGCTTTTATACATGTACATGCCTTACCACACCCATTTTAGGACAGAATTTCGGGCTATCCAAGCAATGTGAGCTGAGATACATATTTTTGCTTGTATTCCTATAATTCTGAATCATATGATTCATATGAATAGTATGATCCAGAAAATATTATATAAAATTCATAACAATCATATGAGACAGAGAATATTAGATAAAATATAACATTTTCATATCTGGTTCAAAGTTTTTGAGCAGTTCTTCTACCATTTCATATTTTCCTCACCTGTCTCCGTTTTCAGAAATGAGAAGGCAGAACTCTCTCTCTCCCTCTGTTCCCCTCTTTACCATCCAGGATACAGAGTGCAGATGTGTATTATTTTTTACCTGGTGCCTATGTTGCCTGCTTTAAAAAAGCTGTGTATTTGATGCAAAAGCAGAATATTTGCTCTTCCAACAATGTTACATAAGGAAAGACTGTGCTTGGCAGTAATGGTTTGTCAGTGCCTAGAAAGAGATCCCAGTGTCAGTGCTCTCTGGAGATAAGGATGTATTATTTCCTATCTGGCAATACTGAACTGGTGATACTGTGTGATTAATATGATTCTCCTGGGCCACAACTACAGGAAGCTCTCTGTTCAGTTATCACTATGCTTCTTTAATTTAATTACAGCTTTAAAAATAATATTAAAAAAGATGATTCAAAATTGGAACTTGCTAAATTATTCAAATTTTTGTTCTTTCATATACTAGACTGAGCCTTGTTTTGCACTCTGACCTAAGGGGTGTGTGGGTTTGGTTTTATATGGGTTTTTGGGGCTTTTTCCTCAATTATTTGGGAAGCTAAAGGCACTTAGGTTCTGGAAATTTTCCATAGCTTGGTGCTAAGGTTTCAGATTCAGATTTTTTTACATATGTTGGATCAGGGAATTGTTCCATGTTCTGAATGCTTTCTCTCTAAACCTGCACATTAACTGCATATCATAGAGAAATCTTGTAGACTACAAAAGAACTTTTGTGGCCTACAAAAGAACGGACCTTTGTGATTTTCTTTACTGCCTCGGTAGTAGTAACAAAGATTCATTGAGTTAGTCTTGCAGGACTTTGAAGCTGAAACACTGAATAAGTTTGGATAATATGGCACCACTGTAATTTTTTATTAAGCATATATTTGAAAACATGCACTAGCCATGTCAGAAGTGGGATTGTCCCTCGTGACCGTTCTTCATTGGTTCTGGTTTCAGCCTCTTGTACCAGTTTTCAATTTCAGGCTTGTGGTTCTAGATGAAAGATTATTTTTAGATGGAAGCACACTGGAATCTTTAAAACAAACGTGCTGAGAGGTTTTTCCCTCCCCCCATGCCCTCTTAATCCTGTTCACTTGAAGCCCCTCCACAGATGCTTATTGCATGCTCCTTTCCCACGTCTGCTGGGAAGAATGATTTCTAGAGAGGCCGTGGGTTACCTTTAGTTCTGGGCTTTAGTTTTGACTCTGGGTAGGGGCAATTTCTTGTTTAAATTTTTTTTCCTTGTTCCTCCTTTCTGTTCCCTTTGGTGGATTATTTCTTGTGTAGTAAAAGGAAATAAAAATACCAGGCTGATCAACTTGCAAACTTCAAACATTAGGATGTCATTTAGACTATACCTATTTTGTTATGCATATGACAATAGTTTTTAAGCTATGCTGCAAATTAAAGAAGATAATCCAAGGGAGAAAATAATTGTTTAAGCTAAAAGGACAGTCTGGTCAAGAACATAATTATAGGCTCCACTTGAAAATTTACCCAGATAAATGATATAGCAAAACAAAAATAGAGACACTGTATTTAACAAATTAAACTTATTTTAACCTTATTTTTATGACCAGGTGCAATGGATGTATGAAGCAGACAGGAGAGAAGTTAGTATTAATTACAAATTATGGAGAATTCTCCTTCCTTTAGGGCCCTCACTCGCAATTATTTTGAGTAATAAGAAAATATATTAAAAATAGCATGGTTTAGTGAGGTAGAATTTTGTGAACAGTATTTTACTACAGGAAACATTTTAGAAATGATCTGGAGGATAGAGAGATTGAACCTGTTATCATTTTACTTGGAAATTGGCTAATTTTTAGGACTACCTCTTTATTTTAATAGAGGGAGAAAATTATGCTACAAGTCTCATATGAATTTACTAGTTACATCTGTGGAGGAACGTGATATAATCATCCCTAAAATTCGGGAGCATGAAATGGCAAGGGATCTCTGGGGTCATCTAGTCTAGCATGTACTGAAACCATGTTATATTTGCAATATAAAAACAGTGTCTTCCCATAGGCCCTTAATTTTTGGCTGTTTTGTTCATGCTCCCCTGATGGGAAAGCTGCTTAAGAATCTGTTTTAAACTGTGAGTTCTTGGTCAAAAATTATGTTTATATAAGAATTATTTTTTCCCTTGATGTATATACTTTTTTAACTTTGGCAGGATTCCTTTCAGCATACTGAAAACTTTCAGAGTTTCACCTCCCTGCTTATAAGACACAAAAAAAGGACAGCCTCCTTATTTTGAATTAATTTGTGTAGTCTGGAGGAATTTCTGTTCGACAGGTTAGCAGGATGTCTGTAAAATCAATTTTGAATGCTAAGCACTGTGTGAATGAATAGACACCCTTTTCATACTTGGATTTTTTTGTGTGTGTGGAGCCTTGTTACATGTCAAATAGAAATTTAATAAAAATTACTTCAATGTTGACAGAAAGGTGTGGGTTTCTGCTTCTCGCTTGTGTATGTTTAGCTTGTTTAACAAGATGCTGTTACGATGCATGTCTTGTCTGAAAAGTGAGTTTTGTAATCAGCTTTTTGGCAGTGTAGCCAGCTTTATTATTTATTATTTGCTGTAATACCACTTTTTTCTGCTTCTGTGTTTTATATTTTTTTCCCAAGTGTTTACTTTTTAGCCAGAACAGTTTCTTAATTCCCCCAGACTTATTCAGTATGTTATGCATGCATGTTTTGGGGTTGCAGCATGGATGCAAATGTTTTTGAGTTGCAGCAGTGAACAGAAGGCAGCAAGGAAGACAAATATGGATTGCTTCTGCAGTGGTGTGGGCTCTCAGCTGATGATGCCCTTGGTGTTTTCAAGGGCTTCTCACTAAGGTATTGGTGAAAGGCCTGGAAGCTCTGACCTTGTCTGTGTGGACGTGTCTCGTGCTGTGAAATATTCTCTGTTACTGCTTCTCCTATGTATTTGAGATTTTATCAGCTTGTTCTCTTTAAGATGGAGGTTTTTTCCTTCTCAGTTTTTAAACTGCCAGATTTCTGTTAATAGAGAATGATAATTTTCTACTTTCTCCGCCTTTTCTTGTCTATAGGGGAAAGCCAAATGCTACTGAAGGCTGAAGAAACTTTAAGTCTAGATTTTTGAGCAAATGGAAGAGCTGCCAGAGCCAATTTTTCCTTGCTGACCTGTTGACATGCTTTAATTGCAGGTAAGATAAGAGTGAGTGTGTGTGTGTGTGTGTGTGTGTGTGTGTGTAAAAGGTAGTTCAGAACAGAAGTCTGTTTGCTGAGCCGTGAGCTTTCTATTTGGAGTGCTGGGTGTCACAATCAGTTTTGTGGTATGGGTACCTGTCCTATGAAAAGTGAGCTTGAGACTTCAGTCTTATTTCAGATGCCTGATAGAGTCTCCAGTGGCACTCAGCCACCGTTAGACACCGTGGGCTCTGGAGCATCCTGTCAGTGTTTTGTGTTTCAATTCTGTTCGTGTTCACACCTGTACAGTGTAACTGTTGTGTAATGCTCCTGTGGCAACCACAGTAATTGCTTACATGTGAAATGAATATACAGCAATTATCAAAGGTGCTTTAGCTGTCTTTTAGTGCCCTGTAACTTCTGGAGAGCAAAAAATATATTGTGACCTATTTACCCTGTAAGTCAAAGGTAGGTTACCTTTGGCACATTGATGAGAACCCGACAGCCTGTACACCAGGATTTTCTTGAGTTGGCAGGACTCCTCTTCTTTTTGGTTTGTTTCAGAGTATCTCCAAATTGTTTGGCTTATGGGATATGAAATAATTGAAATACTTGTCATCTGAAGAATGTTAGTTTTCTTTTTTTTCTCCTGACTCTTAAGAGGTACAACATAGGATAAAAAAGAGTTTAAGTAGGAAATGCTTGTATTCTCTATCTGAGCTTAAAAATTGAGCACAGAAACTTTAGAAAAACTTTTGGAACAAAATCTGAATAAGGGGCAGAGCTCCTAGACTTTGGCTTGTCATTGGATCATCTTACTTTATCTTATTCTGCAGTGAAACTAGTTAACTGACAGATGAAAATGCAGATGAATCTTTTCCCCAACCTGATCTACAAGCATGAATATAATTTGATTCTTGATGCAGCATTGTACATGTGCTTTGTTTTATTAGATGTTTTACAACATGAAAAGGGCTGAACACTTGTGAGTCACCTCCCCAAGAGATGCTTATTCTCAGTTTGCAAAAGGGGCTGATGAAAGAGCACAAAAGGAGGGTGTGGTTTTCATAGCCTGAATGTTTCATAGAAGAGTTGGCATCATTTGGGGAGGAGATGTGGGTGTTAATTGCAAGACTGTCATAAGGAAGTTGTGTACAGAAAAGAAGCCCAAGGTAGCTACGGAGGGAGCCTGATGTGTGGGTGTGAAATGAGACTGGGATCGGTACAGACAGGCTTGAAATCACGGGAAACCTGACAGTGTGTTTGGTTTCGCAAGTTGTTTGTTGTATCAGGTAGAGCATTTATACCAATCAAACAACATCAGAAAGGGGAAAAAATATGAAATGATACTTCATAATGACCACTAGTTCCTTGTTTTTATATACCCAGGTTTTCTTCCAAATTGATTAGAAAAAATACAAATAGCTGGTAGATTATAATTAAGTATTAACTGTCTGGTAAACTCTTGTGCTTTGTTTGTTATTTTTGAACCACCAAACACTTGCTATATGAAAATGAACAGCATATTTCAACAGTTTGTTGCAGTTCTTGATACTGTTGGGAGACTGTTTTGTCAAGTGGGAAGCAAGGATATTACTCTTCTCATCCTAACCTGCACTGCTCTGTAAGGATTAGGGAGGCATCTGGTTTCTCTATAATAGCTTGTACAAGTTCCTGAAGTATCATATCAAAGTATCTTTAGGAAACTGGGGGGGCTGTAGATAGGCTGGTGCTTGAGAAGTTAAATATTCAGTATGTTATTCTTTCCACTATCGGAATGAATTAATTGGCAACTCTGACAGTGTTGCAAACCTGTTTTATTAAATCTAGATCATTCAAATATTTCTGAATATCAAGCCTTGTCTAAAAGCTCAGCTAGTAGGGTGTTTGTCTGGAAGAACTGCATATTCCCAAGACTAATGGCACCTTATCCAAAATTTATTGAGTGTTAAGCTTTTACATGTACTGACCCTACAGCTAATCCATGATTCTGTGGCTGTGTGGCAGCATCTTAGGTTGCTGAAGTGACTATTTGCCAATCAGTTGCTGTAGGTAAGAGTTCTTCAGATGGTTTGTAGAATTAGAATTTAATATCTTGCACAATAAAGATGACTCTATTTCTTTCTCCAAAGAGAGAACAAAAGAACAATTGTTAATTTAAACTAGAGTCTGGTCTTACTCTCTTACTTACTTTATTTCTAGCACTGTAAAGCTTTCAGTTGGCTGTTTCTTCTTCCCCTGACTTAAAATCTAGTTATGCTAATGGAAAGGCAGTACAGTCACCAATGGCAGGACGTGACATGAACCAACACAACGATGTGAAGTCTTTCTCTAGTTCTCATTTCTTCCTATTCCGTGTTCGTGTAGCTTCTCAGTTTTACTAGTGCTTGAATTCCCATTGGTTTAGCTAACAGCAGTAATGAAAAAAACCCTAATTCCTTAACATAAGAGCTTTAGTATCTAGTCTAAGATTGTTAAGTTGCTGTGATTATCAACTCTAGTCCCAACTGGTATTAAATCCTTAGTGTTTTTTGTTGGAAATACTAATGCATCGGGAACAAATATGTTCCCATATATATTTGGTTTCAATTAAACTTTTCTAAGTAAGACTTTAATAGATTCAGGTTGGAATTTCAGAATGACAAAAGACACAAAGTGAAAAAATTCCATTAGTTTATATGCAATATCTTAGGATCATGCTTCCTTTCAGCTGTATTCTTCCTGAATTGTGGGGTGGAGGTTTTTTGTTTGTGGTTTTTTGTTGTTTTTTTTTTTTTTTTCCCCTGGTGTCAGTTTGTAGAGTTTTGAGTTTGTTCTCATTAAAAAAATCATAGAAGTTGAGAAGACTCAGACTTGTGAGGAGGAAAATGTCTTTTTCATTCAGCGGTGAGTTTGATCTTAGGAGCAAGCCAGTAAAAGCTTGGTTACTGACAGTTATCTGAAATGAATATTATAGAGGAAGATCCCATTTTACTGATGTAGGTAATTTTTAAACTGCCTTGAGTGTCACAAAATGTTAACAGCTATTACATGATTTTACTCTTTCATAGGATTCCTTGGGCCAGTTGCAGGCTACTTTGCACGGCCTTCTTGAGGAACCAGTGATGTTCTATAAATAATTTAAATGGTTCTGATTTCTAATCTTTCATCGCTATACGCTAGCATACAAATTTCCCCTGTGATGCTGAGGGAGAGGTCTGTAAAGGACACATCCACCTGTCAGTTCACAGAATATAAAGATGTATACATGGCTTTCATAATGCATAAGACATTTTTTTCTGCCTCAGCTCAAGATAAACAAGGAAAAATCTTGTGTATGTATCACACAATGTGAGCTATTCATTGTAAAGTTTCAGGGTATGTCATAACGAATGTTTTGTCCAACCATCTTGATTTACTTGTCACTGCTTGTGTCTTGAGTTTAACTAGGTAAGTGCATATTTTGCCCTGAAGAGCTAAGCACAGTGCAGGGAAGTTAGCAGTGTGTAATGGTGGATAGAGGCCAGTGGCATGAGGAGGTAGAAAAGTACGACTGGTTTTCTGATCACAGTGACAACTGTTTTTCTCAACTTTGGTCTCATGGAAATAAACATGGTAAACAGGTATTGTTTCAAAATTGGCTACACCTTAGTACTAAACCAGTGTAAATTGTCCTTGGTAGCAGCCCTATAAAACCTAAGGGAATTTGTAACCATTCTGAATAAAGGATATTTGGTTAATGTGATGTTAGAAATTCAGAGATTTTATGATAGGCATAAAGAAACCACAAAAAGCAAACCAGGAAAAAAGTGATTATGTTTTTCATAATAAAACTGATTATTATCAACATAGCAGTTTTACATTTAATTTGGAGGAAAAGCCCACCATTGTGGTGACAGCTATCTGAGAAGGAAGAAGTCAGATTCATACCAAATAAGATTGCAGAACAAAATCTCGAAAGATCAAATTCGCAGCTGACACGTTTTCCTGTGCATCACTGTTCTTTAGATCCTGATATTTTTTAAAACAAAGAGGGTTTTCAGGTAAAGCTAGTGTCGATTAGTTAAATGGTTTTAAAGTGTGCATTATTATTTCAAAATATAAACTTGGAATAAATGAAAGAGAAGAAGAGTAAGATACACTTAATATATAGGCCTGCAAGAATGGATTGAACTGGAAGGCTAAATGTTCATTAGATTTTGATTTTGGTTTTGCAGTGCTAGAATCTGTTGGATTGAACAGAAACATATCGTAGAAACCTCTCTGTAGCTGTTGTCAGACAAGCTTCTTGTTCATCAGACAAGCAGTGGAGATGTTTGATGTGTTTATTGTATATGGGGCAGTGGGGATCAGTGAGGCTTTTGAAGTTGAGCTGTCCTCACAGTGGGAGTTGATGGGAGAGAAGGGGCAGAAGAATATGTGCGTAGTCCAAGCATATGGTAGTGTCCCTGGCCATGTGCAGTCCATGGTCTTATTTAATAGTCTTTCCATTCTATAAATTCAGTGGGTTTTGTCTTTTTCTTTCAAATTTGTTTTAAAAATCATCAGTGCTTTTGGTAACTCTTATGGCCTGTAACAATGAGTTTCAGAATTTGTCACAAATTATCACTTGTGCAGGAACAGAGATGGGAAGAAGAGCTATCCAGAGGAAGGAGAATGCAAGATCCAAGTTCTGGGTGTCTAAATTGTATATCACATACTAATTTAAATTTTTTTAAGGACTCTGTGTATTGTATGTTTCAGAGCTATGAAGGTATATTGTCATTCAACTTTCTGGATTCATGGGAATTTTTTGAAACTCTGGTTTGCTGCAAATAGAATTGGATTAATGAAAAAGTAATCTGTCACCTACTGCAAGTGTACTGTTGGGCTTTTTAAAGCAGTGTTTGTGGCCTTTGTTTCATATAAAGTTCAATGTTCTGAAATGCACATTGAATATTTCTGTTTTAAGTCTTTTAAAACAAGGATCTGCACACTGTAAGTATAACATTATTGAAAAGGAATTTTGGATAAACCTTTTTGCTACCCAGATTAGATTAATGAGATTTTCTGGCAGTGCTTGAGGTTTAAAGTGAAGAAATGGGCTGGGAGTAAAGTAATTGATTCCATTGCCACATGCATGCTCAAGTTTGCAAAATGCAAGCTAAGCAGAATACTTGTTTCATCCTACTTTGTGGCTCTATTAACTAAAATGAACTGTAGCTTATCTTAACCAACAAAAGGTGGAAGTGATTACTTAAATATAATGCATTCCTGAAGGGCATTGCTTACTGAAACTAGCATGTAGTTTGCAATATGATTTATTATAGTATTCTTTTTATGTCCATTCAATTTGAAAGCTTCCCCTTTCTTTCAGTAAAGTGCTACAGTGTATTTTATACACAAGCTGTTCTGTTGTAGGCTGTTTCCATGTATTTCAAAGGTGTGCAGCTAACTACTAGTCTCATTTGAAGATTTTTTTTTTTTGAAGCTTGCACAGAAACTGCTTTGTGAAATACATGGGGGTTTTGACTCTCTCCTAGTAGGAACGTAATATTCAAGAGGAAGGGAAAATCTCTCACTGTATTCTAGGTGTGGCACAGAGTCAGTGTGTGACAATATGTGAATGTCTTTGCTTGAATCTTTTGCTAAGGGGAAATCTTTGGTGACTACCCTACCACAGAAGGAGGCTAACGTGAAATGATATTGAAACTTTGACTGAAAGTCGGTGTTCTTCTAGGTAAAATTCCTGTAACTCATTTACTTGATTGGCACTACTCTGGGATTTACTATACCAGCATCAATATTTTGTTTCAATGAAGAGCTGTTGGTGTTAGTTTAATCAATGAATCAGTTGAAATCTGAGAGCTTTCTGAAGCAGTTTGGGATCCTTCAGATATAAAAAGGGGTACTAGAAACTAACTTGGTCTAAGTACCACTTAATATTGATTTTGTTCAACAGGTTTTTTTTCACTTTATAGCTGCTTTTCACTTTATAGCCATAACACTTAATGGCTACCCAGTTAAACTGAGAAGACATGTAACAACATCATTTAAAAAAACCCCTACCCCACAACTCTATCTCAGGATGTTTAATCAGTTTTGCTGATTGTTTTTACATCCTAATGAGCTTTGCTTGAGTTGAGAGTTTATTCTCTCTGTGTTGAAATTACATTGATGATCTCTAAAATGTTGTGGATTATCAAGTGACCTATGCAAAATATACTTTCTACACACCAGCAGCAGAGTATTACTGTTGTAGGATGTGCTGGAGAGAGGGACCTTCATTTCAGCCTCATGATATAATTGTTCAGGTACACCCTTGAGCAACCAGTTGCAACTGAAAAAATGAATCTTTCGCGGAGGCTTTGGTAATGAAGTTTTTACAGTGAATTCAGTAACTTTAACATTTAAGTTGCGGTACAGTCATTAAAGATCTAATTACTTATCTTCTAATTTAAAATACTGACTATAATGTCATTCTATGGGTGATTCTAGTGAATAAGTAGGCTACAATATGATACGGGGCAAAAAGTGTGTGGACTAATAGTTCACTGCTTTGGAAATGTCATAGCAACTTCAGTGAATGCAAGAGAGCATTAAAAAGCTGGAGCCTCATCAATTTATGAAGGATTATAAATTATGATAACAGATGAGGGGGACTTGATAACCAAGGAAATCTTTCAGTTCCAAGTCCTAATGAAGGTCATGACACAGGGAAAATCTTTCAAAAGCCAAAGTAATTGAAGTATTTGTCTTCTGAAAATGGCTTAGAAACTTCAACATAACTTTTTGCTATTTATGAATGGCAAGACAGAAACTTTATTTTGCTGGGATTAAGGAAGTAATGGTAGGCATCATCCCGGGAGCAAGTCAGAAAAGTATTATGCCTTAGAGGAACAACTTACTTTCCTCTTCCTCTCCTTATTTTAAGCCTGCAACATTATCAGTCTGTTTTCCTTTTCAAAACTGCGTCACCTCTACACCAAAGTGCATTTTAAGATGGGAACTAGTCTATTTACTGGTGCCATAGTAGATGCATTTTGGAATCAGTTCCCTCCATGCCAAGAATCTTTGAGGATGGGATAGAATAGATGAGAAGTTGCTATCTCCATGGTTATTTTTCTTTTTGGCCGGGCAGGGAGAGGCGCAGTCCTACTTTTAGCTGCTGGGATGTGTGAGATGCAAGATAACCTGCTGGCCTCCAAGGGTCATGTTTAACTTGGAGTTGGCTAAATGCAGAGTTGAAGGTTTAATTTTGGAGAAATAAAACAGGAGAGCAATCTTTGAGAAATCAGAACACTTTTAATTCCAGAGGAAAGGATGTGAAAAGTTTTCTCTAGAAAAATCATGATTTTTTATTAATTTATTTGCAAAAAGAGGTTGATCTCTGGGAATGTTTTCCCTAGTGGTCATATTCAGTATACCTTATGTATTTTTGTCCAGTTCTGCAAGTGTTTCATATAATGTTTCTTTACATCTCCTTTATCAGTTTGTGTCCCTTATCAGAGGTACAGTGGCTGCCAGGGCAGAGAATATTGCTCTTGCATCAGTCAGTTCAGAATTAGATGAGACTGGAATCTGGTGTTTCTGGTGATATTTTGAACATGTTTGCTGCTAGTAAGTTTGAATTGTTCTAACATTATTGCAGAAAAACTAACACAGCATTAATTACTGTCTCTAAATCTTCAGAATCTGGCTTGTTGACTCTAAATATGCAGTTATGGTAATAAAAATCAGGGAATAATTCTAGGAGCAGCAGAGCTGATGGAGTCTCTGTCCAAGGTGGATGCTGCACAGCCTCCCCAAGCTCTGTTCCCAGTTTGCAGTGACTCCCGTGTGTTTTACTCGTAATGGAGCTGTTGCTGATCTGACTTGCTTGTGAACTGAGCAGTAAGTACTGTGTAAGTGTGCCAGGGATGTGGGACATAGGATAGGACCTCGTTCCTGTGGGAGCCATGAACTGTTCTGCTCCTTCACCGCATCTTTTGGAGCAATGCTTTTTAGTAAAAAGCGTATCAGGGATTCTGTAGATAACTGTTTTGTCCTAGAAGGATACAACTGAAACGAAGATGAATTGCTAATCTCTGAGTATTAAAATTCATAGCCTGGAAAGCTTTGTTGCCTCTTAAAGTTTAAGACCATGCAACTGTATTCTGTTTTCCTTTCATTGGTGTAAATCTACCTTCATTTCACTGAAAATCAGCCTAGCATGCAGCTGGAAAGAAAAATTCAGGCTGTTTAATGAGATGCAGTTGAAGAAATCCAGTGAGACAAACTAAGATGAATGAACATGTGGGAAGCAACTACAGTCAAAGTGAATAATATGCTGCATTTTGAGAAATACAAACTAGTAGGAGGGTAGGAATAAAGTGCTTGCACAGAGTAAGCCAATTGCCTAGAGCTGGGTATCCAACAATAGTTAATTTGGGAGATGAAGTTATTGTCCCATTGCATTGCTTTCCTAAAAGAAATGAGGTAAAACTGGTCTGGCACTTTTGAAAGGCAGGGCAACAGCTGAATCGGTATCATGAATGACCCTGTTCAGAACTTGTGGCTTTTCCTGAAACACTTCCTGAGTGTGGAGGGGGGAACAAAACAAAAAAACCGTCAACCAAACGGTAAAAAACCACCTCAAACAAACAAAAAGCAAAACCAAACCAAAACCAACAAATCCAGAGCAGAGTTGCTTATTCTCTTTTATGAATGCTTTGGTTTTTCTTATTATTATGGAAACTTTTTAAATGTTTGCATGATTATCTTACAAATATGTACTCCATAAAAACATCTGACCTGGTATAGGGCAGTGTATCTTAAATCTGTGTCTTCTAAAATGCAAAGTGGGGAGG
The DNA here is from genome assembly GCA_013399875.1 of Gymnorhina tibicen. NCBI lineage: Eukaryota > Metazoa > Chordata > Aves > Passeriformes > Artamidae > Gymnorhina > Gymnorhina tibicen. The sequence continues at coordinate 368,710 of VXAZ01009300.1, read as the reverse complement.
TCACGTAGGTGCAGTTTTAAAAAGTATGTGTTGTTCTTTTTGTATTGCCTAGCATGTTACTAACAGTAAGACAATGTGCTCTGTCAGCATGTTTCATTTACCATGTCACTATTAGCTTCCACAGAAGTTCTTAAGTGCTCTGAAACAATATGGGCTTTGAATCTAATTGAGACAAGCCTGGTGCTGGATACTTTTGGAGGACATAGATCCCATTCTCCTTCTCCTATCAAGTTAGAGAATTTGTGTTGGCTGATATTTTTTTATATCTTACTTTTTAAACCTGTGTGGTATATCATTGTAGTTGAGCCTCTTAACAAAAATGTTCTGTAGTAGCATACAAAAGCAGTAAGCATCTCATGATGTAAAATAATTGTCTTTAAATTATCTGTAGGGCAGTGGTTGGAACAACTGATCCTTGCAAGTGGGATTCCCACTTACGTTCGTCACGAGCGAGAAGATGCTACAATCTTCCCTCCCCTCAGCATGCTCACAGCCTGAGCAGAGAATGCAAAGATAGGGTCTTATTTGTGCAAGTGACCAGGTGACAGCCTCCGTGCCTCCAAATTACTGCCCAGGTGGAGTAGCCAATCTGTGATCTTCCAAACACATCCTTTTGAAAGGAGATCAGTGTGTGTACATTTTCCATCTCCTAGGCTGCTTAAGTGTTAAGAAGTTTTTAAAGATGTCTTTTGTTTGAGTCAGGAGAGCAGTGGTTAGGTAAATGCACATCTGTTGTGGTTAAACATTTTAGCTGCCACAAGTTGACTCTGCATCCTTTCCTGACTCCTGCACAGTTATTAGCATGAGGGTGTTCACAGAAAAGGAATCTATCCCCGGGGATGTGCTGTGTTTGTCTGTGGAATATAGGTAATTATTTTCTCGCTCATAACACTTATGTTTAAACTCAAAGTACTCTTTAAGCTGCTTGTACTCCTAAGTGTCACTATTTTTCATCTATCACCATTCTGTTTCCATTCACTTATCACCATTTATCTTTGTGATGCATAGCATGGATAGATGACATAAAGATTGAAAGTGTATCTTGGGTTTATAGAAAGAAGAAATGATTTTTTCATTTTGATAAAAATACCACTGACTTACTATGCTTATAGTAGTATCTCTGTATATTTCAATTTTTATTTTGGTTTCTTGCTTATTAGCTTTGGTGAGAATCATTCACAGCTCATCCCATCTGTATCTGGTATTCAAGGACTTACGCACTTTTCATTAAACTGTGTACATGATTTTGACTTGTGGATGATAGAAAATGAAAGGTGAAATGAAATGGCTACAGAGTTTTTAGAACTGAATAATTTCCCAACCAAGTTATGCAGTTACTTCAAGTGAAAAATTAACAACCTACTGTGCTTGGCATTTTAATAATGTATAGTAAGCTGGTCCCATGTCTAGGGGTTTTGTTTATTTGCTTTTTATTCTGTGGGGGATTTGTTGGATTTTTTTTTAATGTTTTGGCACATAAAGAATCAAGGACATTTATGGCATAAGGTTTATTTAATGCATATGTAATTGTTCTTTTTTTTTTTAATAGAAAGATGTCTGCATCTCAAACTCTAGTCTTTATGTTCAAGTTGTAGATATTGAGGACTTGATATGCTTAAGGTATGGCACCTACGGGATTTGAACATGAATTTAGAAATTCACGTCCAGTAAATCTGCCTCTGTATTAAGTATGCAGCAGCTCAACTCCTGACAGCAACGTGTATTGGCTTGGATGTTTATTGCTGTGTATGTGCAGGGTGGTGGTAGGGGTTTTAGCACTCAGGTACAGTACAGAAGAGGCTGATTAGTGCTTTAATCTCTGTAAATCATATAAGTATCTTTTGGTTTCCATTTTTGTTTTTCTTTACTTCTTCCCATCACTTTTTGCCTGGAAAAAAAAAAAGTTGGTTTTGTTTTCTTCATTAATCCTGTTTGCTGAGTCTGGATGGGAAGTTTCTGTCAGAGGATGTGACAATGATACTTCATTGTGGAGGCAGGAGGGAAGGGGAAAAGGACACAGTTCGTTGCACTAGGGAGTTGTTTGAGTTGTTGTGGTATGCAAGGTGGGAAAAGACTGTATTCCTTTTAAAGTCCTGAGCTTGAGGCAGTAATACTAAGCTTTGCTCTACCTCTTCAGTCTCCCTGCTATGTATAAAAGTAGTTGCCAAGGTGAGAGAGGCCACTGGCTGAGCTAACCATGGCGAAGGCTTCTATTCCCATTCTGGCTGAGAAGGAGAGGAGAATGTGGAAGTAGTTTTTTTGGGGCTTCTAGTGAAAATAAAAGCAGGTCTCAGTCCCCAGCTATAGCTAGAGAGTCTCTGCTGTGATTGTTTCCTGTGGATTTTGATGAGTCATTTGAACACATAGGATGTTATTGCAAGTTGTGTTTACCCAAATACTGCAACACCTCGAAAACAAACAAAACCTCAGTATTAGCTCTTAACTCTGATTTGTATGAAGTTATTTGGTTCTTTGACAAAGTGCTCTGCAGATCTAGGGTTTTTGTACTGTGCTGGTTTTGGGCTCAGGTAGAGTTAATTTTCTTCACAGTGACAAGTATGAGGCTGTGTTTTGGATTTCTGCAGAACATATTGATGATAATAGAGATGGTTTTGTTATTGCTGAGCAGGACTTGCACAGAGCCAGGGCCTTTTCTGCTTTTTGTACTGCCACATTGGTAAGGAGACATAATCTAGCAACAAGCAGAAACATAGGCTTGGTTTGTGAGTGGTACCACATCTGATACATGAAGGACTCCTGTGGAGATGACTGCTTTGTGTTGCTGCTACTTGAATTGTTCTGTAGAAAACAGTTTGGATTCGGTGGTAGTGATGCTGAGCCAAACCTAATGAAATTCAGCTACTACTTCTGTGGGCTGCTGTTGCTTTTTGGGTTCATCTATCACTGTTGGCTTGAAAACAAAACACAGGGTTTGTGTTTAGAATTAATTGTGGTTTATGTAGCAGGACTGACCTTCATAGTGCTCTCAGTTATAAGCTTGAAAGATACAAGTTGCGAGAGAAAATTCAACCTAAGTGGATTTAAAGGTTAGTGTTTGGATACCTCTATTAATTTCTTAGTGTTTCTTATCTAGAATTGTCAAGGCTTATCTCAGCCACTTTAGCTGGGTGCTCAATTGTCATAGAATCATTTCAAGTATTAGTGCACATTTTAAATAATTCCAACAACTAAGCGGATATCCCCACTGGCTCCATTACAAATGTGCCTTAAGGTGCTGAATACTTGAAGGTGACTTCCTACTTCCAGCTTGCACTTCATCAGCAAGGTGATTTGTAACATGTAAATGTAATTGATAGCTCTGCCTGGAATCTGGAGGCTTTGCATAATTCTGTTCCTTACTGCTAATTAGTCCACTAGTCAGTTGCTTCTCATATGATCCTTTATATTTTGACAGTCCTAAGAGCAGTATTCATCTTTCACAGACATTTCTCTAAAACCAGCAGACATTCTGTTAAACTCACAGTCTCAAGTGGGATACTGAGTGAAAAAGAGGTTCCCAACCTAAGGGAAAGAGAGGTTCCCAACCTAAATACTTTTGGGAGGTGACCTGACCTCTGTCAGCGGTAAACTTTTTGGTGTTCTTCACCACACCTGTGCTGTCCAGCACCAATATTTGAGGTGCCCTCAGTGGTCTGGCTATTGGGTTCCATGAGGCTGCTTTCTAAAACTGCTTTCAAAGCAAGGTGCTGTTCTCTATACTTTCTAGACATTCTGTGGAGGATCAAGTCAGTTCTTGAATAGTTCTTAATTAAAGTATCTTGCTTAAGAAAAGCAGACTCTTGTTATTTAAGCAGTATTCTCTCTGGAGAACAGCATGTTCCAAACACTTCATTACTTTGAAAATTCTGTCTCTGAAGATCAAATTCTACTTGAGTTTCTGTTAGAGTAATCTATTGGTTTGACATTGGATTTGATTGTTGCTAGTGCCATGAAATGTATTTAAGTAGGACTTTGTGGCATTTCAGTGCAAATGAATAATAAGAGATTGGTGTATGCCAGACTTATTTTCATAAAAATGTAGTAGAAGAAATTATTTAAAGCTTTCTATTGCATTGACATACTGAAAATTGAGCCTATGAAGCACTAAAAAAAATCAGAGAGAACAGGAGTTGGTTAGAGCTGGGCTGGATTTAGTGTGCCCGGATCCTTGTGCTATGCTTCTTAGGTGTTTTTTTTTTGTTGTTATTTTGAATTAAAAGAGGAATGTGAAAAAACCCATGATTTGTGTCCAACAAAAGAAGGGTCTATAGCTGATAAAAATTAGGAAGAAATCCATCTGGTTGCAAGAGTTGACCTGAGCTGTCCCTTTGTTTTCTCCACCTGTCATTGATTCTGCCACTGCATATGATGAGGACATGCACACATATCCATAGTGCAGGAAGTGCTTGAGGTTTCCAAAAGCTTTAACTCAGGATGGGGATAGTGGCTTACACAAACCACTCAGATCCCCGCTGTCATCTGCTTGGAGGAAGTGGCAGACTTCCAAAGTATTGCACCTCTCTCCTCGCTATAAATCTGTCAACTGTTGAAGAACAACCGTGTTCTGAGGGTGTGTCACCGTTATTTCTATTTTCTATGCACTAGCTCTTGCAACCCCACAATGCAGAATAATATTTTGGCAATATAAGATGTAAATTAAAGAAATTTAATGACTATTCCAAAAGTGTAGTTTGAGAAGTAACTCAAATCTTGGTTTGTTCTGGTCACAGTGGGTCAGCCTTATGTCCCATAAGTGAAATTATTGTTTATGCTGCTTTGCACAGGGATGCAGATGTGAACATGTTTTTTAGATGAAGATTTTCAAGGTGTGTTGTTCTGCTACAGGCTGGAGCCTTCCTCTATACCTCTTTGCTTTTTTTTTTTCTGAATACTGGCGCTGTTTTTTTTTTCCTAGCAATAAGTATGGCTGTCTAACATTCAGTTTTTCAGCGTATACTCTGCTCTTAATGAATGTGATCATTTACACAGTGTCACTGTAGTATTGGCATGCTAAATAATTTAGAGAGCTGTGGCAGGTAGATAGCTCTGTGGTGTCTATGTTACTATGGCAATGCATTTGCCTAATGTAAATATTAGTCATTCTGACCGTATGAATCTCAGTGCTTCTGACTGATTATTAGCTGTGTCTGGGAGGTGGGAGTCTGCGTATCTGAAAGAAAAGTTGTTCTGGCAATATTAATAGTTTAAAGATTACTTTCTTTTTCATAATTCCTTCTGCTTTGTGACCGAGCTACATAATCTATTGATTGTAATGAACAGAGCAGAACATTTCTCACATTTTTTTATCATGATTGTAATGCAGCTCCATTATAAAGAAATAGATAACTGTGTTCTGATCCTCTAAAAATTCAGTTGACTGAAATGGTAGGAAATAGGATCTTGAGGGCCATCAACTTTGCTCCTGAACACAGTCAAGGCAGTTTAGGTGCACGAGAAATAAAATCAAACTTGGAAGAAAAATTTCGGGGGTATTAGACTGAGTTCCCTGACTTGAAGAGGAAGCTAAGCCTAAGAGGCTTTTCCATCCCCTCTATGGGTACCAGCAGGTATAGAATTACTTAAGAAACACCTAATGTGTCCAAAAATTAATCCATAAACAATATGTTAATAAATTTTGTTTCTTAAATAGTTTTTAAAAAAATTTTTAGTCCATTTTTATGAACCATTTCCAGGGAAAATTACCTTCTGCAAAGTCTTCTCTTTATTGCCAACTTATTTGTGATTGTATGAACTATTCTTTATGATCTGCTAGCACCTTTGAGGCAACAAATAGAAGTGGGAAAAGAATTAGATCACAGTTGCTAGTTTATATAAAAGTTCAGTCACTTCAAGCCGTGAATACTGAATGTGCTCCAGTGGTATTTGTAACATTTTATGTACTTTTTGAAACCTCGATGTCTTAAACTGCTAAGCTTAAGATCAGTTTTAAAAAGATGATTTCTCTGGAATGTTGTACCCTTTCCCTGTATTTAGAATTGTCCCCACCCTTCCTGCCAAACATCTGTAATGCAGAAAAAGAAAGCATGGTAAGCAGTGAATGATGTCTTTAATTATTTGTAGGGTAGATCATACTGGAGGTTTCTGTGTGCTGCAGTCTGACATCAGTGCTCAGCATCTATCTCTGTTTGGCCCATTATCTGTCAAAGAAGGAAATAATTCAAAAAACAGTAGTAGCCAAGCAAAGACTTCTGGTTTCTTTGAATTTCACAGGAGAGCTTTTGCTGGACTTGTGTAAGAGTTCTTTACTTTTTCTGTCTCTGAGATGATAAAATTTTTGCTGTCAGTGCTTGCACGTAAGGCAAAGCTCCTTACTGGACGAGAATACAAACTAGAGTTGTTGCCTTTCCATGGCACTGATGCTCACAAATGCTAGTCTGGAACTCAAGTTAACCTAGGAAAATTAATTATTTACCACATCTTTTCCTGACAAGCCTGCCTGTGGGAATACTGTGCTGTTGGCTGTCTCTTCTTTAAAAATATAGTGTGCTTTAGGTGTATCTGTTGATTACAGATGCAGAGAAGAATTGAAACATTTAGATTCAGAATGCCTACCAAGTACTAGCATAGTTGAAATAGTAATTAGAGGAGCTTCTCCGATTATGCTTTTAGTAAACAAACCATACCCATAAAATGGCTTGGGAAAAGCCACATCCAGCACAATGTATTGGAGGAAAAAGACTGCAGAGGCACTTTCTACTCTGTGGGAAGAACCAGTGTAGAGAGACTTGCTCCTGTGGAATCAGGCTGGCAGGGTTTTCCCTTAGGGAAAGAGACTTGATGCTTCTGCTTTTCCAAAGTCACAAGTATCCATTTTCAAGACAGATTTCTGTGAGGGATACTTCGAGCTCTCAACAAACAGTCTTTTCTAGGTTTGGCTGATGGACTTGCTGTGTGCCACAGGAGCATGGCAGAGCGGGAGGGAGGGGCTGGGTGTGTGTTCCCTTGGCATAACTCATGCCAAAGTGGTCTGGTGGAGGCTCAGCTGGCTTGGTGAGCTTCTGGCACTAGAATCTACCACTGAAGTAGATACCTCTTTGCTGTTGTTGTTGTTGTTGTTTTTGTTTTGTTTTTGTTTTTGTTTTTTTTTTTTGTTCCCCCAGCTGCAGCACAGGCTTGGGGATGCCAGGCAGTGATGCCGTGGCTTCCTACGAGCAGGGATGCAGTGGAATGCTCCACAGAAAGCTGTATACCAGATCTTTTCTTTCTGACCTCCACAGCATTTCTTTGCTCCTACTGCTGAAATACGGCATGCCTGTATTTTAAAGCTGGGCTGAAGAAAGTGGAATGGATTGTGTTACAAGCTGAATGTTTAAATCGGGTGATAAATTGAAAGGAACAGAAGTGTGTTCAAAAAAGCAGTTGCATTTAATGTTTCACACATGATTTGCTCTACTAGTTTCTTTTACTGTCACAGTCCAAGTGCCTTTTCACTTCCCCAAGAAGAAAAAAATCTAATTGTTCTGCAGTGCCTTTTTTACGTGTGTAATGAATGTCTGCTTTTGAGTATTACCTTACAAATAAAAAGTGGAGATTTTATCTGTAGTGTTTTTATGCTATGTGTTGTCACTCTTTATATTCTACTTTGAAAAGGTAATGATGGCAGTTGCGCAGTCCTGTATATGGCTCTCCTGAAGGAAGGAGAGCTGGCACCACTCTCGTGCTGGGATGGGGAGATCCCAGAGGAACTGTGTTTCTCAAGCTGACTCTAAGTTGTTTTTGGAGAGGCACATGAGTCCTCACACTGGGTAGTGTTGATCCATGGATAGCTGGCACTTAATTATCCCATCTTGCCTTCTTTTCATTGCTGTCACAGGACAAATACATTGTGGAGATTAAAATGGAAAGAATGTTATGGCCCTTGTCCTCTTACGTTATCCTTAAAAATGATTATTGTCTGTTTAAGTGCTTACATAGATGTGGCATAAAAATATATAGGCTAGTGTAAGGTCTAAAGTGTATTTCCTGTATCCTTTTCAGTAAATGGAGGTGCTTTTATAGTTATAGTTGTAGTTTTGACAGAAGATGGTGAGAAAGGTGATAAAAACCCAACAGCTATGGTTTCCAGGGTTTTGCTGTTAATTTTGTTAGTATCTCAGTGCTTTTTTTTTCTGTTAAGGATTAGAAAGTATATGTCAAGTGTAATTTAATATATTGTAGATACAAAAATATTTGTCACTTAATCCTTATTGTTACTGCAGTAAGACAGACGCTGTTGAAATCATAGTAACAAGAGATGTTTACCTGCCTGTTGCATTGTAAGAACATGGCTTTGGGTTCTCAGAAGGATCAGGAGAAAGGCACAGAAGGCTCGAGCTGTCTCGCAGCATGAGCTTAACAGGTGTTTATTTCCAGGTGCAGAACACTTAACTTCAGAGCTACAGTAATACTAAAGGATGTGATTCTAACATCCTGCTTGGTTATTATAGTTTAATGCCACTCAGCATTATAATTAGCTTTACTAGACATTAATAAGTGGGTTTAATATTCAAACCATGGTGTTGGAGTTAAGTGTGCCAATGAACCTTATCAGTGGAGCAAAATGTAAATTTTAACTCATTTATCTCATTAGTCTTTAATAAGGCTGTGCTTTGCAAATCATGGCTGCATCATCTGCTGATTATACCCTCTGATCTGCTAAGCAAAATAGCAATCTAATAATAGCCATACATTGCATGAAATTCTCCCACTGGTGTTCTGAAACACTTCATGTATTTATTCTTTTTCATTTAGGGGGCCTTGATTGTGTCTTATCTCTTCTGCACAATGCCAAAATATAGAAATGAAGGTAAGAGGAGAATTGATTACTCGGAGGCCCTGGGTTTAGAAGTGTTTTGCCAAATAGGAGTTTGTGATGCGGGCCGTAAGTCTAAGAGTGTGGTGCATAGGGATCCTGAGGGTTTTTGGGACAGGTAAACGGCCAGACAGTCAACTGAACAATGCTGACTTGCTGCCTTAATAATAATCAGAGCTCTCCAAAAGTCTGTGGCTCTTGTATTTAGGGAGAAACTGAGCTGAGTGATTTGCCTCAGGCCCATGTACAAAGGAAGAGAATTGGAGGAGAAAGTTAAGTCTAGTGGCTTGAGCTCTTGTATGCAAGCAGTTACCACTGCAGCTTGTGATGATGATCACTGTGTGCCCTGCATGTTACTCAGAGCAAGTAAGAGGAAATTGAACACATTTGAATTCTTCTAGCAAGTCCAGTTTTGATGCTTCTTCCCAGCAAGTTGTTCATACAGTGTTGTCTAAGTCTAAAGAAACTTGTTCAGTTCTTCTAGAAATTTTCAAGCTTTGAAAGATTCCCAGTAAATATTGGTAAGATTCACTGACTGGGAGGGAACAGGGTTTATTCTGCTGTCTGAGGCAGCAAAACTCAAATCATTCCACTTGTAAGCTGATTTGGTTCAGGTTTGCTTCCATGTGGTCTTTTATTTTGAAAAAATTATACTAGCATTCTCAGGTTGAATTTTTTAATGTTTGCATCTCTCTCTAGAGCAACATTAAAGCAGTATTTCAGATACATGCGGTCTGTCATGAGAGAATCTGTGTGAATGGTTGCTAGAGGTGCAAGGGGAATTTCTTTTCTACCGTACTGTGTTAAATTGATACTTAAACCCCTTTGTAGTGTGCTGAGGGATGTGAGATGGGACAGCTGCTAGCAGTGTATTTTAATAGCAACAGCTCCTCCACCAGGTGCACAGAGCCTATCGACTACTTTTGCGGGTAGATGGACTATGCTGGTAGTCATCCATCACAGTACTGTGTTGTATTTTCTGCGTTGATCTTAGTGATGGTCAAGGTTGTAGGTAGATGCATTGTCACGGAGAAAACTCAGATTTTTCCCTATTTAGAGAAAACCGAGGGTTTGGCTCCCAGTCCTACTGAGTTAAGAGGATGGAGAGGCATTCCATCTGTACACGTGCAATCCAGTGGTTCTCATTTTAAAGTGTTGGCAACTTTGGGGACTGATTCTTTCCAATTAGGCTGATTGTTGTGGTATCCATAATTGCAACTGTATGTGCCTTTGGTACTGGCACTCCTGAAGAGAGGCTTTCATAGTATCATAGAATGGCTTGGGCTGGAAGAAACCTGAAAGATTATCCAATTTCAGTCCTCCACCATGGGCAAGAACATCTTTTAACTAGATGAGGTTGCTCAGGGCCCCATCTAACTTGGCCTTGAATACTTCAGGGACTGGGCATCCACAACTTCTCTGGGCAACCTGTTCCATTGTCTCACTACCCTCTGAGTAAAGAACTTTCTCCTATCACCTTATCTAAACCCCTTCTCTTGTAGTTCAAAAATATTTCCCCTTGTGCTAGCATTGTCTGTCCATGTAAAAAATTGCTATCCCTCCTTTTTGTAAGCCCCCTTAAAGTACTGGAAGGCTGCAGTGAGGTATCCTTGGAGCCTTCTTCATGCTGAACAACCCCAGCTCTCTCAGCCTGTCTTTGTAGGAGTGGTGCTCTGCCTTCAGGTCATCTTTGTGGCCCTCCTCTGCACCTGCCCTAACAGATCCGTGTCTTTCTTGTGCTGAGGACTGCATACCTGGGTGCAGCATGCCAGGTGCAGTCTCACAAGGGCAGGGTTTTCTTCTATCCTTAATTATCCTTCTTATCCTTAATTTGCCATTAGTGATAATATATTTGGTTTTGTGCTGACTTACTAAAAACTCTATTTATTTTCATTTAGTTTTTTCAGCGCAGATGCTTGGTTGTATGCAAATGCTTCATGAAGTCACTGAAGGGCTTCCTGAGACATTCTGTGACACTCAGGACTGAGGGTAATGTCCTTCAGAGTAAAAGTCTGCTTGAGAACAGTAGGGATGTCTGAACTGTCTAAGAGTCCTGAAACAGCACAGAAGAGCTTTATGATTGCAGTGGCTGTGGCATGAATTACTGTGCAAGTATAATGTTGTCTGTGGGGCAAGGTGAAGATAAAACAGAGAATGGAGATGGCAGTACATGTGGTGACAGTAGAAATACCGTAAGTTTTGTTTTAACAGAGAGATAGCTGGTGAACGGTGTAACAGTTTTGCATATTCTAAAGTACTTTCATAACTGATGTATCAAAACAAAAAATTGGTTTGACATACGCTTTCTACAACTCAGAGGTTGGATAAATAATCATAAATTTTTCAATTCAGTGTCAAGAACCATGTCCTTAGGAATAAAGTTGGAGGTCTCACTTCCAAACATGCTGTGGTTATAGCTGACAGCTGTTCAGGCCTGTGCATACACAGCCTTTCTCACGCCTCTTTGAACTGCTTCTGTCTTCAGCTTGTGCTTCTCCTGTGGAGCTCTCTGACGACTGGTGTGTCAGATCTGACTGTGGGATTCTGTAGCTTCTGCAGCTCTGACAGCTCTACACAGAAAGACAGAAGTGGAGGTGAGAAGCAGCAGAGTTCCCCAAGACATACACAGACACTCCCTACTTTCAGAACTGTGCAGGCAGGAATGAACAACCTGTTGATGGGTGGAACCTATGCTTTCCCACGCCGGTGGAAGTCTCCATAGGTGTTACAAAATTAGATGGGAGAGGCTGTGGTTTGACTTTTGGTTATCTGTGCCGAGAAACATTCCTGCCAGGGCTGCCATCCAACTCTCTTATTTACTAGGCTTTCAGTATTGGTCATTCCAAGTGTTAAAAAGTTTAAATAGTAATTAGATTTTATTTTTACTTGAATCTGATATTTGCTCCACCTTTTAGTACATATATTTGTGAGGCTCTGTGTTTTTTCAGAACACTCCCTTTATAAGATGGGAGTCTTCATTTGCAATTTGTTAGGTTATTTGCCTTACTTTACTCTCCAGGGTGTGACAGTTGCTAGTTTATCTGCATTCCTTTCTGGACTAGAAAGACACCTGTATTTCTGTTCATGTTTTCTCAAAGGTTCAAAAGCAAGACTGAAAAAAAATTATACAGAACTGTTATCAAAGTGTCAGATGACCTCAATCTTTTTTTTCTTTTTAATTGTTCCTCTGATTGTTTCTTCTTTTTGCATGCTGGCAACATGTCTAAGACAGGTGTTGTATATATATGTTTCATTTTTGACCAAAGCATTAATATGTTTCATTATCCAGGGAAAGGCATTCACAGGAATGGAGATGCCGTAATGATACTCAGTTTCCAGTTGCAGAAAACTAGGTGGTGTAAGAGTGTAAAATATTTTCATAGTAGAGTAGCCTTATGTTATGAGATCAGAGATGAAGAATTAATTTGCACTCTGCATAATGGACAACTTAACACTGTTTACATGACACAAATAATTTTCTTCCTAGGAAAGCTGGAGAATCTTCAAGGGAAAAACATCTACCACCTGTATAAAATGCAATGTAACTAAATAGAAATGGAAATATAAATAACATGTAGATTTTTCTTTGATCTGGCTTTTTATACACTAAACATCATAAAAATGCCAACACTCAGTTTTGGATTTTCTTGTTTATTACCATATGTATTAAAAGCAAAAAATTTAACCTACATATAGAAAATTCTTGCCAAAGTCCCTCCAACATGCAAATTTGTACTAATACTTTTAAATAAGCATGTCACGCAGGGGGTGAGGTTGTTTTTTCATGGAACTGTGGTCACAGATATGTTATTTTATTGAGGTTCTTGACTTTGTTACAGCAATTAATATAACATGAATCTTCAACTTCTATTTGTCTGCTCTGAGTTGGAATAGAAAGGGAGAGGGAGTGCAGTGTTACTGTGCAGTGTCCTATGAGACAAATACTTGGGGTTTTGTGCATTGGGGATGGGGAGCTGGAGAAGTAGGATAGGATTTTGTAAGGAGTGTTCATTTTGCCATTTTTCCCCGCTTTTATTCTTCCACCCCTTTGTTCTTCAGCGTACAGTGAGATAAAATGATTTGTGTGTCTCATCTTAAACACTAATGTTTATTCAGTGGTTTTGCCCAAATTTGACAACTGAAAATCATAAAAAGAATTTTGCAAGTGCTTTTCTCTTTGTCAAACTTGAACATAATTTAGGGGAGAAAGGAAGTTCACTAGCTTCTGGAGCTTTCCAAGCTAATTTGGAAATGTCTGATACAAACAATATTGGTTCACAGTGTTCTGTTGTTTCTATCCTTTTAATTCTTGTAAAGAAGGAAAGAAAGCTGACAAAAATACATTTATATTTAAAAGTATCAATCCACTAAATAAAACATTTTGCCACAAGGCCCTACCTAATATGAGGCGATAGATGTACACAGGCTGAGATAAGAAAATAACCTTTCAGATTTAGTAGCTCATTAAGTTGACTAGGTTTGAGGAGTAATTTGTGATGGGCTTCCGCCATCCTACAGTGCACTGAGACAGTTGTCCTGAAGCTCTGTAACAATATGCTTTTGCTCATTCCCTTTGTTCATTAGTTCATCATGTCACTAACATGCTATCATTTCAGAGTGTGGGAAATAATGTTGACTTGGTGGATAAGTAGCTTGGGGTGGTAATTCTCCCTAAAATGAGTAGTTCCAGTAACCGTGTACAGAAGATAAATGACAGATTCAAGTTATCTAGTCAATTATTATAGTCCGGGTACTATAATGAACATATTGGGAGGTATAAAAGAGTTCTACTGTGTGATAGCTACTTAAATTTACATAGAGTTATAAACTGTTTTTTTCCAGGAAAAAGAGAACTTTGTATTGTGAATGAAGTTTTGGGAGGATAAATAAATATAGATTAAGTATTATGTTAGGAACTATGCAATAAGCATTCTATACATAACAGTTTTGATTTTATGGAATATTCTGTCTTTTTCTGGTAGCTTTAGTTTGAAAGAGAAAGATAAAGAGAAGTATCACGTGCATGTGAACAAGAGAGCAATTCCATCTGCAGAGCGGAAGTTCTTTTCTCGGTGAAAACTTGGCAACAATCCTCTTGGGAAGCTTGTTGTTTGGTTTGTTTCTTTATTGATCAAATAATCAGGGTAGTCTTAATGGTGTTTTACTGCTGATTCTTGTGTTTGAACTATATTTAGAACCTGCAGAATCAACTCAGAGTGTGGAAATGAAAAAAAGAGTTTATGGCTTCTTTATCATGAAACATGGAATGTTTAGAATATATGTGTATTTGCATTTTATTGTGATTAGTGCTGAAAGCACACACATCTTCTTTAATGTCACTTTGTAGGCTTGAGGACATTATTCTTGGACTTCTTATGCTTATTATAATGAGTAATTTGACATGTTGTACAAATCACTTGAAAAATCGTCTTACATATTATTGCTGTAGCCATAAAATATATAGCTTAATCTTGTTTTCTGTAATCTACATATGATAATTACAGGTATGTTGATAACATTTTTCTAGACCATCTTTCTCTTGGGAAGGTAGTATTTCCTGTTCTGTATGCTAGTGTTCTGAAAATAGTTTTAAATCTTCAGAGTGTAGAGTCTTCTACTGCTTTGCTGGTCTCATTCATCTTGCTGTCAGGAAGGCTTTCTAGAAAGGCAACTTAATAATTTCCTATGAATTTGTTTTATACTTTTAGCTTCAGAAACTGTTTTACCTTTCTCAAAAACAATCAAAACAAGAAAAAAATGTTCCATCACTCCAGCATCACAACTTCAGGAAACGTGGTTTTTTCTAAATTATGGGCATATTGGGGTCAGGTTTGCGTGTCACAAAGGTGTCAGAATTATCTTGGAAAGCAAAATTGATGCACAGAATGCATGGATCATTTTGATTTCTTTCTTCCACTAGCATAATCAGAACATAAAGTAGGTTTTGTCAGAAGTCTGCTTTCTGATGTGTTGGTCCCTCCCACTCCGGGATAGTGATGAATTTTGAAATAAACCCTGTACAGATTCTCAGTAAAGATGAGGACTTTGGCAACAGCTGCTTTTTTTAGCAATAATTCACTTTAATTATGACAAAAAATTACTTGTCTAGACATAGCATGTGATATTTGTAATTCACTTATAAATGAAGTAAGGAAAGGTAGCTTCTTTCACTCAATGACGTGTGCTGTGCCCTTTGGGGTTGTTTTGTTTCTCTTTGAAAGTTGGTATGAAAACACTCTTACAGTACAAAATTTTAAACTGAGGTTTGTTGTGCTTGTAATGTCTGTCTCACACCAAATGCTTTGATCTGTGGGCCCATTTTTATGACTTGGTTTTCTACAGAAGCAGTCTTTTCTGGGGTCATCGGTTTTGGTGGTGGTGTGGGAATGAACCAGCAAAGCTAAGGCCTTTGAACTGATTTCAGTACAATGACATCTGCATTCTTTAGTATGTAGGTAGAAAAGAACTTTTCTGAATTGCTATTTTTAAGGCATTTTTTTAAAGTTTAGTTTTAATATCCCTTTTGCACCAGCTATCTGCTAGTAGCAGGCTAGATACCTGTCATACTGGGCCAGAATGCTATTGGGAATAGAGAGGTATCTATCTTGGATTTTAAGAACCCTAGCTGCTATTTTATTATTAAGTTTTTAACCAATGTAATCTGTGTTTTGAACCACTAATTGTTACGGAAGTGTTACCTTTCTGTAGTAGGTTAAATGTGAGGACATCAAATACAACAGAGAAACAGGTTTATTATATTCCTTATCTCTCATAAAAAGGATCAAGTCATACCATTAGAATAACAACTGTATTTCTTTGTCTCTCTAGCTTCAGAATTATGACCTAGGGATATGAAGATGTAGTTCATTCCTCCTGGGACTTTGCAAACATAGCTTCAGCAATTGTATGCTTTCAAGTTCCAGTGGAATTGCCTCTGTGCAAATGCGTCTGGTAGATGAACATACCCTGTGGTGTAATAGGTAAATCGGGCCCTTCCTGAGCAGGTCAAAGTCTCTGTCAAGTGTTCTATGTTGTTTAATTCCTGTTTTCTTGAGCAATCAGTGCCATTTCTCTCTTTGGTAATGTCACCTTTGATGAACTGTCTTTGCTGGGTAGCTATTTACCTTCCTGGATACGCTGTGTGTAATTTTAGCCTAATCCATCAATGCATTTTGGACCATACAATCAAACTGGCATCTCTGTTCTTTCATTTTGGCTTACCCAGGCAGCAGGAGTCTCTGAGGGCTTGGGATGTAGCTTAGCCTGTGTCCCAGTGCATAGGCTGCCAGGAGGAGTTGATCCTGTTGCTTGCTCTTGAAGCAAGCCCGTTTATGCCAGTGTAGCACTTCTGGGTTGGGGCTGTCAGCTGGGCCTCGGGTTGTCACTTCTGCTTGCTTGCTGTGGGGGAATTGCTGTTCATGTGTCTGAAGAACC
This sequence comes from Gymnorhina tibicen, assembly GCA_013399875.1. Taxonomy (NCBI): domain Eukaryota; kingdom Metazoa; phylum Chordata; class Aves; order Passeriformes; family Artamidae; genus Gymnorhina; species Gymnorhina tibicen. The sequence goes on along the minus strand of VXAZ01009300.1, from coordinate 352,464 downwards.
ATGTAGTTATTTAATGCTGGAACCTGGACCTCCTAATGTATAATACCATAGGATTATACAGATCACATGAAGAGCTTAGTGGTAGCCCAATTGAGCTAATGTGAATCTACAATAAATATGTGAGTAGTGTAGCTCCCCAGACATTTGATGAAAGATGAATTGTGGTTTTTAACTGAAGCAGGCTGACTGTAGATGGGACAGGAAGATTTTTGTCTCATTATAAAACATGTGTGTAGTTGCTCTCATGAGAGAGATCATTAGGCAGTCTCTGTGGGGACAAGGCACAAGACATTCTTACTTTCATGTTAGCAGATTGGATTAAATTGTGCTTGATGAGAACAGATTGATACTTTGATTAACTACATTGCTTTACAATTTGTGGTAACTCGTTCTCTGTTAGGCTTTTAAGCAGATAGCTTTATCAGTGTAAAACATACCTTGTCCCACCTACACATGGAAGGCTTAGCATCTTTGCAAATACTGGGTAGAAAAGCTGGATTGAAGAAAGCTGCCTGAATGTGAAATGCTTGCTTGAGGTAGACAAAGGACAGGACAAATTGGGACTGCAGCACTGAAACATCAAAGGACAAATGAAGAAGGAAGATAATTGTTCATGTAGTTTAAATGGTTCCTCTAGTAATCTGGTTCAGCTTTCTTGCTAGTAGATCTTCTGAAGGATAGTAGGACTTAATGAAAATGAGGATTCCTTGATGCAGTGATCTTTAACCACTGACAGTTTCTCAGTTGCCTAGGACAGACCTTCTGCTCTCCAGTGAACAACCTGTAATCCTTCTGCACTCTTGTGATTGTATAGGATCATTAAGGGTGGGGACGTGACTGTTCTTCATAGGCTTTGCTTTTGAAGCAAAACTTTGCCACAAGCACTATGAATCCTTTTCTTTGAAAGGATTGACGGCTTCCTTTGAAACAGTATTGTTAATAAGATTTAAACCCTCTCCCTGATCATAGTCCCTAAAGAAAATCTGACAAATTTGTGCAGATGTCTTTCTTTTCAATCAGAAGTAAACAAATCCTGAACAAGGTCCCTTTTAAGTTGAAACTAAGTTGAGGCATGCTAAAATTTGCCACTTATTTTTCTCCTACCTTCCCTCATCCACTTATCAGAGACTGCAGAGGTGTGATTGCATAGCTATGAGCGAGACCATATAATTTCCCTCTGCTTCTTTGAAGTGGTCTAATTTCAAGCCCCTTTATGCTACACTGATCCATGAAAAAATTTTGATATATGCTGTTCCTTTCACGGCCATCGAGGTTTCTCTGTTGCCTCTTGTGTACCTGGAGTGACAGGGCGGAATGCTTTCGGTGTGTAGTATCTGATAACAGAGGTTCAGTTGTGTTTGGGAATTGTTGAGCATGACATCTTAATGTCTCAGCAGAAGGCAACCTTGAAAAATTGCACAGCCTTGCAGCATATTTTATGCCTTCTTTACTGTATTACTGTATTAGGCTGTGTATCTTTTGCCTTTGTTATACATTGCCTGGGAAATCCCAATCCTGCCAATTTCTGTTCTGGTTTGTTTTTTTTTAATTCAAAAATGAGACTTTTGAGAAGAGACACTCTGGTGTGAGAAGACTCCAGAAGGGATTCTCTGCTAGGCTGTTCTTCCAGCGTACTTTGCAGTAAAATAAGTACTTCTTTTGATTGAGGTGTTCAGCCCTGTAATCAGCTGTGTAGAAAGAGCTGATGGCTTCCAGGGTTCTGAAGGAAAACTGAACGTAGATATCCTCCCATGAGTCCAGTGACTGGGTCTCAGTGTCATCTAAAGCTACCCTGTGCAGTTGTGGACTGCTGCTTTTCTTCAACTGGGAATAGGCCAAGTTGTACTAAAGCTTTCTGAAATAGCTCTAGAAGGCATATGTAAGTGGACTTGACCTTGTGATAGGGTTAAGCAACTGATAGATAAGATATGAAAGATTTACCTGCTAAGAAGGTTCTGTTACTGTATGGCAAAGTCAAAGTATTAAACTGAGTAGTGACTTTTGGAAGTAGAATTTTGAATGGACTTCATGAGAGGTATATTCACACTTGTCAGGGTTATCAAATGGTGGAGTAATAACTTGTTCAGGATTTAGCAGAGACAAAAGGCTAAATTATTGTAAAATTTTAATCATGAACTGATTAAAATAAATGGTTACTTTTTTTCTTAGTGGCCCCTGAGTTCACTTCTGCTTTTTCCTCCATGCGTTCGTGTTTTATAAATTAATTTACTTCCTGACCTTTGGACTCATTCTGGTCAGGTTATTTGTCTTGTTTAATTGGAGTGAGATTTAATTCACAGGGAATGATGTGATGTTACAGTTAGTGGTGCACATTTAGTCTTGCAATATAATCAAGAAAACCTAATCCAGTAACAAAATCTGTTTACAATGAATGTAGTCTGCCTGCTACTGCTATAACTACAGCACGCTGTTAGATGAAATGTATCTTACAAGATAGTCTCTCTTCCACTTCAGTTACCTCTTTTAAATAGGGAAGCTGTTTTTAGGATCTACTCTGTGACCACTTAAGTTGTCAAAAGCTTTTTGAAACACTATCACAGAGTTTGACGTCTTTGAAGCCTACACAATCTATTATAAATAGATTGTGTTTTGTATTAGTAAGGAAATCCCAGCATCCCAAGACGCTTTTGAAACTGGAAATATTTGCTTCCTTAGGGGAATTGATTTGAACTTAGAAATATTATTGCACATTGCAGTCTGCAATGTTGTCTTGTTACTTCTAGATTAGAGATGATTAAAAAGCTGTAGTTGGGCGGCTGTGAGGATAATGTCTGTGCTCTTCAACTGCTCTCAGATTTCTGATCCAATAGCTGGGCTAGAGCCAAGTGAACTAAGCCCTCGTCAACGCTTGCTGCAGGCAAGTTGTTTTCCACTAATAATTTAAATTTGCTATTTTTATTCTTCATTTGATTCTCTGTATAGTCTGTTCATGATGACTTTCGTGAAGTAGGAGTAAACATTCAGAGTGAAACATTAGAGACGTTATTGTTTGTCACCACAGGACAAGTTATCTTTTTGGTGATTATTTCTTATTAAAGAGGTAAGCGGCTTTAATGTTGGGATTGTATGTATGCGCAGTATTCTGCTAGGTGCAGGTTTTAGTTATAGAACATAAATGCTGGGGATGAATTTGCTATTTTACAGTTTGTTGGTTGCATATTCCTGAAGATCTTTACCAAGCAATGGGGTAGTGTTTGTGTCAGTAATAACAAATACAATCAATGGACCAGGCAGGATGCATGAAACATCAGCTTGAGGGGACCTTCCTAAAAGGTTTCTGTGGCTGGTAGCACAGACATTTCTAGAGTTGGCAACACTGAAAGCCCTTGCTCTTCTGATCTAACTCTGAAAAAAATGCAATCTGCATTAGAATGCTGGCAACTTGTTTGGTAACTTGTGTATCTGAGAATTCACTATGTTGCCATTTGAGTGTGCCCAAATTGGGAATTGGAAATAGCAAAAAGCTCTTAAGTATCATGGATAAATGATACTTAGGGACTTAGGGATGCTTAGGACCTTAGGGGTTGTTACGCTGGAGATGAGGGGGCACCTGCTTGTCTTGAAGGCGTCTTTCCCCGAGGCTGTATCTGTTCTTTGTATGTGGTGGCTGGACTTAGAATATCCTTGTGTAGGAAAAGATGTCCATTCTCTAAGTGCAGGCTGTAGGAGTCATCTGCCTAGGCAGTAAGCTGTTAACAGGGGCAGGACTTGAATGTTCAGTGCCACAGTGATGGTTATAAATTCTTACACAAACATCAATAACTAAATAGCACTGTTGTGGAAAATGAGCTTTCCTACTGGACACAGAAATATAACAGTGGCTCTGTCACTGGACCTCTTGGCATCTTGGTGTATTTTGAATGGGTGCCAAGATATGTACCATTTCTGTTCACTTGAGGTCTTTTCCTAGCTGCAGAGAAGCAGGAAGTATTTCAGGAATCTGATATCCAGTATGGAACTTCTACCCCCAAGCAGTCTGTTTAGACAGCTAAAAAATAGGATTCTTTCCCTCACTGTCTGGCAGTGAGGGAAAGAATCCTGTCTTGATGTTTGTGGAGTAGCATGTGAGGCTGGGATAGGAAAGATGCAGGAAGAAAAAAAGAAGAAAGGTGAAGAAGACAGAAAATTGCAAAGGCTAAGGAGGACAGAGAATTAAAACAGATTAGAGGAGAAGGGAGGGTAGTGGGTTAAATAGGTTTGGGTTGCCTGTGTGTGGTAACATCCTAGAGCTTTGCATGCACCTGGAGAGTCTTACATCACTGATTTTTATCAGAATTCGTGAAGAAAGCTATAGTCTCCCTTATTGTTGTTTATTGTCGTAAGTACTGGAGACTGATCTAAGTTCCTGATTCTGTGCTGCTAACAGAATTTGTCATGTGATACATAGATGTGTAATATCAGTTTCTTTTATTTAAATTCTTAAACAACATGCAGAGGCTACATTGAAACAACCTCTAAGTTGTCAAGTGAAGGAACTCGTAATTTCCAGACTGGAGCTTGCCTTTGCTTTATTAATTAAGTTCTCTTGCTGCACCTTCTGATACCATCTTTAATTACATGATCATATTAGTTTTTCCAAAGCTGCTTGCTTCATGCACAGGGCAGATCTGCTAAAACGGTGAATTAGGGCTATGAAATGAAGGACACTTCTGCCTGGAGGAGTCTGCTGGATTTCTACTGACATGGAAAGATTTCTATTTGAAGGAGAGTGCTGGCAAAGAGGAAACTGGCAGGAAGTGGGCAGGTGATCTGAAGTATACGTCAGTTAAATATTCCTTGGATTATTAGCTATGGTATTAGGCAAAGTGCTTAGAGCAGGCTTTTTCTAAGTGGTGTGTAAGCATGCATTGTGTTTTCCCAGTGTTTCTTGGTAGAAATGCTGAGCACACAGAGCTGCAAGCACGTTGCCAGAAGTTGTGCATTTGAGGTATAGTGGTATCTGCTTAAGTCAGTAATGATAAAAGCACCCTGGGTCTCTCAAGTTGGGTTCTCAAATCTACTTGCTACTTTGATCTCTGATTATTTTGATGTGTGGGTTGTGGGGTTTTAATTTGTGTTTTGTTTTGTTTTGTTCTATGCAGGAACTTCAGTAATGTAGTAATAGTACAGTTCATTTTCACAGGACTGTTTAAGAAGTAGGAGTGTACTGGCAGGTGCCTTTAAGTAAATGAGTACATGAAACAAGCTGTTGGGAAGGAGAATGCTTGGAAGTGTAAGGCCTATATAAGCATGGAGCAGATTGACAGGGGAGAAGTGTGGTTGGAGCAGGGGGACAAGGATTATAGACTGATGATATTTTCTAAGTGATTCCCTCTATTTCCCGCATTGGCTGATTCTTGTGAGCTCATACTGGTTGTGCACAGTCCTCTCCAGTGGATCTGGTTCCACATAGTTTATAATCTGGAGAGTAGTTTGTATGGAGTGCCAGCTTCATTCTGGAAGTGGCGTTACCCAAACAGATAAAGTGTGCAGGATTTATGCTGCTAATGCTGGCTTCTCAGCACGTGGAATGTGTTACCTGCGAAAAGGATGGGCTAGATTGTGTTGATTGTATTGTGTGAGAATGCTTAGCAAATGCATAGGAAATGCATCGTAATGCTGAAAGAAGCAGGGTTAGGATGGAGGGGGGAGGCTGATCATGCAATTGAATCTTGAACATATGAATATATCTGTATATATACACAGGGGATTGCATAACCGTTTTTTGCTCTTGTCTCAGAAATCTTAGAAGTTGTACCCTGTTCATTTTTGGACTCTTTTAAAATGGCAAAAGTTGCTGCTACTTTTGGGACAGGCTGGATGTTTTCTGTGGTAACAGTTTCAAGAATATAAACAGAGCACATATACAGGGAGCAGAGATGTCCACTACAGAGAAAAGATTTTCATCTTTTAAGATATGCATAGAGAAATCCCTTCTATACTGGCAAAGAATTGCTGTATGGGATTTGGCAGCTTATGGTACAAAAAAATTCTGTTTGTTGTACCATAACAAAGGGTGCTTTTGGTTGGGCTTTTTTTGCTATGGTCCCAAACTGGAATAAATGCCTTGTTGGTTTGCAAAAAGAAGAATAAAAATGTATACTTTATAAAAAGAAAAAAAGGATGGGGGGAGCTGTGTGACTTAGATATTGGTGCGTGAGGGGATAATATGTTCTCCTAAACCTCTCAAAAATCTGCAAGATATCAGTCTCTGTTTCATTTTAACTTTCCCCTGCAGGCCTGCAACTACTTTGATACTCAGATATCTAGGATATTAAATAATGGATGAAAGAAATGTTTCAATGTTTGATCCTATTCTCATAGTCCTTTAATATGATAGCTCAATTTATTTGACTTTGGATACACGAAGGTTTTATCTTTTATGTTGTTTGGTTTTGTTTACTTCGGTATTGATACAGATGCACCCTTCTATGTGAATATGGTGCTCTGCAGATGTTTTCAACTGTTTATGATACTGTTTCTGGCAGAACACTTCTGAGTATTTGCAATGATATCTATTATTGGGAGATACTTTTAAAAAAAACCTAGAGAAATAATCTGGACTTTTTTTTACCTGTTCAGTCTATGCAACATTAGTTACTAAGGAACTCTGAAGAGACGTGGTTAGATGGCAAAAATGTCATCATGAGAAACTAAAAATGCAGTGACATGCACAAAATGTTTATTGCATAAGCTTCTGTTGTGTTTATTTCAGTAGCACCTTATTCTTATTTCAGTCACTGATCTCAAAAGTTTGAGCATTATAAGCCATTATCATGAGCAAAAGTCTTAAAAGATGGTCCCATATAACATGCTTTAAAAAATTCTGTCCTCAAACTGAATTAGAAGAAGAAAAGTTTGTGTTCTCTGTAAGTATGTTCTTTTTCTGTTAAGACACTGTGTTTTGATGTGCACTGGTATATGTGTGGCTTTTTTTGGTTTTGTTTTCTTTTTACAGATTTCTGTGGGCACCAAAACTCTGGACACAATATCAATCCCATCATGATTCTTCAACATCTGTAGCTCCCTGGAGGATTTAAAAAAGAAATTCAGCATGGCCTAGTTGGCTTGACCTTTGGAAATTTTATAATGTCCTCTGGAACAAGTATCAGCAGAAATAGGCAGGCTCCCAGCCTGCAGGGTGTTGACCCAGAAACATGCATGATAGTGTTTAGAACACACTGGGCACAGGTAATGTTAATTAGTTTTACTGATTGAAGTAAGCTGCATTAATACACATTTGTTTCGTTCTTTCTTTTGGGATAATCCTGAATTGCTCAGGAACAAATGTCTTTCATGCAGAATGTAGTAGATGACACTGAACTATTTTTAAAATGCGAAGGTAATTGACCTTTCGAGGTATGATTAGCCTTTACTAATCACACTTCGAACTCCAGATTTGCATCTAAATGGGAAGTGGTAGGACATGATAATATCTTACTGAAGGCCTAGATCTTCTTACTGGCTCTCCTGTTGATTCATTGTGACTTGTACCCTGTTGCAAACTTCTGTGCTTCCTTTCCTTGTGCTGGGTAAGTCTTGCCTATCCTTTGTAAAGTAAATTAGATGCACAGCGCAGAGCTGTATGCATTCTTGTTTATTATGGATAGATGTAAATTATACACTTCAGCGTATTCTAAAAATTGTTTGTGTGTCATCAGGATTGTAATTGCTTTTAGGCAAAGATGTTTTGCTCTGAGCACCATAATATAAGGTCTTATTTACTGCAGTAATATGAATAACAATTTAGATAAAATTGATTTCTGTGCTGTTTCTGTTGTTCTTTGGTTATCCCAAGACACCAGCCAGACAGATGGTGGTGTTTCTGAGATGTTTCCAGAGTCAGAGGAGCCGTCGTTCAAGAGTCGCCTTATCTCACCTAACTAGTGATGCTGTCATGTTAGGGGATCCACTGTTCCTTTATGGTTTTGTGGCAGTTATCCTCCACAAAAAGGCTAAAGACAATGGTTTTTTTTGCAGACGATGAGCTTTATTGTTTGCATGCACAACAGAATGCGATTCAGCATTAGAAATGCTGGGATGACTATTACTACTTTACTGAAAGTTGCAAGAGTATGTGGGCATCAGTGGCCATTTGGTACCATATGAAAGGTGTCAAGCAAAGAGCAGCACTGTGGGCTGCTACTACTCTTACTGCTGCAAATCATCCCATGATATTGATATTCCTGGGCACAGTTACTCTGCCTGGAAAGCAGGCCCTTTAATTTCAGTCCTCTGTGACAAACTTGTTTCAAACGTCATTGACATTCGGTTTGTGAACGCTAAGGAAACCTGGTTTATCCCTATTTCAGAGAACCCTTGGTTTTCGGGAGTAGGGTCGAGGACAAATTTAGGTGCTTATTAAAAAAAAAGGGAACGAAAGCATTACAATTTTGCCTTGTACATGCCAAATGTGAGGCTTTCAGGTTTTGTCTGTCAAACTTTCTAAATTTGAAAACATAGAAAGACTTAATGCTTTTTGTGTTAAGGAATTTTGGTTTAATTTTTTCCTTGTAGTGGTAAGTGCCTGCTTTTTATGATGCATTCAAGTGCATTAAAAGTGATCTGCCTTTGTTTCTCTTTAGGTTCTGAAAATCTTAGAGAAGCATGATCCGTTGAAAAACACTCAGGCAAAGTATGGGGCAGTCTCACCTGATGAGGCCAGCACTGTCCAGAATTATGTGGAGCACATGCTTTTCTTATTAATTGAGGAGCAAGCAAAGGATGCCTCAATGGGGGCTATTCTGGAGTTTGTGGTCTCAGAGAACATAATGGAGAAGCTTTTCCTTTGGAGCCTACGGCGAGAGTTCACCGATGAGACGAAAATTGAGCAACTCAAAATGTACGAAATGCTTGTAACCCAGTCTCATCAGCCTTTGCTACATCACAAGCCCATTTTGAAGCCTTTGATGATGTTGCTGAGTTCCTGCTCAGGAACAACCACTCCAGCAGTGGAAACAGAGTTGGTTGTCCTCTTGAACCAGCTCTGCTCTATAATAGCCAAAGATCCCTCCATTTTAGAACTGTTTTTCCACACTAGTGAGGACCAAGGAGCTGCCAACTTCCTCATATTTTCCCTGCTGATCCCCTTCATCCATCGAGAAGGAACAGTAGGCCAGCAGGCCCGGGATGCGCTGCTTTTCATAATGTCTCTGTCTGCAGAAAACAACCTTGTTGCAAACCACATAGCAGAAAACACCTATTTTTGCCCAGTAAGTTGTTCTTATTTTGCGTGGTCTTAAGTGCTAAACTGTCTTTCCTGCATTCTTTCATCCTTTTCTGTCATTTTTGGTAAAGAAGTGTTGTAACACATTTGTTTCTGCTAACAGCTATTTCACAAATGATAATGCTGTTTAAACCATCCCTAATGCCAAACACAGTCTCGCTTCTTGTTTCTATACCAGTGTCTTGTGCTTTTGGGCCAGCACAAGTGTTTTTGCATTCACACAGTGAATTGGATCAGGAAACTGATGGAAGTTATAGCGGAACTTAGTGGGAGGGAAATCTGTTCTGTGTCACTGTGAGGCCCCTTTGAGATTCTGGGGCTGAAGGGAGTGAGAAAGGGGGAGTGAGGTGTCCTGGGGTAGTTGTTTCTGGTGGCAGCAGAAGCTTAAGCTGGCGGTGCTTCCCACAGTGACATCAGTTCAACAGTTCAAAAAACAAGTGTGAGAATAGTGAGAGTGTTATAGAAGTGTAATAATTTTTGCAAGATAAAAGGGAGATTTTCTCATCACAAAATTGGATGTTTCTATGGCTGTCTCAGGCTAACAACTATCTTGCTATGTTTTCTATGTTACGAAACTCGGTAGCACTGTTGCATTGTTACACTTGGCAAATTGATCTTACTACATGAATAGAAAATCTTTACTTACCTTGCTGTTAAGTAAGTAATCTGATTTAACTAACAAAGCTGTCCTACTGCAGTTTAAAGCTAAAGCAGACTGGAATAACAACACCTGCTTCTTCATTCTTTATCACAGTCTGAGATCTGAGATCTGCAATGGATGTGTTCAAACCCAAATATCATTCTGTACAAAAGTTGCTCTTTTGGGTCAGTTTTTGGATTGATTCTTTTATGTTCTGCATGGCTTGCATTTTAATTTAATAAATGCCAGAAAAATGAAGTGGAGGAGAGTCTTACATAGCTACTAAAGCAGAGAGCTGTAGAAGAGAGAGCTCTAGAATCCCTGCCACTGCTTGACAGCCGCTCCAGCCTTAGGTTTCCATTTATTCTGAGATTGCTTTGAGCAGTAGGGCAGGCTAGGTGAGACCTACAAATTCCACAACAAAACTTCAAAAAGGTTTCTTTTGTCCGTTGTAAATATTGCATCAATTTGAGACTCCAGTTTACCTTGTTGAATAGATACTGCCAAAAAATGTGATATTGATTCTCAAACTGTCCCCAAGACAGATACCATTATTGGATCCATGCTATAACTTCCATAATTACATTTTCCAATTAATTAAAAAAAAAAAAAGAACCAGCCTTATTACACTGAAGATAAAAGCCAGCTTTCAACAGCAGGGAGCCATGATTGACAATCATTCCAATTAGGAAGGCTTCTTGTCAAAATGTGCTAAAATCAGACTTTTCTGAACAGTAATGAGGTTGGCCTAAGTCTATAATAAGACTTTAATGTAATGTCATAGATTTAGCTTATTAGCACAATATCTTTTTTGAATTTAAGTTGTGATGAGCTGAAAAACAGATTTTGTTCTGATGGAGGATTTTTTAGGTGTCAGTGACATTGCTGTGTATCACTGAAATCAGTGCAAATGTTGCCTCAGGTACTCTGCAAAACAGTTAATGCAGTCCTGTGTTGACAGCAGAGACATTTGGGTAGCACTTCTTTACCATGCCTTATTGCATAATATAGGCATCCTCTGGGGTGGGGTCTGGCCATAAATCTCTGCTGCCTCATGTACCCAGATCAGTATTAGATCTGTGCCAAAGTGAACCTGAAGGTTTTCTTGATACTGTTTTTTGACATAACTTCGGTTAAGAGCTTTTTAAAAACTGGATTGTCTGTAGATCCACACTATTCAAAACTGAGGTGTAAAAACTATAAAAGAAGGAAGGAGACAGGTTGCAGTGGGATACATCACTAACACATGTTTCTAACACAGAATGTGTGGGCAAATTATTGGGTAGTTTTCTGATTTTACACCAAAAAATTTTTATCATGTTTTGACCTGAAAGTTTTCTGGATATGATTGAAGATATTATCTGTTCAGCATTATAATAAGAAAAAAAATGTTTCTAAAGAATTTGGAGCAGGATAACATCTTAAAGTCCCTCACAAAACTTTGTAAATACCTTGCATCTTAGGAAAGCAACTATTAAAGTAGGAGGAGGGATGGCTCTGCAGTGCCCTTGAAAAGTTGAGGCTGCATATAGAAAGACTATGGATGTGGGAGGAAAGAGAATTATTAAAAAGAAATAATTGTCCAGATAGCAATTGATTATGCATTAACAACACATTATAATCACATAATGTGCCTGGGATTACAAATCATGTAGTCAGTGTCTTCTGTGAGCCAAGAGAAAGTAAATAAATCAAGGAAACTGGTTTGTACAGAGACTCATTACTCAATGGTGAGAAAGAAACTCCTGGAGATGCTTGTAAAAGTAGGGTGTGGGGCTGGCATGACAAATGTTGGAAGACTTTTCAAAGGACACTGCTTTGCATAAAACAAAAAATAAAACAATCTTGCTTTTTCAGGATGTGAATGCATTCATTTCCTTCCCTTTCAGATTTTTTTTTTCATTAATGTTTCATTACTGATTAAAACTCTGTTCTGTTGGTAATTTCAAATGGTAACCCTATTTATACCATATACTTCCATGAACATTTTAGAATATTTTTTATCTAAAGAGATGAAATTGCTTCCAGTGGCTGCTCTCTGTCTCAGTGCTTAAGAAACATAATTTCATAGAGCCATTTGTGTTGTACTTCATAGCAAAAATAGGAGCTTCCTAAACTTTACTGATTCTAGCAGCTACATCTGTCACTTCTTATTCAGTAAGTCTGAAAAACTAAAGAATTCAAGACACTGATTGATTGTGAGTTCACTGCTCCTTTTAGTGGAGAGTAGTATGTTTTGTTCAAGGTCAGCTTCTTGTACTTAAGGGCTAATACCCATATGAAGGAGAAACGTGGATGGGACACAGCTTTGAGAATCAGATTGCATACTGAGAACATGCATTTGTGTTTATGAATAGCAATTAAATTTTAAGCAGACGATGGAAAATCAAGTGTGCCTTAATTAAAAGTTCACAAGACAAACGAATCTCAAATTCTCTCATTGTCTGAAGCCTGGGTTTGTGAGACTAAATGTTTGGGTGGAGTATGTATAGGTAGTTCTATAAGACCTTTTTTCTGAGCTCTTCTGCTGTGAGAAAGAAAAAAACACAGAGATTCTGGTTACAGAAGAATGGGGTTATAATCAAATAAGGGGATGGGATTATAAGCAAATAAAGCTTTGCTCAATAGCTTTAGCTTCTTAGTTTTTTAACATATGTCCAGCTTTGTCCTTTATCTATCTGTGTATATAGAACTGTGTACATGTCACTGTACTAAAGCAGTGAATTTGCACTGTATTCTCCCCTCCCCTTTAATATTTGGCTTACTTACCTATGCCAGAATAAATCCTTCTTCAAAATTATGTGAGTTAGAAATAAAAAGTATTCAGAAAGACAGCCTTTGTCTGACTGTATGGATTAACAGTTACAATTGCTTGTGCTTGTGTGTGATCAAAACCTGATCACCTTGTTTGAACTCTTGGTCTTTGATCTGGACATTGTCAACTGTTTGTTTTCTAGTGTTTTCTAGTATGTAAGAGCTGTGTTTCATCTGAACTTTGACAGTCTAGCCCTGTGGATGCCAAGTAGCCATTTTTAAGAGAAAATATCCTTAGAAGAGTCTGTTGAATGAAAATTAAAAATATTCCATCAGGCCAAGTTGTAATGTTCCCATTAAAATGAGAATCATCTTCAAAAATTATCGTGAAGTTGTATGAAATCATCTCAGAAGGATGAGAGTCCTAAGTAATATTTAGAAAGTTTCCAGCTTCAAATAACTTTAATAATTAAAAGCTGCATCTGAAAATACCATACTCCAGATACATTCAGCAAAATTTAAAAACTTTTTTGAAAATATGCTTTTTAAATTTTAACTAAAAATGCTCTCTTGTTCTTAAGTGATACATTCTACATAAATCACCTGTAAGGCTTAATATTACTGGAAACATTGTTTAAATAATAACCAATTTCAGACTTTTTTTTTTTGCTTCCCTCTTACAAATAAGGAAGGAAAAAGAGAAATTATGAACAGTTAAATTCACTTTTTTTAAAGTGGATTCAGCTGAGTTTAAGTACCTGGCAATCAAAGTCAACAGGTATCTGTGGTCTAAGTGTGGCTGAACTTCATTTTTGTTGATGGGGCACCTTCCCCCTCCATTTCTGATGTTTCATGTTTCTGAGTGAAATGATTTCACACATGTGTGAGCAGTAACATTTGACTCACCAGCAAAAGGCAGGCTGTAGTTATATGGCACCGTTGGCTGTTTCTAAAAGGGACTGAACAAAAGTGCAAAATAAGTTTAGAAGAATTTAAAAAGAAATTATAACTTTGGATTAAAAAAAAAAAAAAAGGCAAGGCAACCTGATTTTCTCTGTCACTTTCTCCTAGATACCAGATTTTGAAAGAAGCATAATATATGGAAGGCTCTTTAAAATATTTCTGTCTTTCTCCCACAGGAGTTTTTTGAGAGGAAATTAAATTAAGCTTAACACTCTCTTATGTTACTAAAACTAATAGGAGAAACCATTTGTGGTACTGCCATTCAAGCAGATGTACAGTTGGAAAGTTAACTTACTTCCTCTTCTGTTTCTGAAATACAGGTGCTAGCAACAGGACTAAGTGGCCTCTATTCATCTTTGCCTACAAAGCTGGAAGAAAAAGGAGAAGAATGGCACTGTCTGATGAAAGATGACTGGCTTTTGTCACCAGCCCTTGTACAATTCATGAATTCCCTAGAATTTTGCAATGCTGTGATACAGGTAACTGAACTGAGTTAGCCTGTTCTTTAGAAGTAGTAGTAAGTTGTATCTCCTGCAGAAGTTAGTGAGTTATAGAGTTTATTTACTTTTAATAATGGCATGAACTATTAGACTAAAACAAGCTGCTTATAAAATGAATGCCTTGTGCTGTCTCTCCTGGTTATAAGGGTGAAATAATATACTTGTGGTTTTCAGGTGCCAAATGTTTCAAATGAAAGCTTCGTATTATATTACATAATTGGGAGGATTTTCTGTTAAAAACAAAATGTTTATTGCATTTTAATACTACTGTTGATCCTAGAAGTAAATTGAATGCCTTTACATGTGAAAAAATGTAGGGTTTATATCTGTGTTTGTTTAAGCTCTCATAACGATGTGCAAAAGAAAATAGTGAAAATAGTCTGTTTTCCCTGTTGGTGAGTACAACATAAAGAAAGCCTTCCAAGCAGAATTATTTAGGTCTTCTCCTAGAAATATAAATTCATTTTAGATTGATCTGTTTTGAATCTATTCTGCTCTTCCAGGGTTTTTTTTCGGTGCTTGCTCCCTTACTATTTTTTTCCGATTTAAATGTAAAATGAAATTTTTGTCTTTACATATTGTTTTTAAGGCTTGAATACTCTATAGAACCCAAATCCAGTATTTCATTAAAAGATTATATAAATTCTACAGAAACTGTGGGTTTGTGTTATTTGAAGAAATGTGCTGGATAGGACTGGAAATTTAGTCACATTTACTGTTAAATAAAAGATATGTTTCAATGCAGTGTGTGCAAAGAACAGTAAAGGAACTGATTGACTATTAAAGCATTGAACAAGCAAAAATAGTAGTAGCTGTCATCGTTCAAATGCACTATAGAAGATTTTTAGCATGCATGTTTAAACATGGAGACAATATTCGTTTTGGTGTCTAACCAGAGTTATTCTACAGACCTGCAGGAGATCATAATTGATACCTTTATTTTTAAAAAATGATATAAAGGGCACTGCAGAAAAATTAAAGAATGAATTATTTTAAAACCCCTATTCAAAGAGATGCAAAATGGTTAAGGATTTCAGCTGACATGAAGAAAGAGCAGTTTCTGACTGCTGCTTGATTGTGTCTGTATAGTCTTCAGCTGACTTGAAGGTTTAATTACTGTAGGAATTCTTGCTCTGTGCGTGGACGGGTCTGTGTTGACCCAGAAACTTTGGCCAGAGATTAAAAAGGAACAGTGTAGCCAAAGACCTCTTGCCGTTTACTACTTTTTCCCTGGACCGCAGCATAGGAAGGGCCAGCCCTTTTTCTTCCTCTTACCAAATTAAGGGTTACAAGTTAAAGGAAGTCTGGTAAGAATTGCAAGTGGGAGACTCTATTTGAGGCCATATGTAGGCTGTGACACTCCAGTCTCAGTGAACTTCAAACACATTATATTGGCTTTGAAAGCTTCTGAATGGAATTCTATTTTGCTTTTATATACATGAATTGATATGTTTTCATTGCAAAGACAAAATGAATGCTTCATTATGAAAGTAAATTTTTGGCTTCTAGTAACAGTGTGGGGGTTTGTGTTTGGTTGGTTGGTTTTTTTTAAAAGCTCTTAACCATCCCATTGAATGAATTATGCAGATTTCGTTGTAATTTCTGTTTATTTTACAGTGGCTGGGAGAAGGGCATGTGAACAGTATATTCTTACTGCATAAGCTAGAGAGTGCTTTGGTTTTTCTACTCTTGAACTAAAGGAAAGCAGCTGTTCTGCTTTTCTTTGTTGTAGGAGGACAAGTTAACAATGGCAAATCCACCTTCAAGTGACCCTGACAAGGTTGTGGGAGCTAAATTTAGAATTTCAGATCTTGCTTTGATACATGGCTAGACACACTTTTCTGTCCATCCATTCGTCTTTGTCAGCATGCAGGGGGATTGAAAAGCCATGTCTCTTAAGTTTGGCAGACTTAGTGTAATGAAACATGGTGTGTGTATTTCTTTGTAGAAGGAACGGTTGTTAAGAACCTGAATCATATCAAATGCTGGTGAGAAGGACAAACGAATATGTCTTATTAAATAGGAAAGGGTTTTGGTAGTGAATAATAGCATTCTGTGCCCTATCTTGTTTTAAATCTCACTGGAACTGTTCTGTGTCTTTCTCTCCTCCACCCTCTTAGGTGGCACATCCCTTGATACGTAACCAGCTTGTGAACTACATTTACAATGGATTTTTGGTGCCAGTAATGGCTCCTGCGCTCCATAAGGTCAGTGACGTATGCAAGCATGGCGCAAAATAATAACGAGCAAAAGTATTATGGAAGATCTCTGTGTAAAGGTACTATCAAATGTACTGTCAGTAGTGACTTCCACGCAGTTCAGTACGTTTCTAGACTAACTTTCCATCTTTTCATTCTATATACTTTCTTAAGCAACATATAGGTATTTCTGAAAATGTTTAAAATCCTTAAGTGTAATGAAGAACCAAAATATTTGTGTTGTTCTAGACTCACATATCATCAAAAAAGCAGTGATATTTTAGACATTTCATCATAGCAGACATGTTTCCATGAGCATTTTTTTCTAAATGAATATTTTTCTAAAGGAAGATACCCAGAAGGAAAATATTTAGTCAAGAAATATTATGCTAGTCTTAGCAAAGTTGCTATTGTTTTGTAGTTCCTTACCATATTTGGTAGAGCTGTTTTCCTAAAGTAGAATGTGGTATCAGTTTTATAATATATTAGTGGGCAATTTATGTTACTGTGAATAAAAGAGAAAATCCATTTTTCTTTGAATTTTAGGGTTTGTCCTTTGAAAAATATGTCACCAATGTTAGTGAATTATTTATTTACCTTTTTTTTGTTAGGTTGCAAGAAGGTACATTTCCAACTGTTGCAGAATATGTCAGTTATGTCAATTCGCCATCCCTGAAACAAGGCCAGGTTGGATGGGACTTTGAGCAACCTGGTGTAGTGGAAAGTGTCCCTGCCGTTGGCAGGGGAGCTGGAAATAGATGATCTTTAAGGTCCCTTCCAACCCAGGTCATTGTATGGTTCTGTGATTCTATGAATTAACAGTCTTCATTGCCCTATGAAAGAATACCTCTTTTGAGAAGAAAATGTAGGAACTGCTGAGAGTCAAAATTCACAAAAAACTTCCAGAAGAGAACTAAGAAATTACTTTTGTAAGATCTCCTAATTTTCACTAAGCCTACCAAGCAGAAAACATGGCAGCTGCTCCATTTTCTGAGAGGACAGTGAAACACCATACCCTGCTTTCTTGTTCTCAACTTGTTTCTGTAGCACACACAATTCTTCATGGTAAATAGTCACCAAGAAAGTCATAAGCAATGTAAAGTCTTTTTTAATGATTTGGCAGACCTCAAACACTTGGGAATTAGGTGAGAGTTGAAGTAAAATTTGGCTGTGATCCAGATCAAGGCTGTAGTCTGTCCTGAGGTAGTTAACCTCCTTACCTGGCAGTAATTTTTTCTATTTCTGTATCTGGACTTAATCCCTTACCAGGACTGGGAATTAGAAGTGAAAAGCCTAACCAGTTTTAGGTCAAGGTTATGGACAACAAGGGAGATATTAGAAGGGATTCCAGTCTTAGTGAGTACTATTTTATCTCTGAAGTATTCAAGACTAATCTTAGATTGTTTTGAATACTACCATGCCTCTGAAAGCCATTCTTATCAATCAGTAAATCTGCTAACCTGCTATTGGGTTGATTACTTCCCTGTTGATGTTACTTAAATAATTTAAAGATTGCTGTTCTGATTCCTTTTTTCCTTTGATGAAAATTCTGTTTATATACTCTGAAGTTGGGTGAAAACATATTTCTCTTGAAAATGGGGACATTGACTGCTACCATAGGTGACTTTCAAAGCCAAATCTTTCTCGAACCCTCATATTCTGTTTGGTGCCTTGTTCTTCCAATAATAAACCTTTCCTTGATTAGCATTAAAATTGGCTTCTTCCTCATTAAAAATTAACTTCTTGTGTATAAACTTCAAATACTTTTACTGGAGAAGATGGATTGCACCATCTAGTGGATCTGATACAAGGCTCTCACATCTGTGAGACCAAAGCTCCATAGCAAAACAAATTAAGTATGTTGAGGCACATTTGACCTCTTCAGTCTTTCTGTCCTGTGCTCCATGTTAATTTAACAGAAAATAAATATTTTACCTTTTTGCTTTTGGGACAGATATCTGTGCACTATGATAATTATGCTGCAACAGCTCTTTCATACATAAAAATAATTTCTAGTTGCCACTGAAAACATTAATGCTAAGAGGAGGAATGGGCTTTGAAAACTGTATCTCCCATTTGGGGACTTTATGTTGTAATTAACCTTGAGGTTAATAAAAAATTGGAGAGGGCTAAAAGGAGAGGCCAGATGTATCATGACAGTTTTTAAAACAGAAGTTCTTTCATTTAACACAATACTAAATGGATCTTGATTTTTTTCTTTTAAACTCACTGAAGTTGGTTTGGTGCCATAAAGTCTACTTGTGGCTGAAGATTTTAGTTTTAATTCAGTCATTCAGTTTGGATTGTTCTGATTCATTCTGGCTTGAGTTCAAATACAGTGTGTAATGGAGCATGGTATAATACCTGATTAGGAAGATAGATCAGTGAAAGGTTAAAGGGGGTGGTAAGAAGAGACAATGATAATTACTGGTACATCTTCCTAAGGTGTTTCTATAAATCTCATTTCTAGAACTTAACTGGTATGGAACAGCTGCTTCTGATAATTCTTGGTGACAGGGAGGGAAATAAGGGAAGGAAGGAAAGAAGAAAGTGAGGAAGGAAAGAAGGCAGTCTAGACCTCATGTGGCATACAGGTCTGAACATCACACATCCAATCTGGGACTCATTGTTCAATCTTAATGTAAAAATTGGAAGGGAGATGAGCTTCTGGCTCTGCTCTTGAATGGCTTGGGTAGGCAGACTACTACAAACCTGATCTTTCTGTACTATATTCTTGGGTTTTTTTCAAGAAGTATGTTCTGAGGAAAAAAATTGCTCTGCAGCAAGACACAGACTTGCATTAATTCTTTTTGCAAAGACAGTTCTAGTCAAGAATGGGATTGGACTGGGTATCTCCAGAGGTTCCTTCCAACCCTAGCTATTCTGTAATTGAGTACTGTGACATTTTTAATGTATTTTGTCACCAGGTCCCCATCCCCATTCAGCAGTGAGGATGCATTTTTCATGATCTTTCTTTTGCTGTTGAAGCTCTTCTTCAGCTCCAACTGGGCTTTGGCTTTCCTAATCCTTTCTCTGCATACTCAGGCACTTTTTCCATATTCCTCTTGGGTCACCTTCCTGTGCTCCTGTCTCTTCACATTTCGGACTTTTTAGGAACTCCTAATTCATCCACACAGACCTCTTTTCTCCTTTCCTTGGCTTCCTTCTCTTCTCCCAACTTAAAACATCTGACTATCAAACAAGACTTTTGGTAAAAGTAGCATAAAAATTTCAGTAAGTAGAATTTCATTAAAAGTAGTTCAGGGTTTCAGTATATGGTTCAAAACTTTGAGATATTGCTTATGTGTGATCTTGAAATGTTTGTAACATTTATGGAACCATGTAGTAAGTGCTGCCTTTTTAAAATTTTTGCAGATTATCTCCCTATAAATACTTACTTTGTACATAGTTCACTGTGTGAATGAAACAGTACAAGACTGTTGAGGATGGAGATGTGTTTCTATGAAAAAGTCAGGGGGTGGGGAGACCAATATATTTTTCGTGGTGTGATTTTTCTGGTTTTATCTCGGGAAGCTAGTATGGAGTTGAAAATAAGAATTCTCTAGTTCAGGTTTTTTCCAGTTAAGGAAGTTTCAAATTGATTGGGCAAGCTAGCTAGCTTGAAATAACCCGTTTTTCACAGTGAGCGCTGCAAAGGTTATTTATGTAGCAGATTAACTGTGATGTGCTTAAATAACCCAAACATTCTCAAGCTTATGACTCCCTAGCTTCATTTCTCAAAGATAAGTATCCTAAATATAGCATGTTCTTGTAGCCTAATTTATACCTTGTCTGTCCTAGTCTTGTCACTTTGTGTGGGTTATCCCACCTACACGTGTAATGAGCGATTGGCAAGTATGTTCCTATCTCCAAAGCTGCACATTGCTGAATGGGTAGTCAGAGCCCAGATTTGTATTATGTAGCTGGGGATATGCATTAACTGGCTGTTCTGGAGAGCCCTGCCTTGTCCTTTGGTTGTCTGGATGTTACTGTACTTTTTACAGAAGAGTTACCTCCCTTACTTCTGATATAGGAGTTGCTTCAGACACCAAGAAAGGTGATTCAATGAAATTGTTTATGGAGGGGGGAGGAAGGCATGTCTTTGTGCAAAGTCACAAATTCATTTGGAAACAGAGGGAATAAAATGGTTTGTCTGTAAAGATACAGAGCTAAAGAAAACATTAATTTGGTAGGTTTTTTCCACTATTTAAACTTTTGCCCTAACCATCTTTTATTCTTTCTGGCGTAAGTGTCTGGGATTTAGAAAAATTAAGACTATCTGACAGAAACTGTTCTTAAATTAAGACGGGTAACTTTTGATGGCATGTCAGTTAACAACTTGAAATTATGCAGCTCTGTATGTTCTTCCCTGTATTTTGATACTTAGGAAAAAAGTACTTGTGAGAAGATATAATTCTGTTCAGAGAATGGTACCATTAAATTTTGTGACATATTTCATTGGCTATTTCCTGCTGCACTTTCAAAACTAACATTGAGCTCTATCAATAAAATACAAGGTCTTCTGGGGCCAGATTATACAAGGGTCTAAGTAATCGAATAAGACTAATTTTCTCCTCAGTTGAAATCTAATTGAAATCTCAGAGTGAATCCAGAATAACCCTATTGAAGTCATTTTTACTGGTTCTGCTAGAGGCTGTATTGCCTTATTTTGGTCTTTATGTATTTGTTAGCAGACTGTGTTTTTTCTTATTCTTTTAGGTAAATACAGCACTTCTGTAGAAATAGAAGTGAAATCCTTTTCAGAAGGTCTTGAATATGTATATATTTTGCAGTCAAACCCATGTGCTAGATAATTAGAAGCCACACTGTGGTGTTTATAAATATTATGTTTTCTTTGATACAGTTCAGATTGGTTATATATGTCTTTCCACTGTCAAGGCATGTGATTTCATTTTAGTTTGGCATTCAGAGGATTTGGTTGACAAAGGCAGCTATTCAGAACATCTTGAATGTTTATGTAATTTGTGGTACTTCAATTTATTGAAGAAAGCACTAAAATTTGACAAATTATGGGATAAAAGCAAATTTTTAATGTCAGCATTTACTGCTCTACTACATGGCATTTAATTGCTAACTATGATCTAATTATTTTTATACTTGGAAGGCTTGTTTTAATCTGAATAGGCTTGGTTTAGTCTGAATAATGGAAAATTGTGCAGCTTTTTAGTGTAAAACATTGCTGTTCGCCAAGTGAATGGAATTGCTCTGCAGAGGTGCTGGCATGGTCCTGTCAAATAAGCTCTGTCAAATGGACCTCAAGTCTACTGCACACTAACCCATCCAAACAAAAGCCTCTGACATGGTGTGCTACTGTGATAATTCAATAATACTTGCTTGATGATTACACAGCTCAGCTAGGGGGAAATGACCTGTAAATTATACTCTACAGATTAGAAAGAGCATCTTTATAAATATCCTACAAGACTGTCAGTTCCCATTTAGGATAATACCATCCTTCACCTTACTGAAAAGCATTTGGACAGCTGCTGTAAAAACGTGTAAACCAAGTGTCACTGGAAAACTTTGAATAGTTTTGTGCTTTGCAGAAGCCCATTAATAGCTATGAAATTTAATTTTACCAGCTATGGTGTGGATATATGTAAAGATGCCTTTCACTTCTTGCTTCAGACATGCAGTTCAATAGAATTTTAACCTGCTATAAACTGAGGCAGTTCATAAACGTAAGCTGAAGGAAGCTGAAACAGTTTGGGTTTTCTGGTTCCCCCAGTGGGCAAACGTCCTCTGTCCCCGGTCCTGCTTATTTCTCTCTTTTGCCAGGACAGCTGTTCATACTTGAAACTGATTGAGGTTAAAACTCACTTTTACTTCTGGATAGTTTTAATCTGAATCAATTTCCTGATCCAATTCACTGTGCACCAAAATGAATTATCTGCCTGTATAAGCAGGGGGCAAGAAGTTGAAAATTAATAGGAGAGACTGAAAATGGTTGGGTTTTTTTATCAGTGAGGTGAACTTACTCAGGTTAGAACTGCTTGTGGATGGATCTAGAGGATAAATTCAAATAAGAACACTTGTGGTCTTTTTGTGGGCAATATGAAGTCCTTGTAAGAAGGGATATGTGATGGAAAGGAGGAATCATGTAGGCATATTCCTGTAAGTGGGCATGAAGCTGTAAATTAGGATATATATTGTGTGATTCCCAAGGGAAAATGGCCAGTAGTAAAGAATCCATGCAATTGGTCTAACACAGTGAGTGTAATATATTAAACTGAGCTCGCAATGACGGTAATTTCTAGCTCTTTGCTATTACTTGGCAGAGTAACTTGTAAAAGCTGGATCTCTTTACAGTGTTCTGCCTCACCATTCTAATCAGTCATCAGAGGAGGCGAGAAAAGATTTGCTAAAAATTATTACGTAATTATAGAAGGGTATTACATGGCTAAAAGTGGCTTTTTCTTTTCAGTGATCTCCAGTCAAGTATCTGTCTGGCTATGAAGACTCTCAGCTAGTCCTTTTTGTTGCAGTTTATATCTCAAAAGAGATCTGTAACAGCTGATTTTGTATAGAAAAACATGTGGATGAGGCTTTTTTAGTGGTATTTTTAGATAGACACTTCATATGTATGTTGAAAAAAAATCCAGCGACTTTAAATTGTTACATTTGTGGACAGTCAAAAATGGTAGAGTAGTGGTCTGATTAATGCAATGGACATGAAATTTTTGTTATTGTTTTTTTTATTTTTAATCCTATAATTTTATTTTAACAGCAGAGATAACCCTGGTCTCTGCCATGAGCAGAAAGGTTCTAATGGAAGGGATGCTACTGGTGGGTTTCTATTTTTGCTGTTGGGGAAGTGGTGGATTTTAGTATTGCTGAAATACCTTTATCAAAAAGGTATTATCATAACATAGCTTGAAATTTAATTACTTAACAAAGGGCTTTTCTAGAAAACTACCATATCTTGGTTTTATTAGTCTCCCTTTGTTCTGGTATTTTTCTTGACATCTGAATTATCAAAGGTGAAGAATTTTTAAATTAAATATCAGATTTGTGTAAGTTTTGGCTTACTATTTGTCATCTTTTCAAAGATGTTCAATTCTGAGGACTAGAAGCTAAAAGCTTACTTGGAGTAATGATACTGTAATCAATATTTACAATAACAGTTTTTGTAAAACTGCCTCAGAATTTGACTGTAGTGGACGTACTTGACATGGGTACCTGTTTAGTTCTCTGGGAACATTTGTTCTTTTGTTGTTTATCTGAGTACTGATTTGAATTTATTAGAAATTATTTCCCTCTTCCCCCAAATCTGTCTCACGAGACATTTGTTTAAGAAGACAGCCAGCAGGTAGTCTGAATGAAGCTTAATAGCATGGCTTTGGTATCGTAGAAAACAGAGATCTTCAATAATAACTGCACAAATTGAACCAGTCTCACTTTCAACACTCCATGTTTTATGTATGATGCAGTCTGTAGAGAAGGTGTGCAGAGTTAAAAGGATTTTTGCCAGGGCTGGGTTTAGCCTCGTCTAACTGATTTCTCCAGTGTCCTTCTCTAGTTAATTGCAAAAAGAGTCAGTTCTCCAGAGGCTCAATCAGAGCAGACTAATGTATCCCATAGAGTAAAAGGAAGATTAGCCTCGTGGAGTTAAAATTGGCTTTCTTGAATACTTCTCTAGGTGCCTTGAAGCTTCAGAAGTTACACTCACCATCAGATATGCTAAAAGGGAGAAGCAAACCCAGAATGCAAGGTAGCAAAATAAGATACAATTGTAAGAGCACAGACATCTGCTTGCCAGGTTAATCGATCTTTTTCCTAAGCTGCATACCTGGCATTTAAGTGCCCCAAAGCAATATTTTTGTTTGATTTGCCCTGGCAAGGAAGCAGAAGGTTGGTCTCCTTGTTGGTTTTTAGGGACAAATTGCACACAAAGGCACACTGAGAGAACACTAGAACTTCTAGAACACTACAGCATTAAAATTGCTTGTGCAACTTTAACTTGCCTGCTTTGAGTGTTGCACAGTGACCCTGCAAAATAGACCCTAGGTTCATTTATTGAGGAAATTTGAAAGAGTGTTGTGGATAAGGCAGTGTTTTCACTGAAAATTAAAAAAAGATTCTGACAAATCCATTTAAATCTTAACAAAACTTAGTCATCTTGTCTCTTTCTTGGAAAATGGTTAATCAGGTTCACCAGCTTTTTTCCCAAGAAGAAATAAATTTAAGTGTAATGTGATACCCTTCACAAAACGCCCTCATTTCAAAAAATTAAGATTTAACAAGATTACTAGTAACTCCTTTGTGAACTGTTAGGGCTTCATTAATCATTGGTTGGTTCTTCTAGCTCTGCTTAGTGGTATCAGTGAAGTGTTGGCTATTAAACATGATTTGGTTTTTTGTCTAGTGCCCAAACTGTTAGGAGCACTGATCATGCTCTCAGAATGTAACATTTCTTTTCTAAACTGCTCTCCAGCTGGCTTTCTTCTACTGCTGCTCTTTATTTCATTCATGATACACACTTTGAAAAGCATGTGGGTTTCTCTCACTGATAGAAACATCGGATGAGTTGTCCAAAGAGTGTGGGTTTTAGAAAAAAGTCACTGCCCTTGTGAATCTGCTGGCTTTTCTTGCTTTCATGTACAGCTGCAGTATTTGATACAAGTACATTCTGTCAGCAAACACTGGTGAAACTTGCAGCCAAGAATGTGCTTCCTTTACCCCGTAAAGGATGAAGAAGTGACGTGGAGACATAACGATGTATTACTTCTGTCTGGCCTTTCCTTGGCAGAGAGTTTAAACTTGTCCATGAACTGTATGGTGTCATAATGATGTCACATGATGGATTTCTTGGGCTTTGCTTTTTACCACTCACTACTATTAAAAAAAAAGGAGAAAAAAAAAGCAAAAAAGCAAAAAAAGGCCAGCTCTTAGGACAACAGACACTAACTTTCACCAGAAAGCCATTCCTTTTTACATCACAAGTCCCCAAACCTATGGCAAGAAAAAAGAAGTTTCTGATTGGAGCTGGGCTGCTTCTATTTCCTGATGAAAAATTTGACTGTTGCTACTTCGCTGGGGCTTTCTAATGCCAAAATGAGCTAGTATCCCACTGTATTAATGATGGTGTAGCTGAGTGTTAGAATAAAGCCTCAGACTGAGAGTGATTCAATGACCTTAGCTTTAGAGCTTCTCTCTCCATAAGGACTGCAGGCTGCGTACCCCATTCCTATGTTCTGTGTAACCACCCAGAAGCAGCTTGTGATCTTGAATGCTTTAAAGAGAATGTTTGCATCATGACATTGCTGTGTACATGGCTAACATGCAGCATAATGGAACAGGGATTTTAATATTTACAGCATGTTACGTAAATGTTGCCCTTCTGAGTATTTTCTAAATCCTCTTAGGTCTTAAGTGACAGCTTCGAGATTTTTTTTTTTTTTAATAAAATCAGTCTTTTCATTTATCCAGCTAAGTTTGGTAAACAAAAGATGTCTAATACTTCCTTTCATACAGACAGATTCTTGTACTTAAGGGTTTATCTTTGTGCACTTAAGCATATTAGATTCCTGGGTAACTATTTAAAAAATGCTGACTTTGCAAGAGCACTGCGTGGTGCAGAGGTGGGCTTTGGAATTTTCTGTGCTTTGCCAGTGTATTCTGTGAATAGATAATCTCTGAGGGATTGCAATAAGCAGAGCAGCGTGGGTTATGGTATGCAAATGTCACATGGATCATGAATTCTATTTTGATCTACTAATAGTCAGTAGTGAAGATTTTGGGTTGGGCTTTATGTGTGAATATATTTGTATATATACGCCTTTTAAAAATTGAGTAAAATGAGAAATTGTGCTGTGGCAAATTAAAAGGAAGGAAAATTACGACAAAATTCTGGACATCTCTGGGAATTTTCTCTTTAAAGCTTCATGACCATGACTTTGTACTGTGCTTTGATTCTGCTCTGACATTTACTTTTAATTAAGTGGTAGATGCAGGCATTCGCAACATCTGAAAATGCTTCTAAGGGACAGCAGAAGTGTGATGCAAAGGAGGTGACATGGGCAGAAAGGTGGTGGGGATCTTCCAGCATGATTTGGTCCTTTGATTTTCACTATGTGTGAGATCTGGGGTGTCAGTTTGAGGGAGGATGTTTTTTCCTGGGATTGCAAGACAGGTAAGAAACGGATTCAAAATGCTTGCGAGGCAAATTTAAGAGTGAAGACTCAAGTGTTTTTGTGGCAGTGTTATGGATGGAGAGCTTTGCCAGATACACAGTCACAGAGGATGAATGGATGGATATTTTGTGTGTGCAGTATGTTTGTATTTACATTACTTTTGGTTATAGGTGACTGTGGAGGAAGTGATGACTACTACTGCATACCTGGATCTCTTCTTGCGCAGTGTTTCAGAACCAGCCCTCCTCAAGATTTTCCTCCGCTTTATTTTGCTGCATCAACACGAGAACGTGCATATCCTGGATACACTTACCAGCAGAATCAACACACCATTCCGGGTAAGACAAGCAGAAAGGAAGTTCAGGTACTCAGCATGGATGTAGGTTCAGTATTTAAATGGGAGGTTTCATATATTACAGTTGGGTACTTGTTTAAGTAGGAATTTTCTCCCCTCCACCCAATGGTGTGATTTCTCCACCCTCACAACTTTTTGTGTGTATGTTATGACATTCAGCAACCACTATACAAAGCTGATAAATCTGTGAGGTGGTTTCCTATGTATACATGTAGGAGATATTCACACATGTAGGAAATGGGATAGAGGTAATGAGAGCTTCTGGAAGTCTGAATCTCGTTAGAAGAAAACAGGTAAATTTGGAAGCATTTTTATTCTGTACAGTGCTGGATTAATGCTGTCATAGATAACTCTCCCTGGGACTTATCTGCTTGTGGTGAGGAGCATTCTTGATCTTTGGAGTTTTGCCAAGCCACAAGCATTTTCAAATAGTCTGTCTGGGGAAACAATGGGAGCTCTCTAAGGATGTCTCCAAATAGATCCCAGTTGTTAATTGCGATCTCACTGATGTATTTCTCAGGAATCTGTAGTCTGTGTTACTGTAGCATGCTTACTTAACTATGATGTTGCCTGCTTTATTTGATTAAAAGAACACACTTTCTTGCTCAAATGATGAGGCTGCTGCTTCCTTCTCTTTGCCTTCACTCCCTTTGCACAGTAGGGTGTATCTCAGATTTGTGCTGAGCCCCTTCTCAGCCTAGGCACAGTCCACCACAGTGGCTGGAGAGCTGCCTGCAAGAGAGAGTAGTTACCTTTGTCAACAGTTGGTACTTCTGGATGAGGAAATGACTACTTGTTGCACTGGACTACCCTTCTGAGCCTTGTTTGGCAGCCTTGGCTGACTCTTGGGTGATGCACAGCTTCATGGATGAAATTAAGAATACTGTTTTAGTGCAAGTGAATGCTTAGAATGTGCAGTAATGTTTTAGAGAAGCCAGAACACCAGCATGTGCATTAAATTTGTGTATTAGGGACAGTAGCTTCATCTGAAAATTGTTTTGGAATGTAAGTGCATGCAAGTATTGATATATGCTGCTGTTAGTGCATCTCTAAGATGGATTCATTTTGAAAACTGAAACAGTTCTGTCAACAAAAATGCAAATGCCGTTGTCTGGTAATCATTATTTACTGTTCCATAGGCAAATGAGATGGGAATTGTAAAGAATTCTGCAGCCCTGAGCAACTCAGGATCTCAGCCAAAATGGTTCTGTGATGCTAAAGGAGTTTTCTGCAGTAATAGCTCAGCCAAGTGCAAACATAGCACAAAAGCTGTGTACATTACTATTGATGAAAATACTGATTAATAATTCACAGAGTTAAACTTATTTACAGACAGGTGCCTGAAAGGACTTGTAGAAATACTATCCTCTTTGTTTCTTGAGTGTATTTTAAATCTTATCTTTTTACACAATACAAAAATAGACTTAAGATTTATTTGTTCAGAAGATTCCAGATTTGCAAATGGTTGCAAAGACTAATGATTACTGTTTTCCTGTAAACTGAAATTTCTTAAATACAGGATAATTTGAGGCAGTAGCAGGTGTTTTTGAACTTTCATGGCATGAAGAAAAGTTATACTTGACTCCCTGTGAATTTCACAGAGGAAAGGAGATTTCTTGTTTTTCTATGTCTCTCCCCCAGTTGAAACACACCTTTCATGCAAGAATCTGACTTCTTCCAAAGGCTTGTTGTGAAGCTCTTCGACCATTCAGCTTCTTAAAGTGCAGAACACTAATCATTCCTTATCCCTAAAGCAACAGAAATCTGAGGTGATTTATAGCTTTTCTTTCAGAAAAGACCTTTAGTTGGTTCAAATTCTCTGTCAGAGGTAAAAACTAAAACACTGTATTGGAAGTTACAAGGTTCAGTTCATGCTCAGTCAAATTAATAAATTCGAATAATATTTAAGACTACTTTTTTTTTAATAGCTTACTTGAAGGAAAATTCTGGATTGTATTTTGTTACATATATACACATTACATGTATAGCTCTAGACAACTTGAAAAAAAGATCTCATGGGGTGCTGACGAAATGAAATCTCATTCTAAGAGTGTCTTATAAATCATAATGTTCTGGGAGAGCTATTTTGTAATGTAGTATGCAGGGAAGATTGGAAAGATACAATTTCCAGATCAAAAGCTGACAGTGTTTATCATTTTCCAGCTCTGTGTGGTCTCCTTGGCGTTGTTCAGAACGCTTATTGGCTTGCATTGTGAAGATGTGATGTTACAGCTAGTTTTAAGGTAAAGCCCAAACTCCTTTTCCCATTCTTTGTCCTAACTCTGGGCCGTATGGTCTCTGTCTGTGGATGCAGAGCTGGGTGGGAGTTCTCCAAGTGAGCAGAAATCCAAGTAACTACAGAAATAAGAATATTTATGCTCCTGACAAAAGTCTACCAGACCTGATGAAGTTTGATTTACATCCTGAAATCTCCAGAGCAAGAGATTTTTCTTGTGATTTATTTCTATAAAAGTGAGAGAAGCTAAGAATATATTTATCACCTCCAAACTCCTTATTCC
The DNA here is from genome assembly GCA_013399875.1 of Gymnorhina tibicen. NCBI lineage: Eukaryota > Metazoa > Chordata > Aves > Passeriformes > Artamidae > Gymnorhina > Gymnorhina tibicen. The sequence continues at coordinate 323,155 of VXAZ01009300.1, read as the reverse complement.
CTGCTTCTAAGTGCATAATTCTTCTCTCCTGCATGTTTTCTCTAGTGTATTATGCACTGTGATACAGACCTATATATTGTTTGTAGCTTCCACCCTTCTTGTTGTTTTCCACCTCTTTGATTCCTCTCTCAATGAGAATACTTCAGGTTCCTGAACTATTGTAGGTAGATTGTTAAGTGATGTACTAAATGCAGTGATTATTTTTGTTTTTAACTTGTGCTTCTATACATTGCTTCAAAATACTTATAATTTGGGTGTGTTTATTAGATGAGAACTGGTTATTTATTTGGAAATATTGGTGTAACTGACTTGGGCTTTTAGCATTGAAGATCACATGAATGTTCCAGACACTGTCTGTCCCTCCACACACAGGCATTAAGGTGAAATTCCCTATAGATCTGGCGGTTGTGCCTGGAAATACTGCTAGGATCTCTGTGAACACAAGTTCATCACCACTCTAGCATTTGAGTGCTGTGGATGATCTTTTTGTTTATTTAGGGATTCCTTTAGAATTTATTTGCATTTTAAATGGCAAATCATTGGTCCAGTTAACACTGAGGCTCTTACAAAAGTGCTTTTAAAAAGTAAAACAAAAGTGCTCTAAAGAAGTTCAACACAAGACTGTGCTTTCTCTGTTCCTTAGCTTCCTCTAGCTTCTTCCCTCTTATACCTAAGAGCTCAGTCTTGATTTACTGCAGTAAAACACTTGGATGACCCTTCCCTCCTTTTTTTTCTGGCTGCTTGCCTAACAAACTGCCTCTCTCTGGATTTCCCAGGAAAACAAATAAATTGAGGATTCTGAGACAGAATGCGTTCGTAGTCAGACCAAACCGTTCTGCTGGCCTTTGACATCTGCCCATCCCACACTCCCTCCATACTTTCTTACAACAGGTCTGCTCTGACCTGCAAAGGATTCCCTGTTCTGATGCAACTGGTCTCCTATCTCTACTCATCTTGACAGCTCCTCATCAAACCAAGCATCACAATATAAAGTCATGGTTTCATGCTCTTGAGAGGTTTAAAAAATAGATCACTGTAAAGATTATTATTGATGTTTCTTTTAATTTGAGAAGGCAGGAAGGTGGGAAGGGAATTTTGTATGTTGCTGCTTTCTCTAACATGAAAGGATGATAAGTAATGCTGGGCACTGCTGTTTCAGGTATCTGATCCCGTGCAACCACATGATGCTGAGCCAGCGACGGGCTGTGAAAGAGAGAGACTGTTACTCTGTATCTGCTGCAAAGCTGCTGGCCCTGACGCCGCTCTGCTGCTCCACTGGAATCACTTTGACACTTGAAAGCCAAGGAAAAGATTATATTCTCTGGACAAAAACAGCACAAACTAAAGGTAATTGGTGCTCAGGGGAAGACCAAAGCATTTATTGAGTTTGATTTGGTAGCACCCTGTGAGAGGAACTGGGAAGGAATAGGAGGGGAAGGAAACATGGTGAGCAACAATAAACTGGGCAAACCTGGACTAGAAAGTTTGTTTAATTCCTTCCATATGTCCAGGTCTATGGAAACCTTATTTTAACAGCTATCCAGCTTGAAAATACATTCATGAAAACAGCGTACAGATACATGGCAGCAGCTCTGGCTGCTTCAGAGTGGTTGCTGCATTGAGGTTTGAATGCAGGCTGCTCTCTTAGAAATCTTGAGTTACAGCTCTGTCTTTGCAATAGGAAGAAATTGTGTGTTTCTGAGCAAATCTCAATCGTTACGCTTTGGTCTTCCTGCCTTATTGCATGGCTAGGGTTAAAGACTCTACCTACACTGTCTTAGTGGATGCCTTGCTGGAGAAAATTTGATATACTGCTCATGATACGAGTCATCTTCTTTACTTGCAGATCCTGGTAGGCGCTCTTCTGAATCTGCTTGCATTGTGGAATATGGAAGGGCTGTGGACATCAGCTACTTGCAGTACCTGGGGGAAGCTCAAGAAGCCATCGTCCAGTGCTTGAAAGATTGTAAGGTTTGGTCTGCCTTGTATGATGGAGTAAATCCTGATCCAGACACCTTTATCCAGACGCTTGCAGAGGAGAACAGTACAGATGTGGAACACCCCATGTTTCGGCTCGAGCAAAGGACACCTAGCACATGTAGCTCTGCTCGAGCAACTCCATTCAGTGAGAAGATGCAGCTGGAGCTAGAATGGGATGATAGCTATGACACAGGGATTTCTCCGGGTTCTAATGTGAGCTCACCACGACTGTATGATGATGTGGGAAGCACAGAAATGCAGCCACCTGCAGAACCACCAAAACACATTCAAGAAATGAAAAAAAATGCCATTATGCTCATCAAAGGCTCTTACATAGAGGAGTCAGACTTTCAGGATGATGTTATGGTTTACAGGTTATGTGCCCAGAAGGATACTCAAGATGATGACAGCTCCAAGGAGAAAGCTTTAAATGTAGCCAGAGAACACAAGGTCCAGAGCCAGACAGTAGTCAATGGGTCTCTTGCAAAGACCCAGCTGGAAATGGACTTGGATGAGCACAGTAAGAGAAATTCAAGCTCAACTAAAGGTGTAATGAGAGAACAAATAAACCAGAAAATGACTGAGATTGATCCACAGCCAGAGTTAGAGTTGAAGATTTCTTCTCAGGAGGCAGATTGTAACTTAAGTGTAAAACTGCTGAGCACAGATGGTGAGGATTTCATTGCACAGTATGACAGAATTATTAAGGAACTGGATCCAAACAGTGCAAGCTTGGAGGAGCAGAAGTTGGATATTCCTGACCATGTCTCTCCAGCAGAAGAAGAGGAGGACTTTGAGAATTTCTCAGCAGATACCCCTTCTGCAGAGAGCATATCATCTCCCTTTGGACCAAAGGAGGATGTCTCTCCCAAGCACTCTCCAAGGAGCCAGAGTGCTCCATTTACAGGTGGAATGTCCTGTTAATTATATACATAACAAATATAGGAAGGCACGGGGATTAAAGGTGGCCAAATGAGATGACACTGTGTAGCACACAACACAAGCATAGAGAAAGGAAGAGTCCTGGCACTAAACAGGGTATTGCCCAGATAGCTGAAACCACTCCAAGCAGAGTGAGAGATCCACTGTGAAAATACAGCAGAGTCATCAGTGTGGTGAAAACAAATGGTAGTGTTTCAGGGTTTTATTTCTGGCTGCTTTTTCTTGGTAATTGTTTAAAACATTGAGCAGAGGTTATGTTGTTTGTATGTGAGAGCTCTGTCACTCCAGAGGAAGCTTTTTCAGTTGAAAGGTGTTCAGAGTAGCTGTTTTAATATACAGAGCCCAGGTAAATAATTTGTTTTTCTGGCGACTTTCATCTCTGATGGGGTGGATGCAACATCACGGTGCCATTTTTCCTCTCTCTGCTATTCCACATTGCAGCACGAGGTGTCAGCACTGGTGCCATGTCTGTACGTGCCGGTCTCCATGCTCTGCCCTGGCATCCTGTTCTTCAGTGTCAGGTCTGCCCTCGCTGTTGGCATGCTTTTCTGTCTAGTGCCAGGCAGCAATTTAAGATTGGTCTCTGCTGACTGTCCAGGCTATTCAGGAATGACATTACTACTGGAGGTCAGAGTGGGCTTTTGATCTGTATTTGTACAGCTTCTTGCACTGCAAGCTCCTGGTCTTTAATTAGGTCTCCTAGATACCGGAGTAATGCAAATAATAAAAAATAGTCATGTACTAGGTTTCCTCACCCAACACAAAACCTCTATAAGATGGCTTCTCGTTCATTTGGAGGGGGAGAACATGTGTGTTCATTGAAAAGCAGCCCTTTCTGGTCAGCTGTGGCCAGAAGGTTTGGCACTGTTTCATAATTGAAAAATCCTGTCTGTTTTTCAACTAATTTGCTATTTTTGCTGTGGTGGCAATTTCCTTGTACCAGAAGCTAATTGCATCCAAATCTCTGTTTCCCATTATCTGCTGTCAAATGTAGCTCTGTCTCTCATTCTTCATCTAGGCCTTCTCTCCATTTGTTCCTTTTCAAAAACCCACCCCTTGCCCAAACCCACAAAAACCCCAAAACTGAGCAAAATGAAGACAAAAAGCTAAACACAATAAGCCTAGATGTTTGCTACCCATCTACAGTGTGTTTTACTCTTAGACTCCTTGCTTTAATGGTGATCTTAGTGATTGCATATAAGGATATATATGCAACTCGTAGCAACACCTTGGAAATGTTAAAATTGCAGGCCCTTTCAAACACAGCAACCTGGTCTAATGGAAGGTGTTCCTGCTTAGGGCAGGGAGCTTGGAACTAGATGGTCTTTGAGGTCCCTTCCAAACCACACCATTCTATGATTCTTTATCTAATTTGGGATGCTGTATTATGCTTGTACATGTGTTTGATAAAGTTTTTAGGTTGCTCTTACTGTTCTGGCATGGCGCCTCTCTCTGCAGAATCAAATAACCTGACAGAAGTTTCCTACAGCCAGTAAGTGTCAGCAATGCAAAGATGCTCTCTTCAGGCCTATGGATTTGTGAAGAAAATGTCCTGTCAGTGTCTTATATCCACTGTAAAAGCATTAAACACTCTCCTCCCTATTTTCACCTGTGGTGTTCAGGAACAGGAATTTATATTTTACTCCGTCCCTCTCCATATATCAGTGCTTGACTTCATGGCCACGAAAGGAGTAATTTTTTGACTTCTCATCTAGTTACCCTGTTTCTTACAAGGCTTCTAAACTCTGCTTACATCCTCTGATTCTCATTTCAATAAATTCTTGGGGGTAAAAGTCATGCTGTCACTGAGAATTTTTTTAATGTATTTGGTAACGTCTCTTGCAGTGGCAAGCAGCAGTTGTTACAAGTACCTAGCTTCAGCTTTACCTACTCAGCTTTGAAGTGTTACGTAGAGAAGAGAAACAGTGACACATCTCAGCTCCTTCTGCCATCCTTTTTGATACAGTAGGGCTCCCCTCAGGAGCTCTGTGAAAATGTCACCATGAACAGGATAGGTTACACTGGGACAGAAGAAGCTGTATCTCAACAAAAGGGTTTGGGGCTGCTCCACTGGGTACCTGGGCTCTGATGGCTGTCATGGTGGTTGAAAGGCAGCAGCCACATAAAGCCTTGTCAACACTGGCCCTCCTACTTTTCCTCTTCGAGTGGAGCTGTGCCAGCATTAGCCCTGAGAGATGAGTCTGGAAGGAGTGCTTGCTTTGTACTCACAGTTGCTGTAAAGCATGACAGATTCCAGCCTTTAGTGGAGCTCTGTTAAGTGGAATGGCAACAGGGGCATTCCTTATTTGATCCTTCCTGTTGCACTGGCCCAGAGCTGCCTTAGCCTCTGCTGCAGTTTCCAGCAGGCACATTGAACTGGGCTGCACTGTGCCCAGACAGCTCGGATGGTAGCCACATGCGAGCTGAGAAGAGCTGGAATGGGGTTGGATTATGGCCACCTACTTAACCCTAGAAATGCCTATGGCATGCATCTTTTGCTAGGTTCCAGGGTAGGATATTCAAAGTTAGCGGTGCTAATCATCCAGGAATTCTTCTGCATGGTTTTCCTAGCTCTTATGGAACTGGAATAGTGTGGTGGGGTGGGACAAGGGACATTTCTAAGACTTCTTCCACGATAGGTCACTCGTACTGGCTGCATCAAGCATCTCCCCAGCTGTGTGGTCTAACAGCCTAGTATTTGGGTGAAGTTGTTCTCAGCCTTGCAAAGGTTTCTTAAGCTGGAGCACTAAGGGTTTATGTACTTCATGGTAAATGCTTGTGTATTTCAGTGGCTGTCCTTCAGCATGAATACACAAACTAAAGCTATTATTTATTGGTGACATTTATATGATAACGCCTATGTCTACCAGCAATTATGCTTATAAATCTATTTTAATGTCTTCCCTGCTTTGTGTGACTGTTGCTGTACTAAAAATGCCTTTTCTCGTTATGGGAGCTATCACAGCTTGGTTTTTATGTTTAGAATAGCATTTTCCTCTTCTCTTTATACCACCAGTTTTTTTATAAGACAAGAAAGCTGGAGATAATTTACTTTGCCCAGTCCTTACATAGAAATGAGGCACAGGAAGAGTAAAAAGCAGATTCTATTTACGTTAAAACTAGCAGTACCATTCCAATTTATTCAAGGGGAATAGAGTGGTAATGTCCTAGGCTAAATCCTTATTGGCACATGCAAAGTGGAATAGTCACGCATGTTAAATATGCTGTTAATGTAAACTGATTGGCTAGGTAGAAAATGTGCTGCTAACCACAAAAGCTTTTAACACCTCTGTTAAGTCTGCTTTTCTGTTCAGCTACAGTTTGAGTTTTCTCCCTGTTGTCTTTAATTAGTGTGTGGGAGGGATAATTTGGTTGGTTGTGATGATCAAAATTCCCTTTAAATGCCTTTTTCCTGGATCTTAGGGTTTTTCTTCTGTGAAAACAAATGCATTGGTTCCTTCTTATTTTCTTGCAGGACCGTTCATCAGCGTAGTGTTGTCGAAGCTGGAGAACATGCTGGAGAATTCCTTGCATGTAAATTTGCTGCTTATTGGGATTATTACTCAGCTGGCAAGTTATCCACAGCCGCTTCTTCGCTCCTTTCTGCTCAACACGAACATGGTGTTTCAGCCTAGCGTGCGCTCACTCTATCAGGTATTTACCACAGGTGTTAGCCATGCCTACTGGAGCAGTGTCTTTAGTGTCTCCTTAAACCTTACGTTAGCTCCTTTCAGTTTCCCGTGTAGCTTTCCTACCTGTCTAAGAGCTTCTTATTTCACTTCCATGTTTTAATTACATTTGTGCAAAGAACTGGAAACTCTGTATGACCATAGCTTTTGTCAGAACTCTATTTTAATGCAGGTAGAGAAAGCCTGAATATTCAGTCTGTGGCTGCATTGGGAGCAAAGGAGGAAGAAGTGATTGTTACTGTTGTTTTGGCAGGTGCTGGCATCTGTGAAAAATAAGATTGAACATTTTGCTTCTGTTGAAAAAGACTTTCCAGGTCTTCTCCTGGAGGCCCAACAGTACCTGCTTTTTCGTGTGGACATGTCTGATGCTGCAGAAGAATTGCTCACCAAAGGTAAATGTTAACCACACTCAGAGGAGGGCTGGATGGAATGACTTACCAGCTACCCCTCTCCTTTTCTCCACATGATTAAAAGAAGGTGTGGTGTGTTGTGAATATTACCAGCCAGATATATCCTTTTGACTTTAAACTGATGATGCCCAGTAGATGGGTCTATTTGGATATTCTTTGCTTTTTAGACGCTTTTACTTGTTATATAAAATGTCTTTTTAAAGAAGTAACAAAATCAGTTCTTGGCTTGCTGTCAGTAAACAAACTCATTTTCAAAGCATGAGGTGAGATGGCATATGTGCATGATTTCATTTTATTTTTAGCCTGACCTTCAGCTAGTCTTTGGTTCTTTTTTGATAAATGTTAGAGAGGACAGAAGTCCAGGATGAATTGGTTTCTGCAACAATTGAATAAGGCTTGGTATCATGGTTTGGGCTACCACTGAAGGAGATGAGACGCTGAAAGTTTTCCGGGCTAGTATCTTTCTTGTATAACAAACAAAGCAAAGCAAACAGAAGAAACCAAAAGTAGTGTGTCTAAGAGCAGTGGGGAATTAGACAGGTATCATCCCACCAAGCCAGCTTTGCAGGGGACTCTGTAACATCTGCTGCTTCTCAAGCACAGTGCACACTGCACCTGTCTTTACAGTTACCCGTATTTATTTATACCACTGTGGGGCAAGCTAGTAACAATAAACAAAATGAAGTCTTAGCTGCTAACTAAGAACCTTTCAGACACGGCCAGGCAATGGGTAGAGTTGAAGCCCTGCTGTGAGGACGTGCTTGCTCTCAGCTTGCTGCTGAGTGGGCAGTGTTCGATGCAGGCTTCCCTTAAAAGCCAACTTCCCACATGAGGGGAATGTGTCAAATTTGGTGAGTCATTAAGAGCTGACTCTGCAAGAGGGTTCAAGAGAGGCTGCATTTACAGGTATGTGCTTACTCATCGTTGGGAATCATTAATAATCACCCACTCTGCCCACACTTCTGTGAAGACGTTGATCCATTTCTTGGTTTTCCAGAGATGTGGAAATCAGGATTCTTTATGTACCATTTTAATTGTGTTTTCATTTTTCAAGGCTCTGAAGAATAATCTACCTAGTTTCTAGTCAGCATAGTATGTGTTTCTAAGGTTTGCAGTACATCTGGTCTGTAAAATTATGATCTTGCTAAGGCTGCTTCTCGAAGAATTAGTCTGTGGAAGGTGCCTGCTGTAAAACAGCTGTGTACTGCAAGTGTCAGTAGTGTTTTAGGCTCTGCATTCTGGTGCCATAGATTAGAAAGCCGTACAATTAGATGGTATTGTAGCTAACATGTGGGACATGAGATTAGGAGGCAATATTCAGAATCCTATTTTTTTCTCAGGTGCTGGCAATAAGAACTTTAACATAATGCATTCCTGATGACATTTATTTATACTTCCTGTTTTACGTCAGTTTTCTTCTGTGGGCTTCAGAATTTGCCAGGTTGACTCATGCTGGTCATTATTTAGGAATTTGGGACAAGGCTGCTTAGTCACCCCGTTAGTACGCTTTCTTCTGTATAGTGGCAACTCCTGCAAAGAAGGCTTCTCTTGACAAATAAGTGGAGGGTAAATTAACGTCTGGATAACTGCAGACTCTGTTCCCTACAGGACTGGCGATGCAAGTCATCAAAATGTAATCCTGGGGGAAAGTTGGCTCAGTAGCCCATCACCCAGTAGTTCATTATATTGATTAAGAAGTGCAAGGTAGGAACTGCTGCAATAACAGTAAATGAAAAAAAACCCCACAACCAAACAACAAATTAGGAACTCCCCATGGATGTCTTTGCATTAGCTTGAACACTGCCTCTGACTGTCACACAAACTGGTTGCTCTCTGAGCAATTTTTCCCCTGAACAGAAGTGGTGAATAACCCCAGTGTTCTCTGCAGGTCTGAGCATAGCTGGCCCCCTACAGAATTCACATATGAAAACCTGAAGCCAGAGATAGTGGGGAAGACAAAAGTAAAACCAAAACATTCTAGAGCATTTTCTTTCTCATTACAGGGATGCTCTCTAAAGGTTTTTGAGCAGAAATGGTACAATTTGTTCTTTTTTGCTTGCAGTAGCATGTGGTTTCCTTCCACAGCAGCTTGGGCTCTGGTTACACATGTAGAGCTGTCACGATGTAGATCCCAGTACAAGCTGCCCCTCTTTCAGTGTGTTGGTAATAATCTTCAGAGTACTCATTTGTTCAGTTTTCAATTGTATTACTCAGATTGCATCCTGACCCTAGAAAGAAACAAACAATCCTGATCAAAGAAAAAACCCCAAATCTCTAGTTCCTATATCAGCTTTCTGTACTTTTCTGATGTTTTGGGTTTTTTTCCAGATAAGCAGTTAAATGCAAACCAAAATTATTTTTAGAAATGTATCAATTTTGATGCTTTTTAAAAGGAAGAGTAAAAACAAAAGTGAAGCTTTGACAGTAGACTATCATTCTGGTTATATTGCCCAAACAATTAAAAAAACTTAAAATTTTAATTATGAAACATTTTGACGTTGGAAAATCTGAAAAAAAAATCTTCAGGGGAAGCTTAAAACTTTATCTTTTCATTGTAATCTATAATTTAAGTTGTTTTTCCTCCCACAGTCAGATTTTCCCACAGAACTGAAATTCCTGTACTCTGTCTCTAGTAGATAGAAATTTGTAGAATAGCAACATGAATGATTGATAAGTCTGGAGTTGGAAAGGTGTTTTAAACTCAAGAAAAGTATGAGTATGTTAAATGACTAAGATGAATTTTTTTTTCAAGTGTTTGGAAGAGTAGAGTAATTCCACAGTGCCTTGGGTGAAGTACAGGCAAGGAGCAAAAGTGCAGAGCTGTTGAACAGAGGGATTGCTGTGCAGCATCGACTGAGGCCTTCATCTACAGCTCCCCCTGTTTGCTACTTGGAGAGGTTTCAGAGCGAGGCTGGCATCACTTGAGACTTACTTTAACATAAACTGTGTGCACTTTAAGGGAAACCCCTTCTGAAGGCAGCAATATAGTCTTTGGCTTGTCTGCAGTGTGTGAGTTAACATAACAGTCCTTTTATTTCTTTTTAATGATTTACTTAGACATCTCAGGGGAACATCCACTTGTAAGTTAGACAGGATTTTATCTGTCTCCACTGTTGGCCTCAACGATACCTTGTAGCAGTGAGTTCTATCTTGTAGCAGTGAGTTCTACAGGTTTTTTCTTTGTAGAGTATTAATTTCCATCAGTGTTAAATTTTGTCACCTTTTTAGTTTCACTAAATTAGTTATCATCTAATTAAAGGGCAGTTCTGCTTCAGGTTGAAACAAGGAGCAATTGATTGAAATATTAAGTGCTGCTGTCACTGTAATTCCATGCATTCTGATACTTGAGCTCTGATCCTTTGAACTCTGGCAGCAGAGATCATATAGCAGAGCACACAGTGACTTTCACTTGCTCTCTTTTTAATGTTTAGTTGCTTTACAGGGAAGTAAGTGTTGTTAGTGGTGCCTGTAGCTACAGAAAAATCCAATTTTTAAATGTTTCTTTTCCCTTAGTTTCTAGCTTGCTTCAAACTCATGTGGTGATGTGACAGCTCAGCCTCAAACCCATTGACATGGTGATTCACGGGGAGAGGATAGAGAGAAGTAAAATCAAAACAACAGTTTGATCTGGGGGAGGGATAGAGCACAGTATTGTTGAAATGGAGACAACCATGCCGGCTCTAGATGGGTAGATATTATCTGCTGTTTCAGAAGGTAAATCCATATTACTCTTTCCCTTGACTCCTCTTCTGCCCACATATTTCTCTCATCAGAGCTGGAACTGAATAATATATAACCTGGGGAAAGATAGGTAATAAAAAATGCAATAGAACCAGGGCACGTAGAACTTTAAAATGCTGGATTAGTGAAGTATCTCTCTGCACAATCTGGGTACTGTGAGTTACAGCTCTGAACACAATCCCTGTAAACTAGGTTTGGACACTGTACAGATACTCTGTGTGCTTAATATACAGAGTCTTTTTTCTTTTCTCTCCCTCTCCTCCTGTCTTTAGGTAATGTCCAGCACATCAGCAACGCAGGGAAAGGAAGGAATCTTTCTGAAGCTTACCCGGCTGTACTGCAGCCTTTCCTGGGACAGAAAGGAAAGAAAGGCCTGGCTCATCCCGGCCTTCCTGCGCACGTGAGGAACGCCGTACTTGCAGCTGCCCTTTTCCCTGAGTTCCTGAAGGAGCTGGCAGCTCTAGCCCAGGAACATTCCATTTTATGTTACAAAGTACTGGGGGATTTTGAAGATTATTATTAGTGGGTTTTTAAAATGTGTTTTAAAAAAGCTTTTGGAGTTTAAACAGATTTTTAATGCAAAGCTGCTTTCAGAAGAAGGTTGTACTTCAATATGTCCTGAAAATACTTGATCTGGAGGACGAAGAAGGAGGCAAAATATTATTCCAGTTAGGCCTTATAATTTCCTTTTTGCTACATAACTTATTTGAGATTTCTGATACTGCTCTTAGTGCAGCTTCCTTCTTCATCCCTTTCTCTTTACAGAGCCACCCTTCTTTAGTGTCAGTAATTCCTGTTGAATTTCTGCAATAGACAGTTGTAGGCTGGCTGAGAGACACAAACATGTTAGCTTTTTCTGTTCCAGAAATACTCTTCTGGATAACTTGTTAGGAGACAAGTTTGCTTGAAAAAAACTTGCCCCATGGGGAAAGTTCACAGTATGAAAAGACATGCAAAATCTGCACAAAACCCCTTTATGTGAAGGGCTGTGCATCTTGGCATCATTGTCCTCTTTGCCTCTTCCCTTGCTTCACCCTGAAGCCGGGTTCTTACCAATCCACATCCGAAACCCCCTTTTTAACTACTGGCTCAGGTTTTCTGAATTCAAGTGATCTTATGTGTAGTAAACCCACGAGTAGCTGAAAGCAGGTGCTGGGCCCTACACATACCATATTGCCTTATGTTGCAGACAGATCTGCAGCTATCAGCTGTTGGGCTTTGAAGTCCAATGAACTGTGTAAGTGGATGTGGATTGCAGACTGCCTGGAATTTTCCTTGCAGTTTCTCAGCATTCCTTGATAACTCCTGCATTGCTACCTAAGCCCACGAGCATGCCTTATTTAGTAAGATTTGCACAAAGTACAAAACAAAATGTTTCTATGCAAGCTGTTATTAGTGTCTAGTTTATTTGTATGCTTGTTTTAATAAGCTAAAGAAAGATACTCAGTATCTTTCTGTAGTATTAAATGGACAGCAGGCTGTTTTGTCTTTTTTTGGTCTTTTTTTATTAAATGAAAAAGGTTTGCTTGCTCATGAAAGGTGTGCTGTTTTATTGTTAATTTCTTTTGGTTAAGGAAAAGTTAAGTACTCCTTGTTTACTTTTAATTTAGGTGTTGACTTTTCCTAATATTGCACTTTTGGGATGGTGAGGGGAGGACCAGGCTATTCACCAGCTGCAGAAAAGGAAGGAGTAATGGGGAAAACCTGTCTGCTGGTGACTAACTGCTTGAGAAAATTCTCTTCTGTGAGTAATGGGCTTCATTAGGAGAACCCAAACATGATGAATTGGTGCATCACCACTGCATTTTGTCTTATCTTAGCTACATAATTGTGCTTCCAGGGTGTTGTAGTTGGCTACATAAAGAGGGGCTTAGTTCAAGAAAGCTGCAAACCCTTTTGTCCAGGGTACAAACTAACAGTTAACTCCAAAAAATATGAAGAAGCAGAAATCAGAAATAAGACTTGCATACATTAGTTCCTCTGCTTATTGTAATTCCATAATGTGGAATTCCAGTTAATCACATACTGGTTTTGAAACACACTTTCTCAGAGATTTCAAGGTAAAAAACAGTTTAAAAACAAAGACATTCCAGAAGAGTCTAATTAATTGCAGGTCAAATTCCTCTGGAATGTGCAGTGCAGTTTAAGCTCCTAAATCCTTTAGATAGTTCTGAAAAGGTCTGCCTTTAATCTACAAGGTATAGATTAAAGTGTCTGCATTCATTGTGTCAACCTGCTGTAGGCTATTCAAAGGAAAAAAAAAAATCTCAAAGTCTACCTCCAACAAAATCACCTCCAGAACTTCTCTGGGTCCATCTTTACTTGTTTGCTGCACAGTCTTCACTTCCATGATGGCTGGGGGTCATGTTGCTTCCTAGCTGACTCTCTCTGGTTTGCTTTCACTTACAACTTGTTTAGTTTTTTAGGTGCCACTGCATCACCAGTCTGTAAATCACCTACTGATCTCCACATGGCCCTCTTTTACCTCAAGCTTTCTTGGAAGCTGAAGCCAAAGCTGTGGGTGTTTTCTTCAGTTTTAAGTTATCCAGGTTGAAGAGAGCTCTTTCTTTTTCAGTTCCCCCCACCCCTGCATTGTTGTTGTAAATGGGTAATGAGATTGATAGATTGATTTTTTTTTTAAATTATTATTTTTTTTAAACTTGTCCTAGGGCACTGTGGGTCCTTTCACCACTCCCCCATTACTGCTGCCTTCCATGCTGTACTCACAGGCCTGACCTGAGAGGGTTCAATGTGTGTGCTGGAAGTGTTTTAGCATTATGGATGTAGGGTCAGTGCTTGCTGTGCTTTTCACCTCTTCTGCAAGAATTGCATGTGAGCAAAAGCAAAGTGTAATCAGCTGACTTTTAGTGGTTCAGAAACAAGTGCTAAAATGCAGAAGCAATCTAACCCTTTTTTTGAAGGACTTTTTTTAAAAAGAAATTGTAAAGAATTATTTCACTTTTTTAAAAATAAAGAACTCTGCAGACCAGTGCTCAAGGCAGTAAGTTCCTACCTGAGCACTCCCTTCCTTTGTTTGTATTCTTAACTAAGAATCCTTATTTTCTGGGTAGAATGGATTTCTTTTGAGAGTATTAATTTCAACTGGTGTTTTTCAACACATGTATAAAATCACTGCAGTTTCATCCCAGCAGGTCTGTTAAGCTACATGAGGATTTTGAAATGTGGACTGCTCAAAAAAGCATCAGTAAATTTGAGGAAGGAGAGGATTTTCCTCATGAATTGTAGTAGAGCTTATGCTCTACATTCAGTAGGATAAAGTCAACCTTTGAAATCTGGAGTTGTATGGAAGGCTTCTTGCTGAGAGGTCAGAGCTGTGTTTGTGCACAGTGTCCCCTCACAAACAGGAAATGTTTGTCAGCTCCCCAAAAGGAAGAGGTGGCTGAGTGCAGTGACCCTGGCTTAGAATGTAAAAATGGAGATCATACATGTACCTTTGCATTGCTTGGTTTCTGAGTGGGATCAGACTTGCAGCTGTGTCTCAGTTGTGATAGCAGCATGATGTCTGGCAGGCAGCATAAAAACTATTGGTGGGAATTGCCTCTTCCTGCCTTCAAAATGCAGAACCTGTGATTTAGCTTGACAATGTTGATCTTTTGAGATGAATCACATCTGTGTGCAGAAGCTCTTCACCCAAATGCTTGTTTAATAAGCTTCTTCCCTCCTGTTAGATAATGTGTTAGCCTGTCTCTCACCAATGATACATCTTTTCCCAAAAAAACCCCTGTGCCTGTGGTCCGAGCTGCGGTCCAGCCTTCAGGTCCCTGGAGGACAACAGCTTTATGCTGCTCTTTCCAAGAACAAGGAAGTGTTCTGTGATCTGGTTTTCCCCACACTCAGGTGGGTGTGTGACTGGAGCAGTCCCTCTGGCACATTGGCTCAGCATCAGTCCCAAATGAAGTGCCTTGGCAGATCCGTTCCAAAGACTGCAGGTAGTGGCTCAGTGATACCAAAGTGAATTTCCAGTCTCCTACTAGATGTTTCAAACTGTGAATGCCACATTTCCAATGATGTAGCCTTGGAGTATGTTTTTAAGCTGCTGTGCTATAGCGAGGAATCTTTCCAGCAATTTCAACCTGCTTTTCTGTGTGTGTGTACTTTTGGTTTGGTTTTTGTTTGTTTGTTTTGTTTTTGCAACCTACTTATAAAGTGAGCACTTTGTCTTCAAAAAGTTGTAGTCATTCTCTTTTACCTTTGGCCATTTTTGGATGCTTTTTGGGTTAGTCTCAGTAAACATACACATGGTTTGTATTAATTGGACTAAAGCACTCAGCACTCAGCAATTTCATTCATGCTTGTGTTGATCTTTGGACATGTCTAGTCAGGTGCAGTTCATGTGTTGTGTTGCTGGCTGTGCTTACTACCGTTATTATTGTATTCTAGACATTTTTCTTAAATTTGATCTTTTCCATGTGTGTCCTAAAGAATATTATGATATTTCAATTGAGATCGAGTTGTTGGTGTTACAGTTCTGGGTGTGAAAAATGCATTGTCTTTTTTTGTCCTGGTAACTTCTGACCTTGGTTTGGAAGAACAGAAATGGAGAACTTCTGTTTTCAGCCAGATTCTGTAGACATGAGAAAATTCCAATATCAAGCATGGACTGTCCCTCCCACCAGCATCCAGTTCATAAATCACTTGCTTCCTCTTTCTTTGGGGTTTGTCACTTTGTAAAAAGTCTGAATTCAGTGGTGTCATGCTATGGTACAGAGCATTTGCCTTTCAGGTGTGATTTGGTGTTTTTAGTAAGATTGGTAAATTGCCTAGGATGGGAGAAAACAAAGTGTGATTGAGGTGGACCTCGGACATCAGGGGGCCATGCTTTGGAATGGGAGCAGGACCAGATAGACAATAAGCCTGAGCAGCATTCCTGCCACTGACAGCTGCTCTTTGGCCCGTGCACAAAGCCCAAGTGGTCTGTTCAGTCCTTCAGAGAAAAACATTTGCAAACAAACTTGCAGCATCCTGCAGAGTCCAAGGTTTTAAGTTCAAGAGGTTAAGTTCTATTTACCAAGACAAGTTCACCATCCAGCACAGTGTATACACACTCACTACCCTTTTGTGCACTCTGCTTAAGCCTCTCAGAAGGTTTCATGCTTCAGGAAGGTTTTTTAGCTCCTCTAAGACACTCTAAAATCTCAGGGTTGGAAAGAAAAGGGTGTGATTTGTTGCAGTTAAATTATGTCATTGTATCATTTGAATTTGTAGCTGCAGCTCCTGTTTGAGGATGGCTTGATTTAATAAGCAATTTACTCTGCTTTATTTACTGAAATTGCTATGTCATGCCTGCACTTCTTATGACAGCTCCCGTTACATCTGTAACATTTAAATTGCATCTGTGTTTATGAGTAGAGTACTGGGGTTTTCCTCTTTCTTTTTAACTCAGACAGCTCTGGCACTGTACAGTAACGATGCTGCTGTGTCCAGATCCGATTTAGATAATTAGAGTATGTTCCTCCTTGCACTCTTTGAGCATTATCAGCAGAAATGGAAGGGTACATGGCAATTGGGCTGCTTACATTAATGAGCAAACCAAAGGTAAAATGCCACACATTAGCAGGGGGCACTTCCCTCTGTATGAAATGCAGAATTTACATTTGTCTTGTGCTGATTTATCAGGGACCAGAAAGAAAAAGCTCAAACTTGAAAAATGAATATGACTGTGTCCTGCAGTACCTGCCCAAGTGGATAGCACTGCTATGTGATGTTTTGGGACAGAAATGTGCAAAGGAGGGCAAAAATTGCTCCTTTTGAAGGTGGTGTCACACGTGCATAAAGAGGTACTTGGGTAAGATGATGGTGGTGCCAGCTGTCTGACTGCAGACAGCCACAGAACGCAACACTATTTCTGTGACTTCATTGGCGGTCAAAGCCCTGCTCTGACTAAATGCACTTTATTTTTTAGTGGCCCCCCTCTTTTCTAAACATGTTGTGGCCCAGCATCATTGTACTTCATTTGTTACATGCTCAGTTGGAAGCCTCTTATTTATGAAAAGGAGCATTACTTGGATTCTCAAATATGTAGGTGCTTAAAGTGGCGTTTTGTTGCTGACTGTGCAAATCTTCTTTTTGTTCATTGATTATAATGGTTCTTGTGTGGCAGCTGGATTAAATTAAGACTGAAGTCTCTGGGCTAAAAGCCCTGATGGAACTTTTGTGCAAAGGCTGCATTTCTCAACTTTGGCACTTCAGCAGACTGCCCGTTTTTAATTATGTACTGTGGACTAAATACCTGCAAACCTACGTCTCTGATGAAGCCAATTCCACAGCAGCTGTGTTTTATTGCAGTCTACTTTAAAAATAACTAGCTTGGATTTAGACCAAAAAATACCATGGACAAGTCAAATCCAAGACAACTAAACTGTGTCCAGCTCAGTGCTGCTGTGTCAGTTTGGCCAGAGCTCAGACGAAATGCTCGTCCTCAAAGGAGAGGGAGTGGCTCTGGGTCTCAGTGTCCCTTGCTGCAGCTTGAGCCAACAACTCGTGTCTCTTGGTGTCCAAGCACAGCTTGGTGTTTAGAAACACTGATCAGTGTCTTCTGTATATCTCCAGGGCCATAACATTGGGTTTTGCGCTTCAGCGTGAAAACATCTAGCAGCCTCTAAGACCAGCCTGAAAGTGTGGCACCTGGAGCAGCTAAAATACAACTTACTGATGGTTATGCCTGCTTACTGCTGTGGCTGATGCAACCACATGTTGGGAGAACTTTTGCTTTGTGCTTACACAAAACAGCTGTGCATGGAGGGAGCATTCCTTACAGTGAAGCTTTTGGTTCTTGTGAGGATCATGGCAGTACAACTCTGCAGCTCCAAGTACTGGACTCAGATGGAGGCCTTTCTCCAACGGCTGCAATGACAAGGCAGGGAATGTCGCATGGATTACTTTGCTGCCTTTGTATGAAGTGGGATAACATGGAGTCTGGCACAGCTGTCACCAGTCTTTTTCTTAGGCAAAGCCAGCAGGCAAGACGGGAATCGTTCACAGAGTCAGGAATTGGACCTTCCCCCACACAGATAAATGGGAGCAACCAAAGGTCAGGGTCCCTGACCACTTATATCTGCAGCTGGTCAGCAAATGCTGCAGACAGTTGTGAAATGCCTGTATGCCCTACAGGAGGTCTTAGGGATCTGGGACTAGGATGGTCCTAGAGAGAAGGCTCAGTTCCACTAGGACCATGCACAGCTGCATTGCTCACTAAACTACCTTCCTTCTGCAGTTTTCCTCCCTCATGGTGGCACCTGAGCATTTCTGCAGTTTGCTTTATTGCAGTTAAGATTCAGGCTGTACCAGCATAATGTAGGATGTGTGCCGGAGTACAGTCAGGAGAGGAGGAGCATTCCCGGTGGTTTTGTATTCCCATTGCAGTCATCCCTAGTTACTGATTTGCCCTGGCCCAGGGGCTCTTGAAGATGGAGTCTAAATTTGCCATCACAAGGGGCAGAAAAAGGCGCAGCAAATTACATGTCATGACAACTCAGGATTTTGTATTTTATTGCATTCCTCACACTGTTTAGCAATAGAATCCTCTCTGTCTGTGTATGACCTGCATGTTTGCGGCTTCCGAGGGGACAGGGGACAACATGCACTTGAAGCCAACCCAATGCAGGGAAGGTTCTGAGCATTTGGGTTGATAAATGTAGACCTCCTGTCTGCTGTAACTTGGTTCTAAGTGGCCACTGCCTGATTCAGAACCCAATGTGTTTGAGTATGTGTAAATAGCATTTTAAGGAAGATGCTGGCAACGAGGGCAAACCAAGCAGAAGTGCGCTATTCCTTCTTGTCCTTCGTGCAGCTTGAGAAAAGAGAGCTGACTGAAAACCCAATTTGTTTTTCTTCATGTGTGAAAAAACAAATGCTCTCCACGTTGAGCATGCACACAAGGCCATAAGTCTCTGGGAGGGTGCTGCTGAGGTCAGTGGTTGTGAAAGTGTAGGTAGAGAGAGGGTGCTCTCTAGAAGAGAAACAAGAGCATCCCAGAACCCCGACGCCATACCGCAAAGTGGGGTGGAAAGGGGCTGCACCGAAATCGCGGCTGAACGCTCTGCTATAATTTTTTAGTTAAGGTTCCTATCGTATGCTTCTATTTTTAACACAGTTAAAATTAAACTCTGCAGCCAAGGCTGAGCGCTAGAAATTCTTTCTTCACTACTTACAGCATTGCCAGCATCTTTTTAGATAACTTTCTTCTCCTCTTCTGCAGCCTCAGATACAGGATACTTCAGCTATAGGGGACAGTAAGTATCAGCTCTCCACCCTCAGGCCTGACCTCCTAAAAGACTTCCAGCAATGAGTAGATGAGATGGTTGTGACAGTGTCTGGTGTCAGCTTTTAATTTGTGAGCATTTTCCTTGGTCCTCTGTTCGTGGATGGTTACTGCTGAAAATCTGCATGAAACTGTCCTTAATTCACCCTGCCTGATGCTGTTGCACAGATGGCATCTGCAATCATTAGATCAGAGAGCACTGGAGTAGCTAAATGAGACTTCCAAGTTGGGGTCAAAGCCTCAATCTTCATTCCGGAGTTCCAGCCTCAATACAACGACACTTGGAACAGCCTCCTGGTCTGCAGAATGTTCTACATCCAGCACTTCACAGTCAGGCTCTGCCTTCTATCCTGCAGACCCACTTGTCCTGTAGGGTTGTTTTATTTGTCTTTACAGTAGCAGACACTGAATTCCTTGAGGTTGCTGCTTCCCAAAGCTGTTTGTTTTGCTCAGTAGAGCGTTCACTTGTTGAGTATTTAGAATTTGCCTTGAGCTCCATTTAGGGGAATGGGAAGGTGGTGGTTGTATTTAGGCTGCTATATCAGGCCCTTGGCAGCCAAAAAGGATCCCATGTTTTGGTTGTATTGGTTCAGTCAAAAGGGTGTGAGGTGACTGATGAGCCCCTTAATGCAGGCTGGGATAGTGGGAGCAATGTGAGCTGGCCCTACTGAGCCTTCCCATTGCCAGGTCTGAGCACTGCCAGCTACCACTGCTTTGAAGTTGGTAGCTGGTATCTCCACAAATGTTAAAAAGCTTCCTTATCTTGATCTCAATTGACTCAAACCACTTTTTTCCTATCAAAAAGAAATTTACGTTTTGTGTGTGTCTGCAAAAGTGTTCTGAAAAAATTTCAGAAGTGTCTGTGTCATAATACAGTGCAAAATTTATAGACTATGGCTGCTCTTTCCCTTCCCTGGAAGGGAAGAATATTACAATTACCCTTTTTCATCTTTCTTGTTATCCATTGTGTCTGGCAGGTGGAGGTGAAAATAGATTGAGACTTACGGTAAATCACAGAATGGTTTGGGTTGTAAAGGACCTTAATCTAGTTCCAATCCCCACCACCATGGGCAAGGACACCTCCCACTAGACCAGGGTGCCTAAAGCCCCATCCACCCTGGCCTTGAAAACTTGTAGTGCTGAGGCATCTACAGCTTTTATGGGCAACCTGTTCCAGTGCTTCACAGTAGAGACTTTTTTCCTAATTTCTGGTCTAAACTTGCCCCCTCTCATCTTAAAGCCGTTCCCCCTCATCCTATCACTACATGCCCTTTTCCTTCTCCAGCTCTCTTGTTGGCCCCCTTTAGGTACTGGAAGGTGCTGTAAGGTCTCTCCAGAGCCTTCTCTTCTCCAGGCTGAACAGCCCCAGCTGTCTCAGCCTGTCCTCACAGGTGAGATGTTCCAACCTTCTGATCATCTTCATGGCCTCCTCTGGAGTCACTCCAACAGGTCCCTGTCCTTCCTGTGCTGGGACTCCAGAGCTGGATGCAGCACTGCAGAGTGGGGCAGAGGGGCAGAATCCCCTCCCTTGCCCTGCTACCCACAGGGCTTTGGATGCAGCCCAAGACACAACTGGCCTTCTGGGCTGCGAGCACACATGGCCAGGTCATGTTGAGTTTGTCATCCCCCAGCACCCCCAAGTCCCACTTCCCACTTCTTTGCACAGCCCCACTGAGTTCTCAAGCCTGTCCAGATCCCCCTGGATCTGGACAGTGTGTCAAGATCCTCCAAGTGTCAAGGACAAGGTCCTCCAGTGTGTCAACCACACCACACAGCTTGGTGTCATCAGAGAACGTGCTGATGAGGGAGCACTCAATCCCACTGTCCTTGTCACCAACAAAGATGTTAAACAGGGCCAGTCCCAGTGATGACCCCTGGATAACTCCACTCATCACTGGCCTCCACTTGGACATCAAGATATTGACTGCAGCTCTTTGAGTGCAACTAGACAGCCAGTTCCTTATCCCTGAGTGGTCCACCCATCAAATCCATGTCTTTCCGGTTTAGAGATAAGGATGCCATGCAGGACAGTGTCAAGTGCTTTGCACACACCCAGGTGCATGATGTACTGACACAGACTCTACTCGGAGAGAACCTGGCTGATGATTTTTAACAGATTTTGCACCATATTAGCAAAGTATAACTCTACAGTAAAAGAGTGGCTAAGAAGAAGTAGCCCATAGAGAGAATTATCAGCAGTAGCCTTGCTGCATTAGTTGAGAGCCTTCCTTCTTTGAAATCAGCTTAACTATTACTTTCCCAAATACATTGTTGTTTTGATTTCTCTTTTTTAAAAGGTACCCACTATAGCAGTGGGGAACTCAGCACAGCAGCATCCAGCTGTGCCACAACAAGCACTAACCTTGGAGGACCACCTCTGGGAAACAACTGTGTTTTTCTAAACTGAGAGAGTATCTCTAACATTCAAGATTTCATGCAGAAACCCTTGTGCCTTCTTGTTTCTTGCTGCCATGGTAAGAGTTGAACAGAATTCCAATACTTAGTTTCTTGTATAATCTAAACCTTTATTGACTGAACACTTACCTGAAAACTCACACCACTCTTAAGTAAAAATGATACTTTTTGCTCATGATGTGAAAAGTGATAGTAGAAGTCTTAGTGTGAGGGTCAAATTACATGAAAATCCTGGGCATGGTGTGATTTGGGGGGAGTTTTTGGAGGTTTAGGCTTTTTGTTTGGTTGATTGGTTTTTGAAGGGTCACGGTTTTTTACTGCAATCATGTTCCTGCTTTTTGTAAGCTGTATGTTGATGTTTGAATTGTAAAGGTACATTTTGTGAATAATGGGTATACATTTTATTCATTAAATGTATTGAAAACCAAAGGGTTTTTTCCTTCTAATGAAAGAGTTCGCACTTGAACCTCAGCCAGTTTGTACAGCAGCGTCCTCCTCAAGATATAACAGCAGCACTGCCACTCAGGAGGAGGAACTGCCATCAACCTACTTTGAACCAGTGCTGCAAGCATCACATTTGCCAAAGGTGACTGAAGTCCCAGGGCCACACCTGCTGCACTCCTGTGACAATGTCTGCCCTGCAGGCACATCCTGAAGAACAATTCTGAAGAAGCAGTTATGAGGCCTGAGGTAGATGTGATCTTTAGAAGTATGGCTTAGCAGTCTCCAGGAGGGATTTAAGAACTTCAAGCATCTGGTACTAAATGGGATTTATCTCCCTACTACATGTAAATTTGACAGGCTCCTTCTTGTTGCTTTTCCTGTTAATGGCTTGATCAGCTAAAGTTGGTTGGGATGGGGAAATTTATTCCAGATCCCTGCATTTCAGTGAGTACTGAAAGTCAGGAACTGAAAAACAAAGATATAAAAAACCCAAAATAAAACCCACCAGCATAAAATACCTCTTAGGATTAAGTAGTGGAGCAGGACTGTACCCCAGCTGAATCCAGCTCAGTTTTTGGTAAGCCAACTGCATATTCCATTCCTTCCCCAAAGCAGTGCAGGTCCAGGTGACAGCAGAAAACCATGTGCCAGAGAAGCAGCAGCCCTGGGCATTTGTAACACAGGGCCAAGTTCTTGCCTACAGAGAAAAAAAAACAAACTGGAGCAAATGGTCCCTTTACTGAGCTACTGCATTAGAAAAAGACACCACTTTCTCAGGCACATGGTGTGATTCCTGGGGCTGTTCTGTGCAGGGCCAGGGGCTGGACTCCACTGATCCTTGTGGGTCCCTTCCAACTCCAGCTACTCAATGATTCTACTTGTTCTGCTGTAGATTGTGCAGGGCTGGCAGAAGCACATCTGCTGTTCTGAACCTCTGAGGCCAAAATGGGATGTGAGCCTCAGAAGGGCTCAGGCACACATCCCTCAGGCACTCCTCAGAACTGAGAGCAGGCAAAGCAGGTATGGGGGTGCGTAACTGGGAGAAGGAGCAAACAATCTGACACGGCGAGATGCTGGCACTTCTATGGCACTACCCTCAGGCACACGCTTAAGCAGCTCATGACTTCATCCTTTCCCCTTTCCTCAGAAACTAGGAAGAATGATAGCAGTGAACTTTCTTTTCCTTCTGTTAGGCATCGGGGCACACGTGGTCTCCTCAATTACTGCTGGGTGTTTTAATCATTGTTACTGTTGTGCTCACACTGACAGTGAGCTACAGTGTGGACCCCCAGACTGAGTATCTGAGATTGTAAATCTCCCTTCTCACAAACACGCAGCCAGAAAAGCTGAGTTTGTACCCGCTTTATTAGAAAACTAACCCAAGCAGTTTCAGCTCTCTGCATACTCAGACACCTCTGGGAGCTTGTTTCCCAGGGCTGTGTGGAAATCACATTTCCAAGTGCCACATCAAAGCGAAGGAGATGCAAATGGCTGTATCCTGCTTTTCTCTGGCCCATCTGCCTTTAGCTGACACATCTAGGGAAGGCTGGGACGTCAAGCTGCTTGAAGTACAACCAACAAGCCCGATGCTGCATGAGGAGACACCAAAGTTCATTTGCAGACAGAACAAAGCACTGTTTCTGTTGTTGCTTGTGTGCTTTTTCTCTTGTGGCTACTCTGATAGCTTCTTCTCTAATAATTGCTTCACCAGAACAGGATTGGACCGTCCTTCTGTTTTCCTTTGTACCAGACCAATTAACTTGTTTAGAACTTTTCGATTTCCTGCCTTTATCGCCATAACCTGTAAAGAAAAAAAAAATGCAACAGCCACCATTGTTACAGGAAAACTGAACATCTTCACTCATTCCCAACCAAGGTATGAATATTTTTGTCCTTTGGACTATTGTGATAGAAGACTGCATTTTGGGCTACGGTGTTATTTATAAAAACTGCCTTCAGCCTTGCAATAAGCTCCTGCTCTGCTCCCATGAGAGAACAGCAAGTCCCTACAGCAGCAGGGCCTTACAACTAATAGAAAGAGCTCCTTTTATTGAAAGAGTCAGAAAACACTTTTGGATTTTGACAGTGTCTGCAACTTGAACAGCAACCTCCTGGAAAAGAGCCAGACATGGACTTTCCGTGGTAATAGGATCTACCATTTTACTGAACATAATGTCCTGTTATAACAAGTAATTTGCATCGAATCAAAATCTATTTGATAATATTGGTGAGGTCCTTCAAGCACAGATGCAGGTGGTTTTATTTCCTTCAAGCATGTAATCCTTTGCAATGTGACGATTAATTAACTGGTCAAATATGACCTCTTATCAGACAGCCTTTGATGCACAATCACCTGCTACATCACAAGGGCCATATTTAAAAGCTGAAAGGATCAGAAATTTCACCTTTGGGCCTTCCTAAAGGAGATGCTACTGCTGAAAGACAAGCATCTAGCCTTCCTACTGTTTGTGTGGCAGGGAAGGCATTCTCTATCTTGTCGGAGTTACTGGGCAGAACACAATAGCTGCAAAGAAACAGGATGATACATTCGCAGGGATGGGTTGCAAACACAGGAGCCATGCACCGTGCCAGTACCAAATTCAGATACAAATACTGCTTTTCATTACAGCATCTGAATTATTGTCAGTCTAAAGTCTTCTCTGTTAATTTGCACTGTGGAAAGGACTCATTACTCTGCATCTGCTAGAAATTACCTATGTGGGACAGAGTGTGGTACAGTCCCGATCCTGCACTGTCATGAAGTGCTCAGTGTTGGTCTGAGCAGCTGTTCAGAAGCTATTTCATTCTGAAAAAAGTTACTCTCAAAACACATTGAAATGGGAGTGTGGTTATGGACCTTCAGCTCCTGCACTTCCCAGTCAGTTCTAATGTTCCCTCCCTCCCTGCCTGTGCTTTCATACCAGCCTGGAAATACAGCAGCACTTTTATCAGGCTCTGCAAATGAGTCAAGTTGGATGGAGGTCACACTGACCTACTGCAAGCTCATTTTATCAAAAGCTCTTGCAGAGCTGTTAGCATCCTCCAGTGAGATCTGGAGTGGGTGGTATTGTTCTCAAAAGATATTAATGTTTTTTTCCAAATGGCAAATGTAGCTAGACATTGTTTATATTATAAGTAAGCTATTCACTTCTGCTTTTATATTTTTGCTCCAGAGAACATATAAGCACTTGTTTTCTTTTTGCTTTTTATAAAGCAGATTATATAGACTCTGTCAAGATCCCTTCCCATTCCTCCCCTTCATGATCAACAAGGGTTTTTTCCCTTTTTTTCCAGCTCAGACCTTGTTAGACTGAGCCACACTGGCTGCTCTGTGTCTTTCCAAGGAGATGGGGAAGAGCCAATCATCCCCCATGGGGGAGCATTTGTGTTGCTGCCACAGCCCAGCAGAACAGCGGAGTGGGCAGCAGCTCTGGAGCCACCGCTGCTTGCTGCTGCTGCCACAGGGCTCTGGCTCCTCCCCACCCCAGAGCCACTCTCAGGCGGGTGAGCCAGCTAGGCTCCTCTCTTTGGCAGTGGACAGAGACAGGGACATGGCAAAAAGTCAGATGCAAGTAAAATTTTTGCCTTGCCAGCTCTGATACAGTCTCTAATTCCATAACTAATATATGCCTTGCTGGTAGCTAACTTCAGTCTCCAGCTTCAGAACAGTTTAACAGTGTTGCCCCAATATCACAACAGATGACATAAAAATCAGAGTTATGTGGCCGGGTGGCAGGGTCAGGTTAATGGCAGTACAGCTGGAGAGGGACAGGGCCCTGCAGTTTTGCATTAAAGTTTTATGGGCTCTCAGGATGACTTAGCACATTAGCCAGACTAGTAATTTCTTTTGCTGATCATTTTGTGTAAGCTTCAGATTCAAAAAACCCACTTAGTAAAATAAGAAAGGAGAAAAGCATGATAATATCTTGGCAGCAGCTTTATTGCTCTGGCTCTAGAGCTCAAATGCCATCAAAAGGGAAGAAAAAAGAGAGGCTATTTTAACCCTCATTTAGTGCCACAGACTGCCACAGTGCAGAAGGTTCCTGGCACCATCATAATCACCTCATTTTCTTGCTCATCAATCACTGCCTGGCAGATCTGTTCAAGCTCTTTTTGATCCTGTAACAGTTCAACTTTCTGTTCTTTAACGATTTCGAGAGGAGTCTTCCCTTCTCCCTTCCACAATTCTGCAAGCACCTGAAAATCACAATAAAAGCAGCAAAGGTCAGTGGCTTGACTTACCAACATTGTTTACACGCAGTATTTCGGTTACGGATCCAAGAAGCCCTATTTTCGCTAAGAGCAGATTGTCTAAACGTGAACAAGCCCAAGATTTAATCATGTACCTCTCTGAAAGAGCTCTTGTACCTCCCTCCTTTTCTGCCCCCGGACTGAGACAAAGCACTGCCAATTCCTGCACGAGTCCAGTTTAATGGTTTGCAGCTGGGGCTGTGCAGCCTCCACAGCCCAGGCCCTGCTCACTCCCCCAGGGCTGGGGTCTCTCCAGAGGGATTTGCTGAGCACAGCCCCCTGTTCCTCGTGCACGGAGAGGAGCCACCACAGCAGGGATGGCAGGGCTGCAAGGCTGCTCGCCACCAGTACTCCTGTGCTCTTCTCACATCATTCACAGAACTGCCTGGGAGCAGCAAGGAAATGCATCTCCATGAGCAATGGCTCTGCCCGGGAACTGACGATTAGCTGACTATTGTACCAAGTCCAATCCCAGGTAACTCATCCCATTACCAGTCCTCGCCAGCAGGCTGTAATGAGGATATGTATGACAAAGCAGAAGAAAAATGGTGCCAAGCAGAATGAATGCAGCAGCTCCAGCCCACCTATGCATCATCTCCAAGTACTGGACTGCTGGGCAAACCCAGGCCTGTGGAATAATCACTTGTTAATGCTAGTGTTTTCCTACACTGCAGCAGGGCTATTGCCCTGGAATACACTTGAGAGGAGAGAACATTTATAAAAAACCAATTTCCTTGGGCAGTCATTTTCTGTATTCCCTTTGCTTTTATTTCAGGGCTGTGGGAGGAGAGTTAAGAAAACCCTTATTAAAACAGCTCGTTGTGCTCCAGCCTGAGCTGAAGATGTAATTGTATGTTTGGGCCATTGCTGTGTCCCAGTATGGAAATGAATGTCATGACAAAATTTCAGCATTAAATATTCCCTGTAGGATGAAGAAGAGGCCAGGATGGGGAGATGAGGAGGATGCATGTTGAATAATTCGCAGGGCAGCAAGAGAATTCAGGTAAAATGAAGCACATGGGATGGTATCTTAACTACCCCAGCAATGTTTTTCAGCATGACAAATTTTCAGGTACAAAAGACCATTGGTTAAAAGAGTTCTGTATCCACAACAAGTATTTAAGAACCATGCATTCATACAATTGCTGCAAGAGGATATTTGTTTGCGAGTGGCACTCCGAAGCTTTTTATGGGATCTTATCACTCTTCTGGAGACCTTGTGAGAGGATAGTGATACACAACTGTATTGTGGCAGCTACATCTTAATTTTTCCTTGTGAGAGGGCCAAAGGCAGATCACAATATTGAAGTTACTGATAAGCAGCCGGAGTTACAACAGCTAAAGGTAAAGCTTTCAGATCTTTATACTGAATAAATCAGTGCTGTATATGTCTTCTACAAGATCCTCCTTCTAGTGTGAAATTTAAAAATCATCATGCCAGTGCTACTTGGAATACCCCTAGAAATAAATACATCATATCCAACAGGGATTCAGCCTGTCTGCAGCTGCTTGCCTTTTTTTGTGGTGGTGTTTTTTCATTATTGGGGGTTTTTTGTTGTTGTTGTTGTGCTCCATTGCTACCCCAGGCAGCCCTTCTGCTTCTTCCCTGAGGGATGAAGCAGGAAGGTTTCTGTCCTGGAGGCCTCCCAAGGCACCCATACTGTATGTCACCTCTCAGAATGAGCCCTGTCCTCACTGCACAGCACAGCCTCTAGCAAAACACCCTGGAGAGTCTAAAGTCCTGCACAAATCAGGGTGGACAATGAATAAGCCCTTTCACTCTCCTGAAAAAAGGCAGATGGGATTTTTAGGACCGGTATGTATTCAAGCAGGATGCCATGGGTTGCAGGAAGGGGAAGTCTGCAGTGAACAAAATCTACATAGCCAACCATGCAGAGTTACCCAGAAGCAACTCGTACATCAGGCTGACTTAGATCAGGGGCAGGACAGCTTGACAGTCAGAGATCCAGCTCTGATTCCCTGTTATGCCTATGCCAAATATTTCCTGGCACTGAGGAAAGCTTGCCCATTAGAAACCTTGAAGGCACCAGATTTTCCCTGTGACAGCTGCATCATGTGTCCCTTCCCATTTGGTAACAAGCATCTCCATTTAGTAGACCAACAATGTTATCAAGGCCCTCGCTTGTTTACAGGTATGTAGGAAAGCAGAAAGAGATGTGGCCAAGACCTGTCAAAAGATGCACTTTTTAAAAATGTGTTTCTCCACTTGGCAAGGACTACAGATCTAAAGAAAGCAGTTTAAAAAACGATTTCAACTCATTTACACAAACTGCCTGCACCAGCACAGGAGGATCAAATTATGAAGTCTCCAGAGCCAAAAAGTGAATCTCAGGCCTCATTTCCATTACTGAAATCTCTGTAGCTTCTTCTATTGATTCTTGCCTGAGCGTGATTAGATTTTAATGATGTTCTGTGGTCTCCACCTATGCAGACATAGCAGCATTGGTCAAGATGAATTAATCAGGACTTACACGTCTGGCTGCCATGGGCATCATATCAAACATTTTGCAACTGGTGACTGTGCCAGCTGACTGCTGTGCCTAAGAATGCTCCAACTGGAAACCCTATCTACAGTGATTTCCTGCCAAGGGCGGGAGGAAAGCAGCAGGCAGCACCATTCCAGTAAGTCCTGTGGGCACCTCTCCTTTCCAGTGACGGAAGCCTTCATGTCTGGCAGGTGTCCCTCAGCCCCTCAGAGAAGCGGGAGGCAGGGTTGGGTCCAGTCCTCCAGATGGTGTAGTCATAATTGTCAAAGCAGATGGTTCTGTTTAGGTATGTGTACTGTACTCATTTCCCTGCTATCTACTTTAAAGTAGGGGTGCCAAGCAGGTCTGTTGAAGTTACTCCTATGTGGGTGACCTATGCAACTGCAGAATCCAGCAAAACCCGAGGTCTGCTCTGCTCCATGGCCTGCTGGGCATGGATCCCCCATGAACCAGTGGCAAGGGTGTCCACACGGAGTTGCTCCAGCATGGCTCTTGGCAGCAGGGACAAGTTGTCACTTCCCTGGCCCAGGAATCAGCCTCCTCCCACAGTGCCGTAACTCACAGGCAGGTCTGTTACGCCAGACATGGACCTGCTGCCAGCCTGGCAACTTGAGGAGCAAGGCCCCAGTGCAGGCACACTCCCCATCGGACTGGTTTCAGCCCTGCATGAGCAGCACCGACACCTCCCGCTGGGGGCTTCAAAATGGTGCCTCTGGGCTGGGCCACCAGCAGCGTGTATCCATCCGATCCAGGGCACGCTCACCCCACAGTCCCACACACCAGCACAGCTGGAAGCTGCTCCCCCCTTTGCACAGGCGTGCCAGCCTGGAACTAATTTGAGACCTCTGGAGTGGGACGCTATGTTTGATGGCAAGTTGGGCATGAGCTCTGTAATTACCTACATGGTAATTATGTGAGCACACAGCGCCCTTAGCTTGGCACTGCATCCCACCACACAATGCTCTGTGCGTACAGCCAGCGCTCACGGCTTTTATCTGCCTGTTTTACTGCCTTAGACAGCAGAGCCCGAACACAAAACCTTTTAAATAATTTAAGTGGTTAACAGCTTCCTGCAGTGAACACGTATGTGTACACATGTCTGCGTGCTCACCCCATCGAACCCTTCCATCCCTTCCCATTGGATCGGTATCTGCCACTGCAGATCATGCTCCCCTCCCTAAGAGCTGCAATTCATCTGCTGGTGTGTATATATAGCCCTTTCTGCCCTCAGGCCATCCAGTGTCTCTGCCTACTGCTGAGGATTGTTATAAACATTTGTTACTCTTCTGACATCCAGGCAACCAAAATACTTTTCTAAATGTGGCAAGGTTTCTGCAGTTAGATAGCATCATCACTTGGTGAGGGCAAACAGTACCGCGATTTCTGGGTCCAGTTTCAGAACACTGAGGACAACATGCACATTACAAGGAGCTGGTAATTAAACAACAAATGCATTTCTGAAATTCTTGACATTTCACAACCTGTCAGAAGTGCCTGGCACACAAATATATCACAAAGCAGAAAATCCCGTAGAAGAGAATTAGTACCCTGTCCCTACCTCCACAAAGAAGAGACTTAAGACTGGAGTTCTGAAGCTTCCCTTTCAAATGCAGACACCAAACTGATGGGTGTGCCACAACCCCGCAGGCACAGAACTGCTCTGCATTCCAGTGCTTTTCCTATTAATACTTTATCTCCTTTTTGAAGCTTTTACTTTTCCAATACAAAATTTCCAAACACACATGCCTGAAGCCAGGCACTTAAATCCCTGTTTATGACGCCTGTCTTATGCAGCTGGCTATCCACAGACACAGACCAACTTAATTAAGAACCACGAACATCTCCAAAAAAAGAAAACAAACCAGAAAGTTCATTCACAGTTCATTAACAGTTTCACTGATAAACACTGAAACAGTCACCTAATGCATTTATCTAGAGTATAATAATTAATCTGAAAAGACAAATCATTCCATATAAATGAGCATGCAGCAATTTAAGGTGAATGACTGATTATGGCCCATCACAAAAAAGCCTCTAAATTTTGTCTGCAGACATAGCAGTACCACACCCATCATAACCAGTTCACAATTTTAGATATAAATCATCGAGAGCTGATTTTTGAGACTGTCCTAAGCAAGATCGTATTTTTAAAAAACCCAGCTTTACTTGCTTGAGAGCTTTGTGACAGCACTTGCTCAAAGAAGCAAGGATAAAAGAAAGGCCAGACCTCTCCCACTTTTGACTCAGGTACACCAAAGCAGAACTCTTTTTGTGACTACACTTGGATGAATTCTATCCTTTCCCATGTGCTAATGCTTGGGAACGTAGACCTTACTGTCCCTAAGAATCTAGTAACTGATACTCTCATCTTAACTGCAAGCCATGGATTAGCTTCCACTGACCTTTCACGCAGGCCTGACTGGAATAGTGAAATTGAGATCTACTGTCTGCTCTGTTCAGAAGCAGGATTTATTTGAGTTCAGTTCACATTGTTTAAGTCTACTATTTGGCTTCTGCCCCCTTCTAACGGTGAATATGCAGACATATCTCTAAGATTATATACACACATAAGGCATTTGCATCTATTATATGTATATAGTACAGATACAGAAGTTATCCTTTATCACTTTATTACTCTAAGTAATTTCCCTTTAAAGCAACCATTGTACTGGTACACAATGATTAT
Organism: Gymnorhina tibicen; assembly: GCA_013399875.1. NCBI lineage: Eukaryota > Metazoa > Chordata > Aves > Passeriformes > Artamidae > Gymnorhina > Gymnorhina tibicen. Next base: position 291,809 of record VXAZ01009300.1, on the reverse strand, counting down.
AAAATTGCTCCACAACCAAAGTAAGCAGCCACAGATTCAGAGTACAGCAAAGTCAAAAAGGTACTTACCTGCTTTGCTGCTGTAGAAGAAATTTCTTTTCTTTCTAGAAGGTTCAAGAGGTCAGCCAGAAGAAAAGAACTGACTGGGCTAGGGAAAAAGTGGGCAGAAGTTACCTCAGAGAATAAGGTGATATAATGTATCTATGCTGCTTGCCTAAAGATGACACAGTTCAGTATGACAAGCTATTTTTCCTCATGTTTGGCCTGACTATGCCTTACCATCACCACACTCTAAAGACTGAAGACTGGTTGCTACTCTTAACTACATGATCCTCTTTGCCACGTATTTGTCCAACTCCATTCAGTAGGACAGAGGCAAGGCCTGTACAGGACTGCCTGGAGTAACAAACTTCACAGGTAGCAACTAAAGCAGCAGTGAGCAATGGAGTGACACGGTACCATTCATGAGAAAAGGATCACTTTGTCTCACCACTGCAGCAATGACGAAGACTGACCTTTCTTTCACTGTAAGGGAATGTTGTTTCAAGTAACTGAGCAGGTGGTTTAGAATCCAGCCGATCACCTTCTTTGGCTTCATTTGGGTCTGTTTTACCACAGTTTCAAAGAATTCTGCTAGTCCATCTTCATTCTGTTTAAGAAAAGTTAAATGTATCAAAGGGATATTGGAGTGCAAACATGATTACAGAATTACAGAATCGTCAGGGTTGAAAGGGACCTCTGGAGATCATCCAGTCCAACCCCTCTGCCAAGGCAGGGTCACCTGGAGCAGGTGACACAGGTTACAGGCTACAATTAATTATACAATTACACTCAGCATCAATACACTCATACATAAATGCTCAGTCCTAAAGTAAACTTCAGTTGTGAATTCACTGCAAAGTCACAAAATGTTGGAGTAATTTTATTAACATAACAGCAAACAATCTTATGCCTAGAACAGGAACATACAGTTTATCTGTCAGCCTGTCTGTTTCAGTGAACCTTCCAACAAATGAGCGATCATTTTTCTCTTAATGCCTCCCTAAAAATAGCATTTGGAGAAAAGCTTTCTCATCTTTGCGAGTGTTTTACATATAATGCTAGAAAATACAGCGCTGCCATCTCACAGGCTGTCATGCTACCTTTTACCGAGAAGAGCCTTTTCCTGAAACTGTCTACAGATACTTCACTTGATCTTGCACTCACTTGTATTTATTTTGGATTGAATGAATAAGTTTAGCTTGCATTTACCCTTCAGTGATATGGAAAGGTCATATGTAAGAAGCAGGGTTTTACTTCTCCAGTTTTTTTCAAGAAGCTATGGTAAGCTTTTACAGCACACTAAATGCTCAAAAGATATGACAGTGGGGGATTCAATTTATAGCCTAAGTGAAATCTGAGATTGTTTTTAGAAGAACAGATACTGCACAGTCTGTTGAATGCTGTGGTGTTTGTCATCAAGGCAGCGATGGACCTTTAAATGCAGCACAGAACTCATTAGGTTTACTGAAGGCTGAAGAGGTATGAAGTGGCAGCTCCTACCTCTTCAAGGAGGAATTCAAATCCAGCATGCCGCTGGACTTCTGCAGTATGTGGCATGAACACACAGGAGGACAAGCCAGCTCTCAGAAGTCAGAGATAACAGCTTAGAGATAGCCAAGGAGCTATTCTAAGTATATAGTCATCACAGCAAAAACATTTCTCAAACACATTCTGACTGCAGCCAGATCTCTGAACAGTTATGAGCAAAAAGAGTGCAGGGTAACCAAAAAACAAAGCCTGCGTTCTCCACTCACATCCCATCGAAACAATCTCATTTGCCCTTGTTTCTAAAGGCCATTTACTGCAATAGCAATACAGAATTTTAGACTTTCCTTCTCCAAACTTTCACAACACAAACTTCCAAAAGCTCTGGATACCACATTTTTCGCTCGTAATGATGTATGGCTTTTGAGAAGACTGCAAACTACTGATCTCTGTTCTGTGAAACAGAACAAAATGTACCTAGATTAATGTCTGATGTGCTGTAAAACTGGTGTGACAAAAATCAGACCCACCCCTTTCACAATGACCAAAGAAACCAAGTTCTCAGCCTAGGAAACCACTGAGGTCTTTTGTGAACCACAGTAAACCTTCTAACTCCCACTAGTTATCTAATACACAGACATAATTCTCTTCTTCTCCAGCATTCTAATTTAACTAGCATTTACTCTCTAATCAAATTATGCAAAACTAAGGCTAAATAGACTAGAGGAACAAATTTGACTTAAAAAAAACAGTAAAGGAATGACACGATTACCAAAGCACAGTAAAGTTGATTAAAAACTGTGTGTGTTAAGCAGAATTCCTAGAACGATGCATTGCCAAGTACTGCACTCTTTCTAATTCACCTCAGGATTCAATAGCACAAACAAACACTCATTATTTAAACAGTGGGTTCCTTTACACAGAAACAATTGTCCAATCTAGGTAGGGAAAAGTGAGCATGCCTGAATGCTGGTTTCTTTACACATGCTGCAGAAGGTTTTACAAACATTCCAGGCAGAGTAGGTCTAGCTACAACATTATGCACAGGCAAATAATGTCTGCAGATGCCACATGTCTGAATGCAGCTACACAGCTCAGCCACAGCACGTCCAGCGCTTCCATCATGTATAGGCTACAGAGCGTATCCCTAGCAGTGGGCACATCCAGATTTCTGGGTACTTACAGCCTGGCTGGAGTTACAGTTCTGATCCTGCTGCCAGACCTTTGAAAAATCAACGACAAACATATGCAGCCTTCGCATTTTAATCAGATGATTTCCAGGCAGCAAGTGCAGAAAAGCCCAGGAAAACTCAGGGAGGCAGACCTACATATGCAAGTCTCTGAACCCCATGCTCACTACTTGTGCACACATAACCAGACACATTCCCCAAAATTCCCTTGCATTTCATTTTAGGTTTTTTAAAGTGACTGTCATTTTTTGTAGCCAAAGAGAAGAAAACCCAGTAATGCTAGACTGAAATGAGTAAGGCAGAATGTCAAAACATCAGAATGACTGACAGAAATGAAACATTTTCCTTATTTTCTTGTCATATTAAAAAAAAATGTAGGCATAACTTGATTAGCTTCAATTTCTAGATACTGCACTACTTGACTTTAATTTGGTTTACACTTTGGTAAACTTTCTTCCTGCCAAATTCAGTCAAGCCACCAACACACTCACAGACCTGTCCCTTGCGGCAAATCTGAGCTGAAAACCACTGCATGCTCCAACACGCTGGATTTACAGGAGTGCTGACTGCCTGTTCTCTCTTCATTCTGAATACTCTGTTCTAAACTTCATTGAAAGAAAACCAGAAATCTGGAATAGCAGCACCATGTTTGTGATCCAGGCCACTCAGTGCTCCCATTAGACACCAAATATGCTGTAATTTATTCATGTGAGTCTCACTGGCATGAGACCTGACATACCAATATTACAATCGGATGCAAATTTCTTTCTTAAACATGGTTTAAAACGATCATTTCATACCACTGACATGTGAAAAACCCTAGTGGTATAGTGATTTCAGGTACCTTTTAAACAAGCTTAAAACAATACTTTATTTTACAGGACACCATGGCTACAATCTTTAGGGACACTGGGACTGTAATGCAAACTTATTCTTTTAAAGACCAGTAATGTCTCCCAAAGAACTAAAGAAGAAAACTACTTCAATGTTCACAAATAAAATGTCACTTGCTGCTTTTTTATTCCCATTTTCACCATCACAGTTCCTACAATAACTAACTGTGAGGTAACAACTTCTGCAAAAATGCACAAAACTGTCAGGGGAAAAAAACCCATAACATCCAGGAGACAAGCAGACCAGTCAAAGAAAGTTCAAACTTCTTCCTAAAGCTTCTCATAAAATGATGTGAGTTCTAAAAATAAGCGTAAGTTCGACTGCACACTAACATGCATGAGAATGGCATGGCATAAAACAAAATGGTCAAAACCAATTTCTCCAGAGACCCACTTCTGACTGTTTGAAGGAGTGACCAGTGTGATTGTTCCACCAGGGCAATCAGCCCAAGCAGAACAGCCACTCTTATCTGAGTAAGCAGAGGAACAGTAGATGCACAGGAAGACTTGGAATTCACATGACAAAGGAAGTGATGGGACTGGTTTTTTTTTCTTGTGCTGTACTGTGACAATTGATGTATTTTCTGGTTGGACCTCCCTGGACCTCAGCACACATTTTGAAAACAAAATGTCACATGAACACATTAATATGTTAATGTCTATGCCAATATATCTTATTTTTTTCTCAATAGATAGCAAGATTAAAATACTATAATACCATAACTGCAAAGTTGTCAGAGATCCTTCTTGACTGATGTGTTTGCCAGCTTACCAATTTACAGAGCAAAGTAGAAACTGCATGCAAAAATTGAGTACCCAAATACCATGGACTCTACATGGCTCAAAGAATTATACCCTTGAGTAAGAATAGTTCTGCATGAAGAAAAATCAGAAACATCATTAATTTCTGCAATTGATATAAAACTGCCAAAAATGTGGCTGTTTACATTTTATGTTACGTTATGAAGATATTAATAGGGTACTCCTTCCCTTTCAGTACATCCTGTAATTAGGTAGAGCAGGAAGCTCAGTTTCTCAACACCACAGTATGGACAGGCAGCTCCTGTGTATGAGGACAAAGCTCTGCAAGCAAGCTCAGAAGTCAGCCTGCATGCTGGAGCATGTTTGTTTTATTGTAACTTTGGCACAAAATGCTTCCTCTAACAAGTTGGTGCAGAACAGACTTTGCATTTTAGAGCCATCCCTCTACAACTGCCATTTATTTAATGAGCACTCCTGGGTGCTCTAACCTGAAAGAACGCTCCTTAGATGCGTGCATCCGGCCCTATCAGCAATCCTGTGCAGGTTCTGATGCGAGCTGAACGCGGCGACGGACACGGCGCTTCCCGATGAATTAAGGCTAACGGGTCTCCCAGTGCACAGGCAGGCAGCTTTGGCGGGGAGTGCACAGGCTGACATTCTAATGCACAATAAAGGGAGACCTGCACCGAAGAACGTGCTCACTTCATGCATTCAAATGGATGCATTAGCTTATTACAGGCTGATCCCAAATTTCAGCTTGGAGCTCATTACTTGTCTTACACATTGCAAAAAGGAAAAAAAGCAAAACGGGGAAAAGGAGAGGCAATAAAGGATTTCAGAGAACAGCTGAAAGAAAGGGCAGTTGATAACGCAAATATATAGGGCTAGTTGGCAGAGATGACAGAAGCCACCCATACCAGCAACTTGATATGCACAAAAGGTGGGCTGATGCCAAGTGAAAGGAGTGGGTGCCCGGGGTGTGGCTGCCATGGAGTTTATTTTCTAAAGAGGGTGCTATGTTTTGGATTTGTGACCACAGCAACGCTGACAACACACAGGTGTTTTGGCTATTGCTGAGCAGTACTTTCTTTCTCTGCTCTGTCCCCCACAGCAAATAGGCCAAGGATGGGCACAAAGCTTGGCGGGGACACAGTCCAACAGAAAACCCAAAGTGGTTATATTCCGCACCCTGCTCAACAAGGAAAACTGAGGGAAGGGGATTTTGGGAGATGTAGTAGGTGTCATTGGCTGCAGACTGGCAGCACATCAGTTTACTTGTGGGAGTGGTGAATGATTGTATTTGCATCATTTTTAGATTTTCCCCTACTCCATTCCTTCACTGAAGTGTGTCTCTCAAACCACGAGTCTTACTTTTGCTTTTCCTAATCTCTTCCCTGTACTACTGACATGGAAAATGAGTAAGCAATTATGGTACTTAGCAGCTGGCAGGGCCAACCCACCACAGAGAGGAAGAAGTAGAAAAATTCAGAAAAAAAGGATGCAGGACCTACCTACCCTTTCTACTCCTATGTTTATTTTAATACGTGAGAAATATGTTAATGTGAAAGTATGCATGCATGAACAGGAATACTGGCTGCAAAATCATATTTTGCAGCTTATACAATGAAATAGAAAGGTAAGAACAGCTGACACCTCTCAATACTATGACTGCAGTCTTATGACTTTGATGAGACTTATGACTCACCTGCCCACCAAAGAGTTTGCAACTCACTAAAATGGCACAGCAGCACAAAAGCAGTTTTCCTAACAGCTTTCCTCAGAACACAGAATCATTTTCTTCCTGTAGAACCAGCCTCTGTGCAAGTGTATTAAATTACAGACATACAAAGAAGAGATATGAGGTAGTTATGTGCACTACTTTCCCTTCATTTATAGTCAAAGGAAAGGATCTCCTCCAGAGGACAATTTAAAGTACTTACAGTTCTGCTCTGAATCTCACTCTGAAAAAGTCCTTTTTCCTTCTGTCTCCACTAATGACAGTGGTAACCAAAGCAGGACATTCTCCTAGTTTAGCTGGCTATGTGAAATGTCTAATCTAGAGTGAGTACACTAACTCCCTCCCCAGAGTCACCACTGGCAAAGAGAGATGATGGTTTGCATTTAAGAGGCTCAAAGTCCTCTAGAATAATTTTGGGAGTTACGAGATTTTGCTGTCACTTCCTTATTTATAACTGTATTTGCCACATCTTTTCCCTTCTCATCCCCTCTTCTGAACCTACCCCTGGTAAACTGCACTGTGAGGTCAAAGTTGATACTGTGCAACCATGTGGTCTATTTCCCTCAGAATAAACCTGGGTGGAAGGGGGAGGGGGGGAGTGTTTCCAGCAATGTGGGAGGTAGGTCAAGGAGCACATGAAGCTGAAACATTTAGACTTCGGATTTTGATTCGTGTTCATTAAACATGATCAATGTGCCCAGCCTTGCAGCAGGCCCAAAGCTGAAGAGCAGGCACTTGCAGACAAGGTTCTGTATCCAGAAGCTGTACATCTGTTGCAGTCAGTCACGGGTGCATCAATGTGTAGACAGACAAGATCAATATTAAATAACAGTTCTTTGACTGCACTTAGCGTGAGAAACACTTCTTGGCGCACTGCGGTCACTTTCCCACCGTTCTTGTGCATGGCTCCATGGCACCAAGTGTGCATTGGACACACTTCCAAATAAGAATATTCATAAGGACTGACAGCTGGTTAATACGACATTTGTAAATCTTTTCAAGAACCGTGCAACTTTGAAGTTTCTAGGCTTATTTTAGCATTTGATCAATAGACCTACCAACAAGGTGAAGCTGTGTTCAGGAAGAATCCCATACTGTTCAACAAGCTTTTCTCTCTTCACACTGGGGAGGTCAGGAAGTCTCTCATGAATCCAATCAATATTTATCACTTGCTGATGGTTCATATTAGCTGGCAAAGATTTTGCATCGTACAGAATCAGTGGGGGAAGGTTTGGCTCTGGCATGAACCTAGTACAAACAAAGAAAAACTCCTTTATAATTATTTTCCCTCAGAAGCTAAACAACAAGGAATAAAATTCATATCACAATTCTATACCTCCTGAAAGTTCTATCACCCTTTCAACTAAACAAAATATTAAAAATTAATGATTTGGTATATCACTGGTAAGTAGAAAGAGACCAGGTCCCAAACTGTTGCAAAGTCTTTATTTTTTTTCTTCAGGTATTTTCCACCAATTGTCAAAGAGTTCATAATACAAAAGGGGTAATTCAAACACTTCTGCACCGAAAGTAACAATAAAAAGTCCCAACAGCACCAGTAATAAAAGATATGGAAACAGCCCACTCTTTTTGGCATCAAGCATGAATTACAGACCTGGACAAAAATGGGAATGGGCTGGCAGGGAAGAACTCAGATTGACAGCCAACTGCCAGAAGTGATCTGGGCAGGTTGTAACCTTTTCCAGACAAACTTCAAAAATCTTGATGAAATCTCATGCTGTGCTAAAAGCAAAGTTACTGTGCTCAGCAGGGTGCCATCACAGAACAAAAGGCTCCCTTAAAGAGAAGGCCAATTCAAACTACTCAAATAACTGCGATTGAAGCAGAAACTTCACTCTTACATGATCAAATGAGGGGTTTAACCACCAGAATAAAGGGCATTGGGCTATAATGATTTCTATTTAAAATCTGCCTCAACATAGATTTTAAGTTTAATGTATAATGTGCAGCACTAAGTTACAAAAAACCCTAAAAAACATAGTTTACAGTTCAATACTGTTCATAATCTTAGTACTAGTAATAATCTTTGTGGTCTTTATTTGAAATATCTTAGACTCATCAGTTTTGTCTAGGTTTTCATGAATTTTCTTTTGCATTTTTTTGAATTAGTCTTTTTAAATAAGCCTCATGCCTGCCCTTACCATAACAAGGAATTCACAAAATGGTCACTGCTACATTTCTACAAAAAATAATCTAAAAAGCTAATTTAAATTCAAAGTTTGTGGGATGTCTTCAAAATTGTTGCTCTGCTGTAGCAAGATCAGTGGTAGAATATAAGATCTAACAGGAACACAGAGCTGACAAAGCTAAGAGGCTCTGAAAGTTCTCCTGCAGAACTACAATTCTCCTGCTGGAAAGTGAACTCTGGGAGTAACAGGAAGCTCTCTCTGGGATGTAAAGCTAGGGAACTACTACGAGGATCAGCACTAAGATGGCCCTAAGCAGCTGTGCTGCTGCCTTGCAGTGTTGCCTCAGAACTCGTTTCCAGCAGCATTGCTTTCCAACAGGACTCGTGCCTTGTCCCCTCAGCCCCACAGCTAAATCCTTCCTGGGTGACTTTATGGTTCAGTGGCTGTCATCTCACACTTATGGAAGGCAAAGTACTTAGTAAGGTAACACCTTCATTAGGTCTACAAAGAACTTCAAGGTAGAAACCTGCCCATGAATGCTGACACCTTTCAATAGCAGTTAGGATTTTCAAACAGTGTTTGTGATCTGTGATCACAGAATCTAAGCATGGAGAGAGAGGCAGGGCCTGCTAGCTGTAAACCGTTTCCCTCTGTATTTACTTAAAGCCAGAGCAATGCTGAACTCAGAATATTCTGATACTTTACGTCAGGCACTTCTTAAGAATACACTTATACTGGCCATACAGAAAACCTTCAACTTTCCCACTTTGAGCTGAAGTACTCCCAGCCTAGTCTCTGGGAAAGGTCCAGAGGTTTTACCAGAAATGAGACACAAATCCAGATCTGAACTGCTCACACTAGCACTGATTTTGACAGGTCTCTGCCCCTTCCAGTGGAAGGTAAACTTCCAATATGTACTCACTGTACTGACTAACTTTACATCCTTATTACACTGGCTACACTTCAGAAATTTAATAAATTCTGTTTGTGAAATGTTAAGTCTATTAAAAAAAATACCGATAATCCTGTTTTCCTTCTTTATCTCTCATTGGTACTGTGCACCTAAAATAAAAAGAAAACAAGATGTGGTTAAGAGGTACACCACAGAATTAGCTTTATGGCAAAAACACAACCCAAAACCTCTGCCTCATGAAGATTAGGAGAGCCTCTTAAAACCACTTCAAAGAATAAGTGCATGTAAGAGGGCAGTCATTTTCACACAGACACTGCTTGATGCAGCACACAATCTGTTGTAAAAAGCCTCAGCTTTAAATTACTCCCTATGAGGAGACTATACTTGTGAACGTTAGCTCTAGAAGACACAAGTTGAGCAATACTATATTGCATCTCCTAATCATGTCACTAGGTATATGTAGGCACTCTAAAGTGGCTATTTGATGTTCCTCCAAAATAAAAACTCACCCAAGCTTGGAATCAAAGGCTCTTGTTTCATTCAAAATTGTCCCTCCATTTTCAAGTTCTTCAATTTGCCTCTGTATTTCATAATCTGACAGTAATAAAAGAAAAATGAGTAAGCTTGTTAGACTACACTATTAGCTTTAGTGCACTCCACTATTTCATTTTTCACTGCTACGCAATAATGGAAGACTTTGTTGTTTTAACCTTAATGAAATCAACAGCAGTAGTTATAGGGAGAATTATCAGTCACTGTCTCTCTCTCCAGCACTGTTTCTTTCTTTGTGTGTTCTCCTCATCTTCTTTCATTTCCTTTAAATGGAAACCATTTTCTCCCAGGCCCTGCAGTCAAGTCATATGTTCCTGGTGACCTTGCAGTCACCCAGTTCAGTTTTCTTTTGGAAATACAACAATCAGCTTTTTTTGCTCATACCCAAGCTGCATCTGAACTTCACACACATCACGTACCATGCTCAGTGGAAAGCAATCATCTCCACTGGAGGACACAAAACCATTGCTACCATATTTCAGTATATGCTAGGCACTGAACCACCTGCTTCATTCTTCTTGTAGGCAGAGGTTTTACTGCAAAAAACCTGCAGACTTAACATGCCTGCTCTTCCCAGAGTATCCCATACTAAGATTTATTCTGTCAGGGAGCCTCCATAAAGAGGGATAAGCCAGGAGTGAAGGGTGACCAGAGCCCAGGCCATGCCCTCATGGTCTGATGCAGTCCCACTAGTCTGGACAGCATGAGCAGGGGCCAGTGCTACTAAAAGAGTCCTCTGACAGTGTCAGTCGAGGTGAGGGGATGAGCTGAGTCCAGGGTCCATTCAGGGAGCTCAAGGAGAAGCAGAAGGAGCTAAGTCCTGAGACAGGACTGAGAACAAGACTACAGAACAGGTCCAAGGTCCTTCAGGAGACAGGACTGAAAACTGGCACACCTGTGACACAGCCACTCAGGCAACGTCTGAAGGCCCCACCCTCAGACTAAATGGGACTTCTGTACTTCTCTATGTGCAAGGCACATAGAAGAGACACCCAGGCAAAGCTAGTCAGGGCATTTAAGGTCAATTACTGTACTCAGAAGCCTGACAGATTTCATCTCACACCACATCTACAATCTACAATGCTCTTGTAATGAAGCATCCACCGTTTACCTACTGCTTTTGCCAGAAATCGCATGCTATTGATATTCTTCACTTCAGTCCTCACTCCATAAGGCTCTCCAGGGTGATGCACAGAAATATTGGCATCCACTCTCAGCTGACCCTCTGGAAAAGGAAATTTTATTAACAGAACAGTCTGCCCTGTACACCAGAGTTAAAAACCTTGGCATGCATGAATAAACTGCATGTTATGTGCAGAGCATTAATAGCAGACTTCTCTATGTTCAGACAGGAGTAACAACCACTTCATCATAGCTTTCTGTTTGTCATTCCATCTCAAGGCACTGCCTTGCATCATTCAAAATAGTTTTAAATCATTGCTCATAGTTCCTCTCAGAAAACTGCATGGTGCAGTGCAGCACAGATCCTCTAAGCCATACAGTGAAAAGAGCTGCTGATTCCCAGCTCTTAAATAAAGGGCAGAATTAGACAAGCAAAGTGGTGGATTGTGAGCTTCCATTCCTCTCAAAGCAGCACAAAAATACCTTTTAGAATTACAATTTGATGGATACATACTACCCTAGCATGGAACACAAGAACTTAAGGTTATGTTGAACAGATTTAGTAAGGTGTTCTTGGAAATTTACAGCTCAAGGACAAAATGTGAGAAGCAGTGGAATTTTTGTAATTTTCTTCTTCTCCTTCAGGAAATTGCAATCTTACCCCCCGAAATGTCCCTGGCTGGCAAAAACTGTACAAAGTTTTATATAAAAGCATCATGCACTCTCAGTCCAAAATGGACTAATGTCCTTAAAATTTTTTAATGGCTCAACCACAAGGAAATCATAACTGTATCTTTCTAAGTATTGTCCCTCTAAAGACGTATCTTCCGACAAGAAAAGCTTGCCACAGTTATCAACTGCTGGGAATACACAAACAGGAGAGGTTGTATTACATCCTGGAATGTTAAGAAACATTATTTTCCCCATATTACAGAGTGAACATCTGTAGCCTTTCCCTGTGGTTTTTTTTAAAATTCATTTTCTAATTTCAAATACAGATAAAAAGAAACAAAAGCCTACTGATTGGATACAGTAGCATTATAAATGAGAGTGCAAAATGGCTCACAGTTAAAACTGTGAAGATGCTACAGCTTCAGAAGCCATTCCGGTCAATAGATTTAAATTGACCGGCAAGGCCTTGGTACAATTTGTAAAAGCAGGCTGGATGACAGCACACTAATTTCCTCTGTCTTCATAGAGCTCTGCCAGACATGCAAATGAGACAAGGATGCTGGAATGACCCAACATCTCTTTCAAGGGAAGTGTTTTGCATGTGCTCCCTCTTTGGGGTGAAACTTGTACTTGTTCCAAAGGAGGAATAGTCTTGTCCTGCCCTTGCTTCATTTGAGACGTGACCTGTTTCTACTCAGATGTAGGTGTCAGTGTGACCAGACAATGAACTTAATCAGGCATAAGCAAAAGGAGACCCAGGCTGCAAATGTTCTTTAAAAAAAACCCAAAAAACTTTTTTTTCTTTAAGACCAGCTTACTTTTCTTTCACTTTACCATGAAATAATCTTTTCATTTGTTTGTTGGTAATGAAGTAACACCTGATAAAACTGGGCACTTGTCTTCACCGTACATGCAAAAGCCCCTAAAACCTTCACTTAGAAAGAACAAAAAAAGTCATCCAAGTACTTTTATAGCTAACTATCCTGGAAGAAAAGTATTTCCAATACTGGGATTCTCCTACGAAATCAGAAATCTCCCTGTGATAAAAGGTATCATAATGCAATTCCAATGGCAATCGTAGGGCCAAATTCAGTAGTGAAAAATGGTCGTATATATGTATGCCCACAAAGGCCCTTGAAGAAGCATCCGAACTGGCCACTTAATACTGACAACTGTGCCTTATTTGACATGTGGGACACTTGTGTGAGAAAAGATTCAGAGAAACAGATAATGTCTAGCTATTATTATTTCCTGCTACATGAAATTAAAGTTGCATCAGTAGCCAACATTTATTGGATCCCATTTATTGTGCGATGCATGACTCAGTTTTCCAGGAGACATCCACTTGTATAATGGACTGAATTTGCTGCCAGTGAGGCCAATTGTCACAGGCAAAAATATAGCTTACACTGTGAACACTAATAAGCAGCTACTAATTGTGGGTATGTGTGGAGGGGATGAATGCCTGAAACCACTTTTAAATTCTTAAGCAGATGTCTGCTATATGCTACCTGCAACCGTGGGCTGGTTGTAAATTTTGGTAACATTAAGACTGAGGAAAAATGGTATGACCTAAATCTTGCAATTAATGAGACAGAATCACCAGTTAGGAGGCTGAATGCAGGCTATGCTTCTGCACATCACCTATTGTGAAAACTGGGGCCTTAAAATTACAGAAAGAAGAGCTGGTGCCAGAAGCAATGTTTCCTACAAGAGGCAGCGGTCTCAGAAAGATAGGTAATCTTGGCTAAAATTAACCCCACTGCCCATTTCTGTACATGCTGTTGTTTACTCCATCTCATCCATGACACCAGCACAAGTTTACTGCCTACATCAATTTTATGACTAGCTGAGACCTGACGCTTAGAAGATGATCCATGTTCCCACTACTTTGTCCCTTTGTCCCTCCCATACTCTACAAAATAATCCTTACTACAGATCTTCTCTGCTGTAGTGCTGTGGCAAGCAAGATGGAGAGAGACAGGGAGAAGCACCACAAGAGCCCTGGGGACACTTCTTCCTGCCTAGCTTTACCCCATAAAATTACTGTGTGAGGAAATATAACATCCAGCATGGCAAAGCTCTGCAGACAAAGGCAGACCTATAGGCATGGCAGACAGTAGGACAGACTCTGAGGATTGTAAAAACAACAGCTAGAAAAGGCTATACATTATAAGCAACTGCTGAGCAAAATAACCAGAAGCTGCAAAACTCCTGCAAATGCAGAGAATTACTGGTGATGAGGGAACATGCCTTTCTCCCCTCAGTACCTGCCATGACTGCCTGGCTGCTCCCAAGTGTTTGCAGAATGAGCTGAAGCTCTCTGACTGCTGCAGCTGCTTCTTCCCCACAGCACATATCAGGCTCCATGACAACCTCCATGAGACCAACTCCTATCAGGGAAAGAGACAGGAGATTTTCAACCACAGCTTTTGATCCTGGCATATGAGAGTGCAACTGGCTAAACACATGAAAGAACTTGGGCTTTTTTTTTTTTTTAAAGTAACAAAAATACATAAACCCCCATGTATTATTTAGAAACTGTCACAATGGGCCTAGCTGCAGATTGCTACAAAAACTTTTCCTTCTATTTTTTTAAAGTAACAGACAAACTGCAGACAACCCTCCACCCTTTGATGACATGCAGATCAGAAGGACCCATTCCTCTTCTGCCTTTCTCTAGAAGAACTCTAATTTAAAGCCAATCGGGTTCCAAATGCAAATTTCTTTATCTTAAACTAATTTTGGAGCAGGCAGAACTGTAAACAGATGTAGTCTAGTTTTTAGCTTCAGGACCCAGCTTTCAAGGCATCTGAGCAGCCATAGCCCTTAGCTGCAATGGACACCAAGGCACTTTGTCCCACTTAGGCTAGGCCAGCCAGGTTGCTGCCCATGTTGTGTGCTCCATTGGATCACTCCGTTTACAATTTCCAAGTTAAAAGAGAAAATCTACATTTCTTCAAAGCTAATAATTAAAAGAAATGTCTGACTCATGCACCAACAAATTCCAACAGCTGCTCTTTCTATACACAAAACTGATTCACTAGGTCTGTTATATTTTACTTTTTTTAACAACACATACAGTGCAGAGCTTAAATAGCTGAGTGGCTCTATGTGACTGACACAGTTTTGAGCAAACTGGAGCCAAGAGATTTCTAACTTGCTACTGCCAATTGCCATCAACCAACAGCAAATAGGAAAGGTTTACTGGCCATTAAAAAAAATCAAGTATTCATCTGTTTCAAGTGTAGCAGTCATTTTTATGAATTATTTTTTCAAGGAGAGAGACATAAAGCTGCTTTTATTTTTTGCCTGTTTCCTGTCACCCATTCACCTTTAAAGACTCATCTTACCCCAAAAGGAGGAGAAAAATAGGAAAATAATCCAAGCCTACCAGCCCTATTCAAGTCCACAAGAGTCTGACTCCTTGTGTCATCGTGGAGACTTTTTCCACTGTCTTGCTCCAACTGAATTTGTTTAATCCTCACAGTTTTGGTCACCATCTGGCTCATCTTGTTGTCTATGCAGAGACTGTATGACAGACTTCCATTCACTGCAATAGGAACTCTTTGCTGAGTGATTTGATAGCCAGCCTGTCAACAAAATTAGCTTTATACTCAAATGAAACATTCACTTTTCAGAAAGCAGACCAAGTGCAAATATAATTGACTAAGAACAAAACTGAAAATGCAACATCTTTCATAGTGACCTATATAAGAGGAGAGAATACATGCACATGTAAATTCAAAAGTTATTTTGCTTAGATGGAAAGGAAGCAAGCTAGAAGATGAGCCTAGAATTCAACATAACTGTAAGGAGCTGGAAGTCTGGAAAAAATACGAGGACTCCTCAATACAGACAAATATATGATACCATACTAATGCTGGAATCATCAATAATCAACTGCACCAATCTCTTGCCAAGGATGCCAAACTTCTCTGATACTGCCCTGGGACAGGAAGTGGTCTGGAGGAGGTTCTTCCATGCCTGTGGTTCCACGATCATGTTAGATCTTGTTTGAAGCCAGTTACTGTACTTCCATCCCCAAGCTGGGGCTATCACTCACCCTCCCAACAGGCTGAACATCCCCCTCTGACTGTTCCGAACTGTACTTGTTAGAGGGGAGGAGAGGGAAGGGGTGGAGGTATGGAAATCAAGAAAATGAGAAAACTCCATTTCATTAATGTAGCAATTTAAAAGATAAGACACTGCAGCCCCCCATAAGGCACACAGCTGATAAATGCCACCTCACACCTGGGACTCCACTCCAAGGGGAAACTGCTGGCCAAAAAAGTGGCTGCCAGTGACAAGGTATTGGAATAATTGCAATGACTTAAAAATATAGAAGTGGATCAATGACAGCTGAGGTGGGGTCCCTTTTGCTTCCTCCTTCCTCACCTGCCTATGGCACCAGTGGTGAAAATTAAAAAAACGTCTGCCAGACGGAAATTATTTGGGAGTAGTATTTGCATATTTTGCGGGGATGACGAGCTTACTCTGAAATGTAGAGATGGTGAATTCCAGGGCACTGGAATGGAGAACAACGGTCTGGCCCTGTCAACACCCCAATTTATATACGCAGTGAAGTGCATGACCTTCTAGACATAATCACTATAAGAAAAATAAAATAACTGACTCCCTGCAGCCTATGCTAATCACACAGCTCTTCTCATCTCCTAAAACTTCTCATTAAAATCATTTTTTTAAAGCCTGAAATATTGAGTGACAATAAATAATATGAATCCCATTTCCCAACCAAAGCCCCATTTTCAGGAGTAACAATAATCCCATTGTCAAATGACCTTAAGAGCTGGATTTATCTGTTCTATTCAGCTCATTAGCCTAAACTCTGCATCTTATTACAGGGTTCCTGACTAGAGTGTTCACTATGAAACGCTGGTCAGGCAGTTTATTGTCAGTGCTTAAACTGCAGAAGTCAGTCAGTAAAAAGCCAGAATTACATGTTTCAAGCTAAAAAAATGCGTCAGCATCTCCCTGACCGAATTTCCATGCTTATGTGACCAGAGGATCCTGTAACTCATGTCTGCAGAGTCCCACAGTTTCTTCCACCTCAACTGTTCTCTTGGACACGCAGATGTGCATTCTTTCCCATGACAACATTCATCCATATAGCTGCTATGCAGTAGACTGATGGCAGCAGACATCACAAGAATATGAGAGTGATTTAAAGGTAATTTGCGAACAAGTCTGTGATGTTTTTGATGTTTCTCCACCATGTGTAAAGGAATTTCAAAAGTCATGTTTATTTCCTGCTATTTCACCTTTTACCCTTCAAGTCTTGAAACGGGCTTTAAGATAGTTCTACAAGTTTAAGAAAAAGTACTGGCAATTCTAACTGCTAAGTTTGCTTTCCACATTCCCAGCAGGTCACTACAGAGCTCCCAATACATGGGCCTCTTAATGCCTTACAAATATTTGCAAAGTTATCCCCAGAGACCAAATCAAAATTATAGCAACTTCACAGAAGAGCCACAAGTTCCCAACCTAGAAGAAAATAAAACAGAAATCTCTTCCGAGATCCAGGTCTCCAGTGGACAACTATAATATAATTCTCTTTCTAAGGTGGGAAGCAATTGTACTTGAAAATATTTTGTGTAACTTCAAAATATTTTCAATGGCTGAACAAGAGTGGGAAAGAAAGTGATTTGGTTATTCATACAGCACCTCTACGGATTCATCTGGGATCTGAGAGGTCTCCCACTCTGCTTCTCTGGATGTCTGAGACTCCTCACCCACACAGATGATAAGCTAACATGCCTGATCTTTCCCAAATAAAATAAACCCATATATTTTTATGGGAATGTCATCAGATCTTCACCCCAAAACCACAGAAACTAAAAATAGCTTCCTCCCTTTGACAGATAAGTGATAAACTGGACGTTCAGTACAAATAAACTGACACAAAAATAAGTTAAAAATTAGAAAGGTTTAATGTCATTAGAAAGAAAAAGAGGCTCAAACACTGCTGCACCCTGTTACAAGGACAGAATCCAGGTTCTTAAATTATTTCAATATTTCTACATCCATATCAAGTGCAGTAAAATGCATTTGACTGCCAGCGGCACCTTCTACCCAATATGAAATATGTCTATCCACCAACAGACCATATTGCAAAGACTCGATTTCTCAGTCGTTTTGGTTTTTTCATTTATTAGAACTATGACTGTGAAAGTTTTGAAGGGAAGTTAAATATTTTTAGGTCCCTAAGCACACACAAAAAAGACACTACTGTGTTTATTCCACTGGAACCTGTGTTTGTTATACATTCACTTTAAATGAAGGACTATTATCAGACTGCTTTTACCCTAACAAACCATTAGTACAAAACACCAGGCATGGACAACTTAAGGGACAAAGCAGCTCCAGCTCCCAATTCAATTACATTAGGCTACCAGAACTGTGCAGCTAAGCAAGGAGTCAGCAATCAGAGCAATCATATTCAATCAGTGAGCACCAGGGTACAGCTGCCTATTCCATCAGGGCACAGTACAGCATCCTGTTGGGCTGAGCAGAGCACTTACTGAAAACAGAAAAAGCATCTCTTCACTCCTCCCCTGCTGCCATCCGTACTCCAGCCTTGTCCTTCCTACAGCCCAGGAGGGACCAGCCATACTGCATACTTACAGGCAGATCTGCATAGAAGTAGTGTTTTCTGTCAAACAAGGACTTCTTGTTTATGCTGCAGTTGAGTGCCAGGCCTGTCATCACTGCTGCTTCTACACATCTCCTGTTGAGAACCTAAGGAAACATGACACATGGTTTTGCTCAGATACTCAGTATGTTACAAATGTGTCTCCCACATACTGCCTTATAAGGAGCATATATTCAATTTCTCTTGTCTTCAGTCACCATTAGATCTCTTTCTTTGTGTGGGTAGCTCTTATTCATCATTAAAGTTGTGGTAGCTATAAATCCACAAAGCTTTAAGATGAAAAAACAAGCTATTCAGTCATTCTGTCATACCACATATGGAGGTGTGCACTGTTCTGGCTTGCTACTTTTGCAAACATTCAGTGCTTTTAAATCTTTGAGGGTACAAGAGACAAATCACAGCACATGATAACTGACTTGTAACCAGCTGTCAGCTCATACTGGGAATTTGAAACACAGGGGATTTGCATTAGGGACTGCAGTGCTGTTACAGTAGAACACTTCAGAACACCTGTAACCACAGAACCATAGTGAATTTATGAGTATCTACACATCCCACAGATTTTAATGCTTTGCTTAACCAGGATGAAATGATGCACACTTACATCTTTGCTAAAACAGAACCAAAAAGACAGCAATTGATCCCACGGCTATGCACGTTTCCAGTACCCAAGAAACCCACGTGATTAAGGTTTTTGCAGAGTGCCACGTGATCTGAAGACCCAGCAAGGCCTTTACAAAAAATAAAGGAGTTAAATGCAGTTTTTCACCATGGACCCATCACTGTCAGCACTACACCCTTCCATCTCCCCAGCAGGGTCAGGATCCAGAGGAGAAAGAAAATTTCACTCCAAAAAGTACTGACAAATGATGGTTTTTTTCAGATGTGCTCTCATTAATTTAACAGTTCGTTTAACTAACATCAAATGGATGAAACTGAAAAGGAAAAAAGACTGAATTTGTCTTAGTACAATTCTGACATGCTCACACTTACAGCATTTTGAAACAGGAACAGAACTTTATCCATCTTGTTCTGCACTGTACAGCTGCCAAGAAGTCTATTTCCAGCAGGACCATTAAGGAACACATTATGTAAAAGAATGTACATGACTTCATCTGCATTGACCAGAACATAAAAGGCTTAAATAATGTTTTCTTCCATGTTTCTGACAGTATTTACTTTTTATATTCTCCAGCCTGATTTCTGAAAACATATTAAGCAGCTGTACATTTCCCATCATCCCACATCTTCAGCCAGAAAATGAATCTCTTTATTTTACTCATTTAGTTTTAAAAAATCAAAATAGTAAGAGAGGATATGGGCAACTCTTCATGTAACCGAAACTTAAAAATTGCTTATACAGAAAAGAAATTAAATATTTAAGACATTTAACAAGGGAACTTTCAGATCTTTAGTGTAGCTATATATGGATAACTAGAACACATCATCTGTTCAGGCATATTTTACTTATTAAAAAATTTAAGAGATACATAAAGCAAATTCTAGACAAGAAAAAAGGAAGAACAATCTCCCTTTGAAATACTGATCCACAGTACAACGAACACAATTAGTCCTGACTCTAATCTAAAGAAAATTGGTAACTACAAAATATTAATTTATTTTAGTAGCATAAATGCAGTTCATTATATAGTAGATGCTTCTGTTTTCAATAATTAAATGCTTCCAGACAGTACAGACACTTTTTTTTTTTACTGTTTAAGGAATTCTGTAACAGTGCTAGTCAAACTGTTCAATGTTTAAAATATCATCCTATTTCTAAATACGCAGGCAAATTTCCTCCTGCTAAAGCCTTATGGCATAATCCTGCTCAGCTTTACCAATTAGTGAGGACCATGCCAGTCAGTCCTTTAAAAACTGGCCACCAGAAAACCATTAAGCCTCCATAAGGGCTGGTAGACTCAAAACACCACTGCTTCAAGGCAGTGAACCAGTATCTTGCTACAATTCCTGATGGTGCAGGGGCTGTGACCCACTGAAATCAGCGAACAAGACAAAACCCAACTACTGAGTCACAATCAGTGACAGCTTCATAGCACTCCACTGCTCTTCACTTTTTACTTCAAACAGGGTAGTGTGTATCTTACTCATTGTCCTAAGGGATAACACTGTTCTGAGGTGAAAGAAAGAATCCCCATGTATATACTACTTAGTGAGAATCTTTTGCTCTGCTGCTGATGAACCATTTTGGTGGCTCTGGGGAAAAACTGGCATAAAACCATGAAGTATTGATTATTTTTTATGTAGTATTAATAAGCATTTAGATGACTCTGATGCGTATGTGTCCCCGGTGTACTGGATCATAGCAGCCAAATCGTTGTATATGCACCATTACGCATTCAACTTCCTGTGCTACTCCTTCACCGATCTCAGTGGTGAGAGAAGGCCTTGCAAAGCAGATCTTTCCTGCTATGGCATACCGAGATGGCTACCATGCCAATCTCCTTCCTCTGCCCTGTGTGCCTTTAAAAAAAACAACCCAAA
Organism: Gymnorhina tibicen; assembly: GCA_013399875.1. Classification (NCBI taxonomy): domain Eukaryota; kingdom Metazoa; phylum Chordata; class Aves; order Passeriformes; family Artamidae; genus Gymnorhina; species Gymnorhina tibicen. Next base: position 271,116 of record VXAZ01009300.1, on the reverse strand, counting down.
ACCAACCAGATGACTATCTTCTTCTTTGAAAATCGAAACTTATCTAATACTGCTTCATTTCAAGTGACTTTTACTACTCATTCCTATGACCAAGGATGTAAGCACAAAGCAGAATTGTTTGCGCAAACTACTACTTTTCCTTCAAACAAGCCTTGCTTTTCAAATAATCTGCAGTGATAAACATCATTTCAGTATGTGAAACTTCCCATGCTAATGACCTAGATTAAGTCCTCCAGCTTGTTTATGCAGTAAGCTGTTATTAAGTTGACAGCTTTGACTAGCACCAAAGATTTAAATTACTGGCTTGAACTGACAAGCTGCCTGTCTGCTATGTTAGCAAAGTGCTGGCCTTGAAAGCAAGCTGTGTAGTTCCTGGAGTAGCTATGGACAAAACACAATAGTCTATAAAGACTTCTTCAATATTTCTGGTCTTCTAAATTGGAAGCATCCCTCCTAGTATTTAAAGAAAATCCTAGAGAGCTATTACAAAAGGAAATGTAAATTGTTTGTATTGGAAACTCATGAAAAACCTTAACAATGGCATCACAACACCAGCACCATTTCCCTTGTAGCTACGGTCTCCTGCTACAGCACCATGGTAACTGAGCACTAAAGGAATGAAAGAACAGTCCAACCAAGAGCTCTCTTTTTCTGCTACTTGTCTATTCTTTACATCTAGTCCACAAGTGGAAAGACTCCTTTTAAAAAGTTTATCTTTATTTGCAAGTTCAGTTTAGTCAAGACCTTAGTTTCAAATACAACATTCAATAGCTATACAAAACTATAAACAATACCTCCAATGGCACAAATTCCCACCAAAAGCAATTTTCTAACAGCTTTTTCTTTAACAACAGGTTTACTCCTTATGTTAATATATTAAAGAAACTTGGCACCCCTTTAAGTAAAGATATATGTTTCCATATTTAGTGAATTACCATGTTTACATTTTAAAGAGAGTAGGTATGCAGCTTCTTGTTTTGCTAGTGAGTATTATATAGGATAATTGGGGGAAAAAAAGAAGAAACATCTAGATAACTCTCCTGGAAAGAGATTATTTTTGCCATCTTTTACAAAAAAACAGTAATCTCTGCAATAACATTTGCACCCAGGAAGCCTATCTTACAGAAGAAAATATTCCTTGTACTAAAAACAGTAAAATCAAAATAATTCCCTAGAAATTTTTAAAGTTTTTGATTCTAGGTCACACATTTTAATAAAGCAGATTTAATACTAATTGGCTATCTTAAGACCTTCAGTCCTACTTACAATCATGAAAAAAACAGCATTAATCAGATTAACTACAGGACTGTTTATCTAAGAAACATTTAATTTTAGCTCCTTTTCATTCAAAATAATATCTGAAAGAAGGAAGTAGTACCATGTACTCAGCCAGGTCTCTGTAGACCAAACACAAATCTTTAGAAACCTCAACAGATATATCTAATCACATTTTCAAGTACTCCTATTTCATCTCACTCTGATTTTTATTTGCTTCTACTAATGGATATATTCAGTCTTACTATTCTAGCTGTGTTAAAAGTACCAAATTGCTGCAATATATGGTTCTTTGAAGTGCAATCATAAGTTAAACTTCAAAATAAAATACCCTTATATGTACTTAGTCCCAAGGTAATTGTGGCTGTTCAGTCTGACACTGTAGATGAGTACTTACTGCTCTGCAGCATTCTGCCTTGGCATCCTCCCACACACGGAGGAGGGACCAACTGTAGCTGTGCATGTACAGAATGTACATACAATAAATCAAGAGCTGACCATTCCCCAAATGAGCCATTTATTTCAACAGGTTACAATCAGACTCCATCCCCTGAAGAGCACAGTAAAAATTTAAGAAACAAGACAACTTAAGTCCTGTCATTTTTTAGGCGTTCAAAGAACCCACATTCCAAAACCTGAGGTCTCAAATTTCACGGAAAATTTTAAAAGCTTCAGTTTAGCATCTCCTGCACTTAGTCCAGCATGTACTTCACAGCATGTCTGCTGCCCCAGGATGAGCATTATGTGCTTATCCCTAAGGAAAGGGACAAGGCAGAAAGGGAAGAAGCACCAGACATTTTAAACTTGAGATCTTAGCTTTATCGAAAGAGATTCCAGCCTAAGGGAACAAAATGGCAACTCAGAAGCTGAAACAGCAAAGGCGACGAGGGGCATCAAACATACCTAATGCACTTTGTAACTTTACCTTTCCACAGTCTGGGACCAAAGCTACACATTGCTATACAAAACATATTATTGCTAACCTTGTCTAGTGGCAAAGTTGGCCGGTGGCAACGCAGCACACATTGATTCCAGTCATATCTTAAAACCAGACAGTTCTGACATCAAGAAGTACCCAGCTCCCAAACACACTACTTGAGGTGTACTCAAAACAGTAAGAGGGCACACTTTCTGAAAGCTGAAGAGCTAGCCTGAAAGCTTGTATCACAAGGCTTAGGAGGGAGGAAGCATCTTCCAGTGTCAGCGATGATGAGAAAAATGCAGCAGCAGTAGGGAGAGATGCCAACGCCTGGGAGCAAGGAAAACCGGAGCTAACACCAGATACAAAGATATTTCAATAATGATAGACCTCAAGGTTTCTTAGCCCAACAGGAGTTGCTGAAAGAAACACAGAAGGAAAAATCCATTCAGACCACTGTGTGGGCAAAGTGCTCAATGGTCTCAATAGAATAAATCTGTTTTCTGTGGTGACAGGGAAGCAGCCAATCCAGTGATCTTCACATCTCTGATCCCATCAGCAGCATCTAAAACCAAATAAAGTTCTACCCTGCAGAACCAGTTCCAAGCAGGAGAACCCACAGAGAAGACAGGAGAATACAATGGTGATACAGTGGTTCATGATATCCATAACCAAATGCTGTGCTTATGTGGTGTTCCCATAAAGAAGTCCAGTACCTAACATCACTGCTCTCCTTGTTGACATCAGTCTTCTACATCTGCCAGTTAGTGCTTTTTGACCTGTCATAAGGATGTTCCCTCTCTTATGCCAGCTGAAATTTAAATCACTGCTGATGTTCTCTGATCCAGGGCACGTTTAATACAGGAAGATCCAGTGATGACATTTCACTGCTGCTGGAGGTAGGAGACTGAGCAATGGCTAAAACTTTAAGTTACAGACTATGATCAAATCCAAAGGCAACAAGAGCTTTGAGGAGAACCGTCTCACATCTTTCTTCCTACACTGAGTTCCAGAAAAAAAAAGCTTTTGAATGTGAATATCATCTGCCTTCTTCAACATAACACAGATTGTTTAATTTTTTAAATGGAGACACTTCAGAGCACTTAGGACAAAACAGTTTGTAAACCAACCCCTGCCCTGTTTCTCCTTGCAGATGATCCTTTGCTTGTAGCCTTGGTGGGAGACAGCTCTGTGGTTTTCTGAGTTGTAACAAATTCTGACCTTTGATACCCATTTACTGTCATTTTCTATTATTTCTTAGTCTTGGCTACCTCCCCTCTGCTCCTTCTTGCAATCTTTGTGTGTCTGAGAGCCCACACTAAACACACACTAAACACTCAGCCCTTTGCTCCGACTCCCTCATTCCTCTTTTCTCCAACTGCTGTCTCCCAAAACATGCTTATTTGTTCCCCAGCTATCTTTCCCTGCAGGCTGACCCAGATCTCTTAAGAGAGCACAATATACAAATTGGGAGTAAACCAGAAGTGGTCTTTTAGACATAGATAAAAGATTATACTAATTCAGGAAAACAATAGGCAACATAATGCAACAAGTCTTGCAAAGAGCTATTAAGAAATTATTTGAGAGAAATTATGAGAGCAAACTGAAATTATTTGCTTTTAACAAAGTTGTTTTGGAGCAGCAGAACCAACAGAGACTAATTTCCTTTAAATAATATCCCTAGTTTGTTCTACCTAAGCATTGACCCCAAAACTCTCTCCCCTGTGACTCCCCCATCTTCTCCTCATTTCATCAGACATCCCAAAATGAGTATAAAGTGTCACAAGTATCTGAAGAGCAGCATCCCAAATAAAGCTGAGATCAGTGGGGAGACTAAACAGATAATTTCCTCTTCATATACTTGCTAATACATTCATAAAAACCCTCTATAAGCCTAAATTTTTTTTTAGGAAAATTTGGCTGAAGTTGGCAGCAAGATGCAAAACCAGCATTTCTGTACAGAAAACAATGGTCCTTGTGGCAAAATCTGCATATGCAACTAATAAACATCACTTGCAGAAGTTTACACAAGCCTCTCACAAGCAGTCATATTTAAGGTGACTGATAATCAGGGAGAACACAAAGAAATTAATTTTACCCCTGTAACCAATTACAGCCTAATTGCACCAAGATAAGTTTCAAACAAAATACATAAACCTGACAGTTATGCAACATTACACACCAGACAGCTAACCATGAAGAGAACGAAGACCCAGTCGACAATTATCTGTCATTACTGTCGGACAATGCTTCCCTAAACATCTTTTAAAGAAAAACTCTTCAGAGAAACAATTATTAAGAAGAATGGTAACAAGATCTCCATTTGCAAAGTTACAATGCTAAGAAATTGGTAGAACCATGAAACTTTTGCTTATGAGAGTGCTGCTTACATACACATATATCCACATACATATTGGATTTCCTCAAATGGAGTCACCTGGAACCAGACTGTCTACATATTGTGAGAAAACTAAATCAAATCAAACACTTAAGGATACCAGAGCACCTATAGTGACTGATAACAGAGGTGATAGAAATTTACAACAATAAATCCCCTCTCAGGTCCATCTTAAAGAAATTCCCAGCCCACTGAGAAAAGCTACTGCAAAAAGCTAATGTGCATTTCAGCAGCAATTTCCACCTGAATTCAGAAAGGGGGGACACCAACATGTCATGTAGTGGTTGTGCTGTCCAAAAGAGTCAAAGATGGCACAATAACTGCAGTAACAGGACTGTGTGAAAGAAAGGAAACAAGATACTATCAATTCCTGCTCCCCCACTAAGAAGTAGAAAAATACCTGTGTAAAGCAAAAGTTAAAGCGATTAAAAAGAAACAACAAGAAAGGAGGTAAGAGAAAATACATAGACAACATCATGGATACGTTGAAGGATATCCTGAAACAGGTGATAACAAGATGTTTTATCAACTCAATGCCATTCTAACTGGCAAGTTTGAATCAGCCAGAAGGACTTGTTAAGGATGAACAGTAAAGCCAACAAGACCAGAGAGAGCTCAACAGTTACTGAGGTGCTAAGGAGACAGCCCTACCTGAATTGTTAGCCTTGACAAAAAGATTGAAACACCCAGAATGAATGTCAGAAATACTCACACATATATGAGACACAGCAAATAGTGAGAGAAAGTGTTACAAGGGACTCCTTCAAACCATGAGAGAGGAGCAAGAAATGTCACCAAATACTTCAATACACAAAAGCAGAGCCATCTCCAGAAAAAATGGCCTAAGTATGATATAAAGTTGACCTAAGCAACTGCAGTAATGGAGGAGAAATACATTTCTCAGACCCCAGTGAAGGAGTTTGGTTCCACAGGTAACCCTGGGGCTGTGAATGATCCCATGGAACGCAAAGAAATAGAATGAGAAACAACCTGCACTATAACCCAGTCCTGAGAGTCACCTGAAGCCAGCATCACTCATCTTTCAAAGGCCTCTTCTGACCACTACAACAGCTTTGAACTGACTAATAGTTTGAAATTCTGTAGGCAGGCTTTAATGCACCATGAACTTGGACATTTAAGGGTCTATGAACCACAAAGGCATCCTCAGGGAGCAATGGTTTACAAGCCTAATTCACTCCTCTACTTTTTTTCTAAATTATGTGAGATTTTCCTTATAGAAGCTTTCTGGACTGCAAGCCCAGCAAGCTGGGACTGTGTGAGCAAGAAAAAAACTGTTAAGCACTGACTATACCATGCATGTCACAAATCCAAATATTATCAGGAAAGAAAGGGCTGCAACAGAAAGGTACCATCAAATTCTAAAAAAAAAAAAAAGTCTTCTTTTTTCTCCTAAGTACAATTACTACAGTTTTAGTGAAATAAGTAATGAAGAGTTAAAGTGAACCTAGACATAGGCAAATGGATTAAAACAAGCATGAACTCACTTTTTTCATCAGGCATTGCCACTGATTTATTTTTAGAGGAGAGCTCATGGATACGAAACCTAGCCATCATATGGTTTCAAAGAAAAGAAGAAAATTTATGTAATGCAAGCTAAGAAAACATCCATACAATGATCAGAAGATTGTTCAGTTCCCCATGAAAAGTGTGTGCAATTAAAACTGTAGTTATCAAAAGTCAAGCTAAGAAGCAGGCTTTTTTTCAAAACAAAGTAGTACAAGAAGGGAGTAAATTCACATGCATGCCAGAAGGAATGTCAAAACAAAACTGAAATCACAAGTTGGTAAAGCAGCTGTTGCAATCACCAGATTTAACAGGCACAGGATATCAAAAAAATCTAGTTTTGAGCTGTAAAGTATAAATTCTGGTCTCAAACGCTGTTTCTGCTCCAGTATGAATAGCTGACAGACAGATCCACCAAAATCTCACAAAAACTTCTCAGAGCCTTTGAAAGGAAATGCATCAGATAAATCCTGTATATTCTGATGAAGTGTAGATGTTATTTAAGTCTGACAATCCATCACCCAAAACATCTGGAAGAACACTGGGTACCTGCCACTGCCAAGAACAGATGGATGCGGTGCCATTATAGGAAACACCCTCTATAATCCCAAACTGGGTGTTAGCCCTGTCACATGCCTGGGCAGCCACCTCAGCAGCCCAGCACTGCAAGGCAACAGCGTGACAGGCGTGCTCCAGCGACTGCGCAGTGCTGCGCCGGCATCCGTCAGCTCCGGACAAGCCCGAGCCTGGAGCTGAAGGTGCCAGAGGTGCAATGCCAGAAGGAACAAGGGCTAAAGCTGCTCTAGCACTGCTCTCTTTTATGTAAAGGAGTGATCTGGTTGCCCAGCTGTCATTATACAAGTGAAAGAAGATAAAGCAGGACTAAAATGTGCCCCTTTATACTGTTTACAGAGGGAAAAGGAAAAAATTCTCTGTTCAGATAAAACCATGCATCTCACATGACAATCTACAGGAGTGCTCAACACAGATCTTACTCTGTTTCTTCTGACGTCAGAAGGTATTTAACTTTTCTTCATTGGAAAAAGAGCTTGATCACTACCAAGTGTTTCTGAAAAGTCTGTTGTAAAAAAAAGATAAAACGATGCTGTTCACACTACAAGGAGAATGAAATTCAAATCCATGAGAAGATATCAAAAAATTCAAAATATTTAAGACTGTAGGGCTAATATTCATTCAAATCTTATTAATTTAAACCTTGGTTATGTAAATCCCAGATTATTTCTTTATATACTTGCCTACAAAGGATTGCCTACAATGGGATCGTGGTTTCACTTCACTTATGCAGGAGACAAACGTAAAATGTGCAACAACGACTAAGCACCAACAAAAAGGTTTCAGCCTTTAGCTGCTAGATCTACTATCTTATTTCTGTGGATGAGCTATAATTAACTTTTAGTCAGCCACCTCCATCATGAAAATAGATAATCATGGATTCTTTTTCTGTGAGCATAGTTTTAGTTTTAAAAACCTTTGTAAAGCCTCTCAGAATTTTCAGAGGCTAAATCGGATTGGGAGGGCAACCACCTTTATGGATCCTCAGAAGAATTTTAGTCCAGTCTGCAGGTGTAATGCACTATTTGCTACCATGTATAGAGTAAGACTTCCTTTATAATAGGTCTTCTGAAGATGCCAAGCCAAGATCATGGCCAAATCCATTCAGAAGCTAAAACCTCCAGGCTTTTGCAAATTTCATTACATGAAATGAAACGTATATAGTCAGATGCAGTCCCAAAGAAAGGAGAGCATTGTAGTAATTTGAGTAAGATGCTATCTCGTCTCGTGGTGAGGGGCTTCATCACCACAGTGCACAAAGAGGGTGCCGAGTAGCATGGGATGTGCCATCCAGTTGCGCTATTTCCAAACCTCTTTTATTAATCAAAGGTTTGACACATCAGTCAGTTTCAGCTGGCCAGTCTTACTTCAGTGCCTGGCAAGATCATGGAGCAGATGAAAACTATGCCAAGACACATGGAAAATAATTAGGTTGTTATTGACAGCCAACAAAACTTCACTAAGGGCAAGTCGTGCCTGACAAATTTGGTGGCCTTCTACAAAAGGGCTGTAGAGTGGGTGGATAACAAGAGCAACTGACATCATCTACTCAGACTTGTGCAAAGCATTTGACACTGCCCCACATGACATCACTGTCTCTAAACTGGAGAGACATGGATTTGGCAGGTGGACAACTCAGTGGACAAGGAATTGGCTGGATGGTGGCACTAAAAGAGCTGTGATCAGCAGTTCAATGTCCAGGTGGAGACCAGTGATGAGTGGTGTTCAAGGGTCACTACTGGGACTGGAGCTGTTTAATATCTTTGTCAGTGACAGGGACAGTGGGATCAGGTGCATTCTCAGCAAGTCCACTGATGACAACAACCTGTGTGGTGTGGTCAACACACTGGAGGACAGGGATGCCATCCAGAGAGATCTGGATAGGCTTGAGAGGTGGGCCTGTGCAAACCTTGTGAAGTTCAACAAGGTCAAGTGTAAAGTCCTGCACTTGGATCAGGGCAATCCTAAGCACCAATACAGGCTGGGCAGAGAATGGATTGAGAGCAGCCCCAAGGAGGACTTGGGGATGTTGGTTGAGGAGATGCTCAGGATGAGCCAAGAAAGCTCACTTGTAGTCCAGAAAGCCAACTATGTTCTGGGCTACATGCAAAGCCCCATGGGCAGCAGGTCAAGGGAGGTGATTCTGCCCCTCTACTCCACTCTTGTGAGTTCCCACCTGGAGTGCTGCATCCAGCTCTGGGATGCCCAATGTGGATACAGAAAAGCCTGTTAGAAGGATTTTTCCAGCTTCTTGCAGTGTTCTGTGTGAATCTTTTCCTTCTCATGCAAACTATGAAAACAGTAAGATGTTTTTCTGTAACTATCTGGACACCTGGTGTTTGTCTGAGTCTTGTTTATGGTACACTGGTGTACTGTTATTGAAATGGATGTTTTAAGACCTTACCCAATCACCCTAAGGGGTACTGACCAATATCCTTGTGGGATTAAGACATATAAGTGGACAATTAATTAATTAAATATCACATTTTCCTGCTGACCACGCTTGGATTCATTTCCTGGTCTCTGCAATACTGCCACACCCCAACATAAGAGAGACACCTATTGGAGAGCATCCGAGGAGGGCCATGAAGATGACCAGAGGGCTGGAACACCTCTCCTATGAAGACAGGCTGAGAGAGTTGGGGTTGTTTAGCATTGAGAAAACTCTGGAGAGACCTTACAGCATTTTCCAGTACCTAAACAGGGCCTACAAGAGAGCCAGAGGAAAGTTTTACAAGGGCCTGTAATGATAGGACATGGTTTTAAACTGACACAGGGCAGGTTTACATTAGATGTTACAAAGAAATTCTTTACCGTGAGGGTGTTGAGGCACTGGCACAGGCTGCCCAGAGAAGTTGTGGATGCCCCATCCCTGGAAGTGTTCAAGGCCTGGATGGAGCTCTGAGCAACCTGGTCTAGTGGAAGGTGTCCCTTCCCATGGCAGGGGGGCTGGAACCAGATGCTCTTTAAGGTCCCTTGCACTCAAACCATCCCATAATTCTATGACTCTATAATCATTTTTTTCCATCTCATTCCAAATAGGAGGGCACCTGCATAGCTCTTCTTGCCTGTAGCTGTCTCTCAGAGGCACTTTATGAGAACACTACAGTGAAACAGCTATGCCACTTCCACTGTGATGACCCTCCCAAGGCCTACTTGCAGCAGAAGCATAAAATAAGCTGTATTAACCTTACAGGAAGCAAATATAAAGAGGAAAGATGGAGGAGGGCTTAAACACATTCTTCTAGTTTCACCTCTCCTGTGCAGAGCACAGCAAAGGCTCACACCAACACTTACTGGTGACCCAGAAATGCACAGCAACCTGAAAAGCTCCCTTTAGCACCATCATTTCTGGTCCCATTGTGAAGGAGCAAATACTAGCACAGCTATCACAACCACCTCACTGTCACACAGTAAATTTAAATCCCTGTGACACTGAAAACTGTCCCTATAGTTCTCGGTTTAAAACAGCAATTATTCTCTTCTAGAGACAGCACAACTACTGTATAAAAACTTTGCTGCTATTTTTTTCATTTCTCAACAAAACAGAGTCCAAAGGAAAGGCCGAATATTTACCTTCTAAGTAGTCTTATTAGGCAATAACCTAATATTTGTTAAAATGGCTTATGTTTGTTTGGGTTTATTCTACAAATATTTCAGATTTTCAGAAATGACCTTCCATCTTTCAAAATTTACCAAAATCCAATTCTGCTACAGATACTATTGCCATGTACAAATTTATATATAGAAAACAAGCCCAACTGATTCCAGAACAAATGCTGGTCTCCCACATTAATTCCTGTGCAGCAAGTACAATGGGAAAATAAAGCCACGACTACTGACTGGATTTTGCATCACATTCTAAGATGTGGGAACATGTATTTTGTAACACCCGCTTTCAACTCTATTTTCACCAGTACTACAGTAAGAAAAATCTTTCTTCTCTTTGTATAGATAAAAGCAGCTGATAGAACCTCATATACCATCACTACTTTAAAATTAGCCTAACCATTCTGGATTTTTTCTTCTCGCAGTTATATTCTCCATCAAAGCCCACATGCACTGGGGTCTTCTGACAAAGGTCATACCGAGCCTTGTTTTAAAGCCTCATTAATAAAGAAAAAAGACACACACACACACTGCACCCTTGATAAACAGTAACATACAAAAAAATTAAACTCCTCATAAATACTCATTTTTGTTCACTCAAGAACAGCTTTTCTACTTGACTGAAGATAAGCATTAGACAGTTTAAGAGAATTTCTGTGCATTAACAGAAGGTTAAGTAGAAGGTCTAAAACCAGAATCTTGAACCCTTTTGGATTTTGTGACTACCTAACCTAGCCCTGCTCCCAAATGAAAGGAACTAATTTTCTGTCTTTAAGTCTAGCTAGATTCTTCTAAAACCAAATGATTGCGTAAGATTCCCATTATCTCCATGAAGTTTTCAGAATTTCCATATAGTTAGATCTGAAACTCAGCTCTGAATTGCTGCTGCAACCAGAGTGAAGTCCCAATTTTATCAGCCTCTAAACTTCACCTCCTTAGTTTTCAATACCCTTGCAAATACAGAAATAAAAATAAAATAATAATAATAATAAAATAATTTCTCTTTTTAAGTATCACGACATATATCAAGACCCTAGAAATCCAGCCACAAGTCAGTTCTCAATTTTAGAAGATTATTTGAGGCTGTTTTATGGTGATGAAGAGCTTCAACTACATTTAAAAATACATTTCTGTAACTGGAATTCAAACCTGCACTTTAATGAATATAGTCAGTGAAACGCTTCTGCATTAAATAATTAGGCCCCATTACAGTCTCTGCACACTTGTTGCGTGTGGCAATGCTAAGTCTATTCAATATTTATTTTCACTGTATGTAAGAGCTTATGTTATAGTTTTTTATCTTTTATTTTTATATTAAAGTTGTTAGATTCTCAGAGAATTCTACAGCAGTACTGTCATAGCCATCACAGTTATAATTAAACTGTGAATTCAAACACTTATTATGTTTTCACTAATAAACCGTATTGCTAAGTGCTAGCTAGTTATTCTGACCTATTAATCCACAATGTCTCACACAGATTCCTTTTTTTTTAATAATCGCTTTGCTCTGGAAATAGGAATGGTTGACACTTTCCTAAATTGGAGACTTTCTACTCAGGAAGCAAAGTAACTCCACAGTGAGACATTCCAAATGGCAAATGACAGCTACATAAACAAACATATGGCAAAATAACATCAAATGGCCACTCAGAAATTTAAGATGTTCTTCTCTCACTGGGCTTAAAGCACCTCTCATATTTAAGGAATTTCCTGTGTGGCATACTAACCAAACACACCCACTCTGGCCTCAAAGAAATACCACAATCCATTCACTATGCTGAAGAGACACTCCTGATTTTTTTCCTTTGCAGGGGATATGAAGTATCTGAGGCAATAACTAGGGAGTGAGGAAATTGAAAATAAACAGTACTAGGCATCTCATGTTATGAAACAAACAGAAATCAGAACAGTAAGGAAATATATATATGACTATAGTCAAGTCCTGGGAAGAATAAAATATTAGAAACATACCCAAAGTTGTCTGACATTAATCTTGACATAAATGAAATTGTAGCTTAACTTACTGGTAAAGTTCCTGGTAAAGAGGCATCAAAGAAAGATACCAAAGAGTTGGGAGGTGCTGCAAACTGGACTTGGGAACCCGAGAAGAGTTTTGAGTTGGAACTGATCTGTGCGTGAATTTCCAGACCCACAACTGGTATCCATGGAGCAAGGCTGAAAAGGAAAGAGAAGGGAGAAACAATTTAAATATAGATTACAATAAAAACCATGAGCAGCCAGAAACAGAAGAATTAAGAATGCTTAATTTATTAACAAAAATTAAGTCATAATTGTAAAGACATTGTAAACAATGTTGCAAATACATCTACACTGTAATGGAAAAGGTTGTGCTGTGATACTGGAGAACAGAGGCTACAGGGACTATATGGCAGTATTCATTATATGAAAAAAAGAATGTCATAAAAAAATGTAATGGTTTGAAACTTTTAACTTTTCCTTACACGGGAAATCTCAGAGAAATTAATGAGGCACACTTGCATGCTGGATGAACCCTAATTTGCTGCCTCGTGAAAATCCCCAAATCATCATAAATATGAATTACTTCTCAGGTAGTTTGATAAATCTCCAACAGACAGGTGGCATAATAAATTATGTATTCTTTGTCAGACAGATACTTGCATGCTGGGAAAGGTGGCTCTCCAGAGCAGCGTTAGTAGAATATTAGCATAAACATTAGTAATCTGGTAATAGAGAAATCATCATTTCAACTAGAGAGCTACTGTTCTCTGAATGTATTCCGCAGAATAAAGCTTCTCCATAGCATCTAAAAAGTAATTGCAATTCCCACATCCATAACCTTTATATGGACAAGAGAAAAAGGTCACCTTTACAGTATGAATTGCTTGACAGTTTCTGTAAGTAATTATCTGGCCTTGTACAAATGAAGTGGCACAAATAATATTTCACTGATGGAATCACATTTCTATGGCAGAATACTTCAGCAGTATGAGTACCCAGATAGCTATAGGAGATAAGCAAGCTGTGGAAAAACATCAAACAAATATATCAAGTACCGTGTTCCTTCCAAAGGTGAACATTCTCCATTGCCAAGATTTTAGTCCTCCTCCGCCCTCCAACAGCTGAGGGCATCCCTACAAACACCAAACTACTGATGCAGATGCCACTTCTAATGATGCTTTAGGAAGAAGAATATCATGATAAAAGCTTAAGGTTCAGATGTTTACAGGAGCTAATGATTTTTCTTTTACTGAAATAGTATTATTCTTTGGTATTTTCTACTAATCATACAGATGCCTCAAGGTTTAAGAAATAACGTGGGCTTTCTTTTACATTTTGGAGGCAAATTTATTCTATTGTTTCCCGTATTCTTCAGAAATGCCTTTCTGCCATAACACGGCATTAAGCGTGTCTTAATCAGTGTCTTGGCTTACACTCAGAGAAAAAGGTACGTGCACCAGTCAGTCCTTCAATCCTGCTAACAACACTGATGAGGCACCTGGAGCTTCTTGCCGTGTTTGTTCAAGGACTATGTTTATCCGTGTGTCTAAAGAATCAGCAGCATTCTTCTGCCAGTGTCTGCACAACTTTCTTTCAGTAATCAGCTGTGCAGAGAGAAACTCCCGGCTCACCAGGGAACAGGAGAACTTGTTCAGGCCGTGACTTTCAGTTGCAGCAGAAATAAAATGCTGTGTTTCAGGCACGCTGCCCAAATGTCACAATACTCCACTGGAAGAGAAAGCCTCTTTTGGACTAGAATAACCCTTGAAAACACGCTCATGAAAGCTGGTGCAGCCCTCGCTGTTCATTCTCGGCACACGTGAGCGCTCAGGCTTCCTGAGCTGCGGGCTCTTATCGCAGCCAAGCGTGTCACAGGGTCACGGCCCCGCTGCCGCGGCAATTACCGTGTGCGCTTTGGGGAGGGTGCGAGATAAACGGGTGCTGAGCAGGCGCTGCCAGCAAGCTGTACATGCCCTACACCGCTCAGAACTCGGAATTTACACCGGCCCCCGCTGCTGTCACCGCCGCTCCCGTGCCCAAGCCCGGAGCCCCAGACCCGGCCCCGCGGCTCCGCCCCGAGGGCGGCATGCCCCAGGACAGAACCAGCTCCACCGGCCCCTCTCCCGCGCCGTCCCGGCACCGTACCCGCTCTTCCCCGNCGTCCCGGCACCGTCCCCGCTCTCCCCCGCCGGCACCGCCCCGCCTCTCGCGTTACAGGCGACAGCCCTCAGCCCGCTGCGGGAAGGACCGGGCCCAGGCCCCCCCGCGCCGCGCTGCCGCGCCCGGCGCCAGACCCCTCCGCACCCCCGCGCCGCCAAGGCCGCCGCAGCCGCCATTGCCCCGCCAGAGGCTGCCACGTGCCCGCAGCGCCCCCTGGGAAATGCAGTCCGGGATGGCTGCGCCGAACGCAGGCTGTGCGGGCGGACTACAACTCCCGTCAGGCCGCTCGCGGTGGCACCGCCCCCGCCCCGCCGGCGAGATCTGGGTCCGCAGGTCCCTTGCTTCTCCTGGGAATGCGGGAGCGAGGGATGGGGATTGCTGCTTGGCTGTTGTTTAAAACGCCTTAGGTGGCTCAGGTCCTCAAAATGGGTTGTGCATGGTTTTCTTCTGGGCTCACGCTGACACAAAACCAGCTGCTGTTTTATCGGCGTCGTTTGCAAGCCTTGGGCATCAAATGATGCTGTACCACGCGGCTGAGATCTTGGAGCTTAACTTCTCATGCGTAGGGCAGCAAGGTTCAGTCTCAGCAGGGCCTGGGGATGGTATGTGGTAATAAAGAGTCCTGTCCAGGGCATACGCGAACATCTTTAATGTTTAACATTGCACAGATAATAGAATTAAGGACCTTCCATCCCAAGGCACAGGCCCGGGGAGCTTAAATGGGAGCGAACATGAGCTGTTGCTCATGTCACCTTGGCGCTCTGTCAGCGACTGCCAACAGATTCTGATCGGTCACAAACACGCCAGTGAGACTGATTTCTTCCAGCAGAGGACAGCGGTGCATACAAGCACTTGAAAGTATCTTGGAACCTTTATGACCCCTTGTCTTCCCAAGCTTCAACATGAGATGCTGACTGGTTCTGAATCATGCAGAAGATAATTTACCCGAGTAAGAAAATGTCTTATAATCAATGTTTTGTAGCACTAATTTTCTGATGTGTTTATATTTAAAATAAGTTAAATTAACTGGAAGTGCTTTATAAGAAGAACCAGTTGAGAGATCCCTTCAGTAGACACTGACCTATAGTTACTTGTACAATATTTCCTGTTTTAATTAGTTTGTCACATTCCTTTTCTCGGAAAATATCCTTCCCTTGTACAACAAAGAGCAACCAAGAAAAAATTCCTTTCCAATAGAGAAGAACTGACCACAAGTCATCTTTTACATGTTGTGGAGACGGAAAGAACTTGGAGTGGGTTTTTCCCTTCTCTCTTGTTGGAAACTTCTTCACATATGAGGTAAACTAATACAAAGCCTGTGTAGCAGTCTTCAAGCCAATGAAATATTTAAGAACTTTTGATGATTCTGATTTGAGGAAAACCCCGTTTTCATTTGGACTTAGCAGGGGCCTTTGCAATGTATTGTGATGAAAAATGCATTTCAGACTGAAGCTTTAGTATATAGTTTTTATTCCTGCAACAAATTCATTCTCTTTACAATTGTCCTCCGTGAACTCTGGATTTAGTTATTATTTGATACTATGTAGGGATTAGCAGGTTATTTCAACCCAGCTATCAGGATAGATTCTAAATATAGTTCTGAAGTGTTTCTGCTGATGTAAAGGTGCTAAATTTCAGATTATTTTACTTTCTTTTAAGCCTGTTATCCTGATGTAATATATGTCATAAATAAGAAGTTAAAACCTAATGAATATTAAAATCATGTTACTTGAAGCCTTCCTCTGCCTTGATTGCACAGACTTCTGCCCTTTGTTCATATTATTTAGAAGGGAGTAGACAACACAAAAGGGTTGAAATCCATCCCAAACAATTCCACTGGAACTTTTAGCTGTATTAGGTGTTGTCTTACATAGAGAGGAAGACCGGGAAGTGCCATTGTTTGTGATTTAAATTGTCTCAATGTTGTTTTAATTCCTTTCTCAGAAAAAAAATCCCATTAGAAGAACCTTTTCCTTTGCAGCCTTTTGCCAGTAACCAAGTAGGTAATAAATGAAAGCTCACGCATCCATGTACAGGAAGCTGCTCAATCACAGGCAGTAACTGCCCTTCCCAGCAGCTTACTTTGAGGTGGGAAAGGCTACATATTTGTTCCTTATTGCAGTGTGTTTATAGATCATGCTGTGGCTTGGAATAGGAAAATAGCACTGCATAAGGATTTGTGCTGTGATAGTTCAGTACTATGTAGACTCATATCTTAGAGAGGGTAGACCCAGGGGACAGTTTGCTCTGAGTCTCTTGTTACTGTAGGAATTTAACCAATGTCTGAGAGGAAATTGGAATTTTGTTGAGAACAAAAACCCAACAGCATATCATTTAAGCCATAAACAAGCAGTCTATCCGATTTATTTGAAAGAAGATCCCTCTGAATTTTAGTTTCTAGGGTCTGAGCCCTAAAATCTGTTTTCTTGCAAGTCATACTTAGCACGCAGACTTACTCCTTTTGTGGACTGTGAGGTCTCCTTTTGGTATAGCAGGGAATGGGATATTCAGACTGGGGTGTTTGTTAGATACTTCACAGGCTGCCTGCAGTGTCTTATTCCAGCATGTGAAATAAGGAACAGACGGGAACCTCTGTTAGATTTTGAAGCAGAGGCTGTGACCTCTGGAAGTGTAGATCCATAGTCTGTCAAAAAATCAGACATTGGCCTACAGGGAAGAGTAATGAAGCAGATTGCTAAGTTTGGAAGCAAACTATGGTAAGGGATGTTTTAAAACTTTTAGGCCCCTAGGATCACCCCTACACCTTGAAAGTCTTTTTTTTTTTTTCTCTACAGGTATAAAGAGAGAAATTTTCTTTTTTCCTGCAACTTTGAACTAATAGTGACAATGATTTTCAGTCTGGAATATGGATTCAACTTGTCTGTCTACCAGTAATAGTGCATGGCAAATACAGAAATGTGCAATTGATCCTGAGAATTGGGAAAGGATATTTGTATTGACCACAGGAAAGAGTATTTAGGGAGCTGATAGAGCTGCACTGTATGATCTGCTGAGCATGTGTGTATGCATGCACGCAGTGATAGATTGGGTAATATGAACAGCCTCGAGATTTGAGGGGGTTTTGTATCAAAGTGTATTAATCTACAGAGTGTCATCAATTTCCCAATTGGGACGTAATGCCATTTTATGTTTTTTAACAAAATTGTTATGAGTTGAAAATAAGGGCCAGACTTGGCTAGGAAAAAAAAAAACACCACAAAAAATATGTATGCACAAGCAATTTCTAGAAACAGTAATGAAAACATGTAAGTTACACATAGGTCCTGCTGTAGAAGGTGAATTCACTGTTCCTCAGAGGCTGTGTTGCTGAAGAGAACCGGCATCTTTGGTCTAGCCATGAGGAACCTGGGTACCACCACCTTTCTGTACTGGTTTTCACCTGGTGTGTCTTGCCTGGGAGTGCTGCACTGAGTATTGGCTACACCTGTGATTTGAATGGTGCTGGCAACCCTGAAAACTCTCACTTAGGCACACAGCACGCTCCTTTGTCTTGGGGCCCTGAGCTGGAAGTGAAGTGGTTACTGGGCTTGTGGTAGCTGAGGTCCGTGAAAACCCATTTGGCAGAGGCAGCATTTGGGAAGGTCCAGTGCCACTAAACTTGTCTAGAGGGTGAGTACTATCCTAAGCTTACTGTTTAATAAATTAAACTCTTATTTTTTCCAGTGTGAAATTCCACTATTATAGGCATAAGAGGATTTCCTAGCATATCACTGCCGTCTTGGTATTGCATCTTGATTGAGTTGTTGAAAAATCCACATGAGCCTATGCTACCTTTTGTATGATTCCTAGTTGCCTACAGATTCATTTCTCTTACTTGAAAATCAGTATGATTTACCTCCAGGGTGATCACTCCATTTGATTTGGACCTGCTATATAATACACAATGTTTTCTAAATGTTTGAGTTGTAATTCAGGAACCATGTCAGGTTTATACTTAGATATAGTTCAGTCTACAAGGAATATGTTATAGTGGTTTACTTTCATAGTATATTTTTCGAGCGATGGAAACTGGATTTGGAAACAGCAGAGACTAGGCTAAAGCATCTATATTAAAGCTGAATAAACTTATTGGCTGAATCTTATGTGTGGACTGTCTGTGATGATTATGCAGAAGGAAGTGATTGGTAATATTTCAGCTGATCTAAAATTTACTAGTATGTTCTCTCTAATTGTATTGGTATCTGCAAGAAAACCTTTAAAACATCTTTCTAGCTTTTGGCTTTTTACTTTGGTCCATTTAGAACAAGGAAGAAGAGAGGAAAAAGCATGTAGAAGTGAGACTAATTTATTCTTGTGTTTCATTTGAATTGCATTTTTATGTAATGTTCTTCTGCTTATAATTTTCAACTAAAATTTTCAAAGAGCTGTGTTATATCTGAGGCCTGTTATGTCTTAAATTAAGAGCCATAACTCTTGTTGCAGGCAGTCTGTGACTTTATATATATAAAAATCATGGATCTAACATTTCAGCAGCATATAGCTTCACATAACTGATACTCAAACAAGAACTTTCGTATACTGACTTGTAAGATTCCAGCTGACAGCCCAACCTAGGAAAAAATAGACACAAAGATCTATGCTAAATTTGTTAAAGAAGAAAAATTATAGTTGGACAGTCAAATTGGGAATATGCATCGAAGTGTTTTCCCTGACTAAGAGATGGTATTAAAAATCAACAAAGCCTTCAATTATTATTGACTTCTCTGTCGTGAATAAAGTGAAGGAATAGTTTGAAGGGGTCATCAAGCAACATAATGCTGGGAGTAAGGTGGTTATAACAATATCATTAGTTTAGTCCAAAATTAATTTTTTAAATCAAAACCAATCTAAAGATAGTCTGAAATGTTAAATCCTGTAAAGTTGCTGCTTATAAGAGAGGGATTTCTTTAAAAGATGAGATTACTAGTAGGTTGAAGCCAATTTGAAAAGGTGATATTTTAAAAAAATTCTATTCCACAACTTAGCATGGTGCTTCTAAGGGCTGCCTTTATTGTTCTTATTGCTAAGGATTAATTTTAATTGTCTGAAGCAATGAGGATGTGAACTAAAACTGTTGTCCAGATGGAACTTTGTGATTTATTACTTCACTAAAAGCAGCAGAAATGTAAATGAAGGAAAATACTGCAGATAAGTGTTCAAAAGCTTTGAATAAAGTTGCAGATCCTGAAGTGAGACAGCCCTATCTTTTCCCTACAAAGCAACACAGATTTTTATTTTACTTGTTTAGGGTTGATTTAGGAGTTATGTAGTTATTTTCAAAACTTTCTATATATTCCTTGCCTTCAAATGTATACACCTCTACATTGTGTTATGTATAACCCAGGTGGGCTTGAAGAACACACGTTGAAACCCTTGTCCTACTGAATATAATGTTTTTACTCTGGAACATAAATTTTTTAATTGCATAGTTGCACTGCTGTCTTCATCTTCCCCCAGTGCCTGTGGACTTCAAAGCAAAATCTGGTTTATGTTCTGCTTTATAGTAATAAGTGACAAGAATGTTTATGATGTGTGTGTAGCTTTTTTAGCCCCTCCGTACTGTATTTATGCCGTACCTATGTGCTTGGTACCTTTTCTTACAGTGAAATAAAAAATATTAACACCGCTTCTTCCTGAGAATGAGGACGGCAGCACCCTTGAAATCAAACATCCATCTCACAATTTGATGCAGTTTGGGGTTGGTTTTGGGGTTTTGGTTTTTTTTTTCCTGCAGACTCATTGCTTTTGCATCCAGATTATGATTTCTCCATGGACCTGGTCCAAGGTAGTGTGTTTGTCACAGGCATTAACTGAGAGCTTGTAAGTGGAGACAGATTGTGACAACCCGGAGAAATGAGAGCCTTTGGGTACAAAACAGGCCAGACCACAGAGAAGCAGTACAAACATATTTCCTGTTTTGTTACTTGTGTATCTAGTGTCCTAATGGAAAGTACTGCCAACAGATTTCAATCAAGGGTTTCCTCTTGAGTCATTTGTTCTGTCCTTGGGCTTTCTGTGGTGTCATCAGTTCATGGTGACTGGTGTGAACTGCTACCCACCAGTAGCCACAGGTGATGTGAAATAGGCTGATAACTAACCAGAGCCTTTTTTTTTTCGTTATGAAGTTCACCTGGGAGTTATCCCTTCTGTTGAACTCGACCTGAGTTATCCCTTGCTCATGGAATAACTTGGCCCATTGAAGGTTCTTGGAGTAGTGTTTCATACATATTATATCACAGAGTTTGTTTTCCGACTTATTTGTTGAAAAAAGTATGAATAATTATGCAGTCTTGTGGACAACAGACATTTTAAAGTCATATGCCAGTATATAAAATACACTGTTAGTAGAATACCTATTTTAATATTATTTTAAAGGTAAGGAAAATAATTAAGTGCTGATACTTGGTTTGGTTTTGTTGTTCAAGAGGTTTTTTTAGCGGGGAGAAGTTGGGGCTTTGGGTCTTTTGATTTTGTGTGAAGTGCCCTGTTGGTTGGGTTGTTTTTTTGTTTGGGGGGCAGGGGGTTGAGGGTTTTTTTTGTGTTGGTTTTTTTTTTTTTTTTTTATATCACCTCAGATTAGATGAGATTAGATTCTTCCATTGTGGAAGTGAAATTTTCTCTATAGAAACTTTTATTAACTGGTCGATCAGTAACTACTTTAGGACTGAAGTGCTTCAGCAAGTGATTTCATCATCTCAGATTAGATGAAATTTTTCCATTATGGAAGTGAAATTCTCTCTGTAGAAACTTTTATTAACCAATCAGTCAGTAACTGCTTTGGGACTGAGGTGCTTCAGCAGCTGCTTAGTAAATGGCAGTCTGAAGCCAGCGCGTAAGAGGTTGTTGTGTGCTTTGCACATACCGGGGCAATGGCTCATTAAGTTTTAATACATTGGATAATCTTCGAAGTTTGTATTTCCTCTTTGCCTTGTCCAGGATAGCAGCATGTGCAGGGAATTCACAGCAGCACAGGGTACTTAGACTGTGTCAAAGGGCTGCTTCTACAGGCCTTGTTCAAACAAAACTCTGGGGGATTTGAGTGAGAGTTCGTGTTTGACTCCCCAAACCGTTGCTAAAGCAAACCCAAAGGAGGTAGCATGTGTTAGATAATTGCAATAACAACTTCACCAAAGAGACTTTAGAGACCAACCTTTCCAGCTTTGCCATATGTCCTTCTCTGTCCTCTCTAGATGTTAGCATCTATAGTATGGTAGCACAGCTTTCTCCCCAGAAATATTTTCTTCCTGCTGATGCTCACCGTAGTGGCCGAAAGTAGGGGTAATGGCATAAGAATACGTTGCTGGCTTTTGTTCTAACAGTGCTTTTGATGTCTCTTCTGTCTTTTTCTGCTACTGTGTAGATTAAGGCAATGCATGAGTGCTGGCATAGGAAGCTTTTTTCCCTACCTACATAGGGTAGTATGTGTATGAGGAGAGGAGATACTCTGCCAAGTCACTAGACCATCCTTGTGTTTTTGCTGCATGTACGGAAGAACCTTTCTGCTAGGCCAGGCCTGGAGTGGTGACTGTGTATCTGAAGGTTACGTGACGTACCTGGCCTCAAAGGCACACTTTGGATTACTGCTTCCCGTGGTACTGAGATGGAAATTCAATGACACATTATTTTGAATAGATATGCAGCTGCCTTACGCATGGCTGAAAGAAATATATCTGTGTATCAACACAGTCTATTTTTCCAATTATGATCTCCTATCTCATGGTACTAGATGGGAACTGTGTAGTTCAGGAAGCACTTTATTACTTCTATATGGGTTATGCAAAGCTTGCTGTTTCTTTTAGATCCTGAGAGGGAAAGATTTTTACTTCCTCTTGGACTCTTCTTTCTCAAAGCATGTCTGGTTTTGTGGTTTAATTTTTCCCTTACAGTCTTTTGAAATACGGACACTTGCTTGTGTGTCTTACGTGTCATTATGTTTACTTGGTCTTTCCCAATCTCCAGCTGTTTAATTTTAAATCCATTTTTATTGCTACACACAGAAAACAAACATACACCTTTAGCCAGGATGATTTTACTCCAACAAGGAGAAGAGAGAATTAGAATTTTCATAAAAGATATAGTCAGTGTATCTGCTAACGTCTTTGGAATTGAGCAAAAATGAATTTCTTGTCTCTTTTTACCAGAATGCTTGAAAGGTTTGCAAATGCATGATAGTAGCTTAGTAAATAATCAGCATATTGTAAATGTATCCTTTAAAGGCCAAGGAATAACATAAATACTCTTTCAAATTGTGGTTGATAGAAAACATTTCCAGTTGGATCATGTATAGAGTAATTACTTTTGACAAGTTAATTTTGCAAGTGTCCAATTAAGCTATTCATTCACAGCTTATCTCTTCACAGTGTGGCTGTACTCACTTAGCTGTTCAGGCTTGAATTTCTATTGTGCATTTACATATGGATCCAAATTCATGGGATGTGAATTCATTGAAAGGGCAGTTCTTAGTGCTGAGAGTTTGAATCCCCGCAATTCACATCATGAGACTGACTTTAAATTAAGAGGGATGTGAGACTATATTTTTTCTTTTTCTTTTCTAAGTAGTAGTAAATGTTTGTTAATTACTTGGCTTCTATTTTTTCAGAACTGTTAAGATTTATATTCTCAGGTTTTCTTTAAACTCACTTTAATTCACAATATAAAGTCACATCTAGGGGTGTGATTTCTCATGAAGCTACCAGACTCCCAAAGCCGGGACTTTGAAATGAAATACCAATTATCAAAAGGTAGCTGAGAATTACAAGATACTGAACTAACTCTTATGAATGTTATAAAGTATAAGAAAAGTATAGAGAATTGAATCTTTGAGATCCCAGGATGGCACTAGGTATTTTCAGTTGATAATGGAAGTTGATTTACTGCTCTTGATAGAAGTGGAAATAAACCAAGTCAGGAGCATAATGTGATTATTCAAAGGGTTCAAGGGCATCTGTAGCCTGCTTCAATGGGTCAGGTGTTTGGATTTTAGGAATGAACTAATAAAGTGCATTAAAGATGGACTTGGGCCTCTAGAAGCTTTTAAATAAAGAACCTTAAAAAATTAGTATCTGGTGCTTATCCTCTGAGTGAACAGATTAAGGAGCTGCTACATGATTAATCAAGCTAGTGTTTATACCAAACTGTAAGCTCAAGGGACCAAATTTACTAGGCCCTGGGCTGGTAATGTACATGATCTGCCCTGGTATTAGGCAAATTCAACAAGATGTATGATAGTGGTGGTAGACAGTTTCTTCTCTGCCAGCCATCCTGTTTTTTACTTGCACAGAAATGTCTCTAGTAGTAATGGGATTAGGTCAGAATTTAGCTGAACCTTTATAGTTCTTTGCTGCTACACAGAAGTTTGTAGGTTGCTAGTCTAAATCCATCTGAGGGGAGAGAGGGAGCAGCATGATCATCGTAGTAATGACGAAAACCTGGAATAATTGCACTGGACTTCCTGCCTCTTCCATCCATTCTCGCAAGGCAACTGCCCCAAGATGAGAGCACTGATCGAGCAGTACACACACACACATCCCCACAAACTCCCTTGGCTTAAGTTCACGTGGACACTGAGTACCTACATGACTCTTTCCAGTCCATACTCTAGTGCTTCTGTGTTCTTTCAGTTCCTTTGTCTGTTTTGACGCTTAAGCTGTAAATGGATCTTGACAGTGGGTTTCACACAGGGGTCTAGATATCGGGCTGTATCATCCCACACGTATTTGGATTAATTACGTATTTATTCTACACCTCCCACATTGACACCTATTTGAACGTGAAAAAAGTCTAGCTTTCCCTTGCAAGGGCTGGAAGCTGCTGACGTGAGATGGAGGGCAGGCCAAGCTAGGCCAGAAAAGTACATGCTGCGATAGATAATGGAAAGCTTTTAATATTACTTCAGTTTTTAGGATTGATGGGTGAGCCCAGCAGATTGCTATCACCAAGCTTCATTACTGCCACCCAACAATGCAGTCTGTAAGCAGCAGCAATTCTTTTTCCCCAGACTCTGTGTAGCTTCACTTTCTCAGAAGCTCCACACTTTGGAGAAGACCCTCCACTATAACTTCCCAAGTAGTTCAGGATACCAAGAAATGCTGTCTCCTCTAAGACTTCTGAATCTATCTGTTCAACACACTGCTACTTAACTACTGTTGGCTTACATTTCCTAAACAAGGCTTGTCTAATGCTATTTATCTACCTGCCTTATCTACCTGAATAAATCTATTTATTTAACAACAAAAAAATTGACCCTCATTATTTGTCTATTGGGCTATTTCTCTGAGATTAATTCTGTGAGAGATAGCTGAAAATCACTTTATATATTAGCTTTCATATCCCACTGTGGAATTATCTAGAGGATAATAGTAATATAAATCTTCCACCCAGATGTTATGGAATTGTTTCTACTTTTTTTTTTTCAGCACAGTTACACTAGGTCTGGGTTCAAGCTCACATTGTTTCCTCTTGCATCATTGCCTGTATGTGAGAAAATAACTGCAAAAAGCACAGTGTTACAGGGTACACTTTTGTTGGCCTCTGTTTTGATGCAGATAATGTGGTAACTGCTGACCAGTAATACAAACACATACCAGTTTTAGAGTAATTTTTCTTAGCTGAGGTGAGAAAGCTCCATGCCAAGGATAGCAAAGCATCAAACAAACAGAACTCCAGTGGCCTTAATTTCAGAGGCAGTAGCCTTAACAATGCAAAAGAAATACACTGGGGGCCTAGAGGGGGGCCTTCAGAAAAACACTAAATCTGTGAGGGTTTTCCAGTTAGGAAAGCCTGTTCAGATATTGCAGTTGTAAGCAGATTGTCACAAAGTTGGTGTGAGAAAGCTGAAGAGGTGGTATGGTTTTGACTGAAGAAATAAAGCATTATTGTTGTTCCTTTGAGTGTTGATAATCCTGGACTTCAGAGAAACTGGTCAAGTACTATTGCATTAAAATGTAATTTAAAACCAAAATGATGCTGCTTTTCAACAGTTCTTTGTGCTAGTGAAGTGGCTGAATGTTTTCTTCCCATAATTAGTGGCAGTAAACAGAACTGTGGTGCAGTTGAAGCCAGGTGAATGTAGTCAAGGTTGGAATTCAGACCAGAAAGTTTATTCGTTGGGTAGAGGATTTTATGAATGGACTGCATCTGCTCTGCTGCCTGGAAGTAAACTGGTGAATGCAGTGCCTGATGTCCTATGGCTTGGGCTGATCCTGCTTGGACTACTGACTTGCCTCAGCAATTACTACTGGTGTAGTACAGTAATTGTGTATTACATGTTGCATATTTGGTTTTGATTTGATTTTTGCATATTTTGATTTTGGTCAAGATTCAAAGATGTTTTAAACTTCAGTTTCACAGTTTGTCCACATGTTTCCTAAATACATCATTAATATACCTTAGAACTCTCACTGCATATCCTATCTCGTGTCACTGCACTAGCACTAGTATTTAATTATCTTCATTTCATTGCTATATATTTATAAGCATAGGCAAATGCCCAGGTCTGGATTAATTTTCTATGTAATAATTAGAAACATTATTTAAATGCATGAAAAACACCACTCTAGGGAATTCAAGTAAGAGGGTGGAAGCCTAATTTACATACTGGGACAAGTCAGGGTTAGCCAAACAGTGACTGACAACCCATTCAACCAGGCTGGCATGGAAATAGAGAGAAAATACACTCAGCAGAGGAAGTGTGGTTTATTGAAATGGGTATACATATATATATGTACATGGGCCTTTAGGGAAATTCCTTGTGAGAGGAGAAGTGAGTGCCCTGTCTGTTCTTCTCATTTTATGCAAGAGAAAAATAAATAGTCAGACCCACGGTCTGACCCAATCTGAATATAGTCACCAAATGAGTCTCTGCTAGGTAACAGAAACACTGTCACCTCTGCTACCAGCTCCCGTGTGCCAGGTGTAAACACCGCCTTCCCTGCAGCAGGGAACGAGGCACGTGTCTGTGCTTTGCTGTGTTGGCACAAGCCGTGACAGAGGGTGGGTTTGTGCTGGAGGGCTGGCTGAGATACACTCGTGGTTTTGCCGTCCTGTCTAGGATTCCACTTGTGTGGCTTCTACATTTGCTCCAGCAGTAGAATTAAGCTATTCACTTATTCTGTGCCTCACACTCGTCCTTTAAATTGGTGAGACTGAGGGGTAAATTACTACTCTTTATGAATATGTTATCTGACCATGTCCTTCACAAAAGTAGATAAAGTTTCATATGCTGCTAATAGTATTGGACTAGAACTGTTACCCATTCTGCAATTTATCTCTAGAATGGAGGAAAAAATATTTTGGGATCAAACCTTCAGTCTTTTCTACGCTGGATAATTTCTTGACTGCACAAAGAGTCCCATAAGATTTCACACTCCTAGAGAGACTCTTTAATCAAGTGGACACGTGTATCTTGAAACATTAAACAAAACTATGCTTAAAATGTAGCAAGATTTTAACACAAAATAAGCGTAAGTAGCAGTCCAGCTGTAATATTGGTTCACTTGCCAGATTTGTTGTGTGTAGTTGCTGAAACTTTGTAGTGTTCATACTACTGGAGCCTGTAGGAATCCTGTTGTTTTTCAGTTCTTACTGAAAGGTAGATAACATACTGGAAGTAAGAGGTTCATCAGTGCAGTGGTGCAACAGCTATTTTTATAGATACCCCTAGAGACTTCCTGCCTGTGTGCAATGCTTCAAATAATTATTATTTATTACCAAAGTATTTGCACCATCTGCCCCCATAACTGTTAGTGCTACCATTGATAAACCTTTTCCTTAACTCCTGCTTCTCTGCCACCTCCTCCTTCCATGAATAAATACTAAAGCTGCTAAATCGTGTGTGAGGGATGAACAAATTCGTAAACACTTTGAGAAGGGATTCAGATTATCTGTTTGATGTAGTGATTCCTTTGACAAATGAACCCAGAGAAGGATAGGGCATACAAATATTGCTGTCTTCTTCCTTTGTCACTTTTGAAATTTCTCTTTCTTAACTTCCTTTATTTCAGTCTTTAAGTACAATTGGTAAGTGCATGTAAGTGTAAGGTGCCAGATGCTGTGTATGTCTTTCTAGATTTTACATAGCTTTTCAAATTTTTTGCAAGAGAAATAAAGCACAGTATACTGCATAAGTTGACAAGTCTGATGTATTGCTTCTCAGCCACAGTAATGCATAAGTTTGGTTTAGCAAGAATATTCTCGGGCCTTTACCAGCCCTCAAGAAATCTCATAGTGAATTGTACTTCCTAAGTTATCACTTCATTCTTTATGTTACTTTTTTTCCCTCATAAATTCAGGTACTTTCTGTAATTTTTTTTTTAATCCAATGGATTTTATTTCAGCTAAAACTAGACATCGTTTTTTAGTCCTCAAACCTTGCAGTTCTCCTTGCTACAGCTTTCAGTGAATGAATGAACACTTGTACTACCCTAGGCCGAAAAGTGGAGACGGGCTGCAATGTGTAACAGATACATTCTGCAAAACATTTTGAATAGAAAAAAGAGTATGCAGAAAATCAGGAGATACTGTTGAATCATGTGAAGTCATCTGTGTCTGGGCCTGTACTCTGATGGTGTTCCTGACAGGTGTTTGTCTAACCAGTGCTCAAGGGCCACAGGCAAAAGTATTTCCTACTTTTCTTAGTCCTTCACTATCTTCAATAATGCAAACTTTTGTTTACTACAAATCTCTTTTTTTTTTTTTTTCCCTGTGATTAAGACAGCTTCTTGTTGTCCTGTCCATAGTGGGTAGGCAGAACAAATTAATCCCTTCCTCTTTGCAGCAGTCCTTTCTAACCCAGTAAGTCTCTCACTAGTACATTTCCATTGATCTCTTAAAGCTAAATAGTCCTGTGTCTGTCTTTTTTCATGCCTGGTATTTTTTAGGTTCCTGATCGCTATTCTTCTCTGAGCTCTTTCCATGTGGCCTAGGTTTTTCTTGAAATATACCCTGATGGGAATTCTGGCTTAACTGGTGCTGAATAGAGATACTTCACTTATCTTTCAGCTTATATTTATTCCTATAAATGGCACGTCTCCATTTTTTTATTGTATGGTACTAAAACAAAGAAACAATTATTAAATTAATATTTGTGATCCAATGTAACTACCAGATTCTTCCAACGGAAGTGATATCTAGCAAGATGTCCTCCACTGTGTGCTTTGAGCAGTTAATTATTCCTGCCTAAGTGTGTAAACCTGTGGTATAAACACTTTCCAACTTCTATTAGAAGTTATGCACCTTTTCTGAATGGACTAATTGTTCTGCTTGAAAGGAGGCAAGTTCTATTAATTTCCATGTAAGAGAAATATTTGCAATACAGATATAATTTTAATGATGGCAATTGAAAAAAATTAGGTGGCAAGTCAGCCTTCTCTAGGGAATTTTCCTGGTATTTAAGTCAAATGGACTTTTCAGTAGCACATTGGGATTTCTTTTTTGAGTAGTGCATTTTTTCTTTTTTTTTTTCCCCCCATACTCTGAAATAATTGGAAGTGGAAACTTGTTTTGAAAATCTGTGCAAGCTTACAATGGGCTTATAGGCAGTGGTGGTGACTGCAAAATTTCCTGGAGCAACCACAGCATGGTTTGTCCTGTCAGGTCCAAAACTGTCTGTTAGAATTTCAGAAGCAAATAGAATTTTAGGGATGTGATGACCTTTTCAACTCATTTTTTCTGCCATTTCATTTTCAGAATGTTCCCTTATAGGATTGAAATATAAGTGTAGATTGGAGTGTTAGAAAATGCATGTACTTAAAAGAGCTGGTTTTAGAGAGACTAAATTCTTTTATGGAAAACAAGAGAGGGATGGAAATGATTAGCAAAGAGGATTGTAATGAACTCAAGTTTTTGTAGCCCACCTGGCTGGGGCACTTGAACTCTCTATGATAAATAGATTGTAAGGCCTCCTGTGCCCAAAGTGTTTGAGAAACCATTACAGTGCAACCTCGGTTGATTTGATGGAAAGAATATGACCTCCTCTCAGATCATAGCATACTTAGATTTTGTTCAGAGGCTTGACTTTAAAAAGAGCAGCAGCAAGTTTTTAAATCCTCTAAGCAGGGAATTTTAGAAAAACCAGCAAAACTAAAGAGAAAAGACTGAAGTGGTCCCAGTTGTCACAGGAGTCTAGGAACTGTCCAAAACTTAAAGCACTTTCTCGTCTCTCAGTAACTTGGGTGATCAGCAAGCATACTTCATCACTGAAAAGATGTTATTTTGAGCCCTCCATAGGGACCAAGATGTCTGACATCTTGACTTGCACTGTCCAGCTGATCCTCAGATCAGAGGAGGTGATGCAGGCACAAGGGACAATGACGTGGATTATTAATCTTTTACTATGGTGATTGTGATCCCGTGGATTTTGTGAAAAAGAACTACAGCTGTTGTAAAATTCGGTGACTGATTTGCATGAATTATTGCGTAATTGCAACAACAAAGATTGAGGTGAGATGCAACAAATTGCCCTAGTAATGGTTTTTAAAGCACCATCTGTGGCCTGATACTTCTGGCTCTCTAAAAGTGGTATTGTTCAGAAATCTGTTGTGTGGCATACAGGTGGCTCATTCTGTGCTTGCCTGCCATCAGCAGTAGCCTGTGTTGGTGGGGGATACCTCCACAATGAGAGACAATGGTATTTATCATATTTTTTGGAGCGGAAGCACTCCCCACGGGCTATAACATGGTGTTTTGTTTTGGTTATCAATTTCCCACAAGACCAAGTTTCCTGAAGAGGATGAACAATAAGCCAAATGCTCATTATTTGACTGCATGTATTTGAGCACAACACAGCATCTGATATAATTGATTCAATTCCACTAAGTAGCATATGATGATGTTATTTTAGGTGCACTGTACAGGGAAAACAGCAGGAAGAAAAACACTCTAGTGTCGTGTCCTTATCTAGTGACCTTCAAAGCTGACTGATCTGTGTTACTGAATCTTAACTCAAAAAAACCAACAACAGAATAATCAGACATAAAGAACACCCCTCTCCACTAAACCCCCCAAACCAAACAAAAAACCCTGAAGCCTCAATCCCTTAGGAGTAAATCTTGAATCCCCTGAATACATTAGTCAAAGTTGATGTCAAGTAATCCATATTTAATTTGTGTAGCTTTCTCCTCTCAGCTCCTTCTGCTAGATTTTGCTCCTTTATTGGGCCCAAACCAGCATAAATTATATTGCCTACTCTGTATAGGCAACATATTTTTACAAACAGAACCTTATAGGGTGGTAGCAGAGTAGAGGGGGAAATAAGTTCTATTCCAGGGAACTCAGAAGAGTTGTTAGCATTTGGCCAGTTATCTTTAAAGGGCATGGTTTAGAATGAGTTTTGCAGTCAGTAGTTGTCCTTGCTGTGGTAGTGTGAAGTGTATGCTTTGCCATGAGCTAAACCTTCCAGCACATTAAATTGTCACGTGCCTCCGCAGGAAGCCTATCACTGGGAAGACAGAGATTACCACATGGGAAAAGCAAACTAAAAATGTTAATTTTGCTGCATTGCTGTGCAGTGGTAGGACTTGTCAGTCAAGCTGGCATCCTGTTGTACTTCAAGGCATTATTTTACATGCACTGAAGTGCCAGACTGGAAACTGCGATTAGAAGATAGGGGCACAGCGTGGTCAGAGCAGAACTTGCAATTAGTGTGTGTTGCAGTGTGGCACATGACTGTATTATCCCTGATAATCCCAGATCTCAGTAATTTTCAGTTTTGGCATTTGCTGTGGCATTCACTTAGAAAAGCAATGCTTGTCTCTGTTGATATCTCACTTATTACTGCTGGGAACTAACTACTCTGTAGTATTAGTTATAACAGTATTTCTGTCATATGGTAATGAAGTGGAATTTTATAGCAATAAACAGAGGATGTGTATTGATATGAGCTTTGAAAAAGGTTCTTCTAGTTTGGGTAGGTTTTCTTATTCACAAGGAATGCATTTAAAAAAAAAAAAAAGTATAAAGCTCATGTATTTGCCCAGAGCCTATCACGCACCACTTGAAAACTACTTTTAAGATGCTTCATCAACACTAGTTAGAATTCACGTTGCGTAGTGCTGGTCAGTTAGAACTTGGTCACTGAAGAACTAGGCTGTCTCCCCTTCCCCCAGTAAATTCTGAGGCCTATAAAAAGAAGTATTTTAGTAGAAGGTATTTGTTCACCTATGTAATTTGAACCGCATTGTTCGACTTGCAACACTTTTCCTTCAGCCACAAAAGCTAACCCTGTATCACTTTTATTTTGAAAATATTTCGGATTTCACTGCTTTCTGCCCTCAAGTTACACTTTGACTTGTTTATGCTCAAGCTTGTTCCAGTAGTTTCTGAAATTAGTATGCTCTTAAAAAGAATGGATGAGATTGAAGTCTGTAACAAAATCTGGTGGAAAAGATTAAGGATTTGCAAAAGCAGGGTGAAATGTCTTACAGAAATCTTTATTGCTGATAACCTTATTCTGCAGTTCACTGCAGAATAGTAACTATAGAAAATAGCATTAAATCGTACAAGGATAAGCAGTAAGTGCTGGAGATTCTGTATCGTATAAAAATTTGTCTTTAATCTTAAGAAGTGGTTTATCTTATTTCAAGTGTTTTTGCGTTGCTTCACTTCATGCCTTTTGCTATAGGCTTGAGTCAAAACCCTTTAAAATCAATGAGAAGATAATATTTCACCCTGATATCAATCGGCTTTGTATCCAATACTAGGACTCATGAAGCTCTGTGGAGTTCTTATTATACTTGACTGATAATACTGTGACCATTGAAGTAGCCAGGAACTTGAACAGATTTTAAAAAATAAAACTCTTCTAAGCTTGCACACAATAAAAAAATCCATATTGTTTTCTAAGTGTTTTGCATTTCTTTATAAAGATGTTCTTTGGGCGTGATTTGTACCATTGTGGATAATAGAAATGTAGTATCAGGCAGCACTTCAGTACCTGCCTGTATTATTTTATGTGAAGATCAAATCCTTAGCTCACTTGCCCATGCTTGTTTTTGATTTTGGCTTTTTTTTAGCTCTCTGTAAGTCAAGTGAAATAAAAAATGGTTGAAGGAGAAAGAGAAGACTTGGAAATACTCAAATGGAGGAGGCCTTTTTTCAGACCAATTCTGTCATGTTCAGGAATGGCTACATCTTTTATAGACACCTCCACAGTGCATGGCTCCTGTGCCTGAGAGTGTTCTGACATCCAACACGTTCAAGTTTCAAGCTCCTATCAGCTACGATTCAAGCAGTAGCATAATCTTGTTCTTCAGCAGCCAATCTGAAATATGTTAGTGATTGCAGTGATGGATACAGTGGGTCACTGACCATCACTGCAGCTGGCACGTGAGGTACACCTGAAGAGAATGGAGAGCGAAAGCTCCTCTACTTTCTTACTTCTCTTGGAGAGCTGATGTGAACTGCCTCCATGCAGTGTTTTGTATACACTCTAAATCCATGCATTAATTCAGCTTTCAATCTATGGCCCTCAAGTTTAGTACACTGGAAATACTGTTTTTTAGAATGCAAAAAGTTATGCTCTGTAAGGTTTTTTAATGTTGGGATTTTTTGTGTACTTGTATCTATTTCAGTAGAAACCCACAAAGGCTGAGCAACACAGAAATCCCCACACGATACAATCCAGCCCCTGCACTGTGATTATATCCATTGCATGTCACCCCAAGACAGTGTGCCTGCTCAGACACGCTGCACACCCTGCACGTGGGTACAGTCCTGGCTGTTCCCCTTCTAAGCCACCGTGTCATGCTTGCACCAAGCTCTTCCTTGGTTCTTTGAAGAAAAAATGTATTTCACCTTGCTTGCTTGAATGAGAAAGTGGTGTTTCAGTCTTATGAAAGAATTTTTCCCATGTGGGTTAATGGTTTAGCTTGACCAACTCTTCAGAAATAAGCAGAAGAGGTGTTTTGGACAGGAAGATACCAAGATGAGTTTACAATACCAATCACAAAGCCATCTCTAGACTGCATCACACCAGCTGCCTAGACGAACAATGTTTCTTGTTATGAATACTGTAGAAATTTGAGGGAAACCATTGAATTTTCTTTGCTCCTTTGGCATAAAAAGGAACCTGTTGTTGTAAAAATTGCTTTGTTTAACTAGGAGGAGAGTTGGACTGGAGAGATGCTGAAGTTCCTGCCTGCGTTAGAATTTCATGACAGTATTATGTAAGCAGTTATCTCTCTCCTGAGCTGTCAGTAGCTCCGAGTCTTCTACTTTGATTAGATCCGTGACTAAAAAAATTACCATAATCCACTGACAGGCATGAAGAAAGCCATAATAAGACTGATAACAATGTGTCAGTTAAGTGGCTATTATATTTTACTGCCTTACTACAGCAGACTAAAAAACCATTCAAACTTACTATTGATATAACTAAAGCTTTTTAAAAATCTGCTGTCTGCCCTAGTCTTAATAATACTTATTATGCCTGTGGGAGAAAGAAATAAAATA
Source organism: Gymnorhina tibicen (assembly GCA_013399875.1). Lineage (NCBI taxonomy): Eukaryota > Metazoa > Chordata > Aves > Passeriformes > Artamidae > Gymnorhina > Gymnorhina tibicen. The sequence goes on along the minus strand of VXAZ01009300.1, from coordinate 237,232 downwards.
TGTACCTGTTTACATGAGTGTTTAGATGTTGACAGTTTGACTGCAGGCATAGTGTGTAGCTACAAATAGAGGGCCTTGGGTTTTCCTTCTCTAAGTGGTAAACTTACAGATCTGGGCTTGAAGGGAATCACGGAAAGAAGACTGTGGCTTTGAGATGTTATGCAGTGACAGCTCAAGCCTGCAAATCCCTTTTTGTGGTAACTTCGCAGGATATCATCTATGTAGAAAGGGTGACATGCTCGCTGTTTCAGTCTCTACTCCTTTTTCCTGTCATCCCCTGCACAAAAAATTTCAGAGTAAGTCAGTACAGGTTTTAGAGGCCTTGTGCAGATTGAACTTTTGCTGTAATGCCTTTTTTAGAAAGGTGTTTCAGTTGGAGATGTTTGGCCTGTTGAATCTAACAGTCAGGTAGAAGCTCAGTGTTGACGAAAAGGTTGGTGGCACTGTTGTCTGCACTTTGGCTACACGGTGGTTGACCAGGAAATGTGTTGATCCTCTAGCATAAATTTACCATCTCTAGGACACAAATTTGTAATGTGCCTTTCCTCATGTCCAGTTGGAATCTCCAAAGCTGCAGGTTGTGGTCAAGACAGCTTGTTACTTCATAGCTACTGTCAAGGAGAATTTGACTCCATTGTCATTACAGTTCTTCTAGCAATCCTTAGCCTCTTCATTGAACTGCAGAAGCTCCCTCAACTGATTCTTATGAATCGTGTTCTCTAGGCCATGACCATCTTGGTGATCCTCCTCTGGATGTTCTCAAATTCTCTGTATCTACCTGGAACTGGGCACAGATTCCTGATGCTTTGCCAGCACCATGTAGAGGAGGGTAATAACTCCCATTGTTTTGCTGGCCATGCTTCTGATACAGTCAAGTATTCAATTTGCCTTGGTCATTATGAGTGAGCATTTGTAGCTCGGGTTCAGGTTGGTGTCTGCTGTATCTCACAGACTCTTTTCAACTGGGCTGAAGCTTATCCATCTGCTTCCCAGTGTGGGTTTACTCTGCCCCGGATCCAAAACTTTGCACTATTCTGGATGCTCATTGTTATTGCTCAGATGTTATTAAACAATACAGACCTCGGCAGCAGTCACTGGCAAACATTTCTCACTTTTGACTGCCAACCATTGAGCAGTTGGTGCCCAGCAGTGTTCTTTGAGCCCAGCAGTCCAGCCTATTTTCAGCCTACCTAGGAGTTTGTTCTTCCAGCCCATACTTGTTCAGCTTCCAAAAACTTCACTAAACTCTAGAGAGATTATTTTCACCACTCTCTCCAGGTAGTTTGTCTGTAGGTTGGCTAAGTGTGGCTTAAGCTTAATAATTCAATGCTGATTTTTCTGTTTACCTTCTTGGGGAATGTGTGTGTTTGGAATTCTGTTCAAAGAAGAGGTGCTCCATGATTTCCAGGACTTCGGCTGAGATTGTTCTTTGGATCCTAGTCTACTCTGGATTACTTTTTTTAAGGATCAGCATAGCACACTTTTTTAAAAAAAATGTTTTATCAGTGGCCTTATCACAATAAATTTTCATAAATTGTATTAACAGTGTTGTTATCATCAGATTGGCTGGCTCAGGTGCTTCAGGGCTCCAGGTTCTGTCTGACTTGAAAAAATCCTGCTTCTCTATGTAGTCATAGTCTGTTATGGAGATATCATGTCTTCAGCAGCTCTTGCATTGTCCATTGCTACATTCTAAAGGATTTATCATGCAAAACTCAAAAATTGCCTGTGGTTCTAAAATATGGTCAATTTAGATTAGATATAATGAAGCAGTTTTTCACAACGATGGTGGTGAAACATGAAAATAGGTTGCCCAGAGGTGATGGATGGCCCATGCCCTTTCAGGCAAAGCCATACTGTGATTCTGTAAAGCCCATATAAGAGATACAGGATGTATGAAACTGGCAAGTGACACTTGAGACTTTCTCTTTTTTTTTTTTTAATTTTTTTCTTTTAATAATCTATTTAGAAAACAGTTTCAATATTGACAAGCAGGTTACATTAGCTGTGGTCTGGTTTGTTAAAGTTCTTTTGCTTTCCCTGTGTTGCTTAGTAGGTTCCTTTTGTCAGTCAAGAGTTAGCAGTCTGTTAGTTGAGATTCTACTTTCTTTCTGGTTTTTAATGTGTGCACACACAAGCATGCAGAGTAGTAGTGAGGCTCACACAGACTGAGAATTAATAAGGATCAACAACTGATATTTCCTTTAAATTTTTAACTGATAATTCCTTTAAATGTATTGTCATGGCTCTTATGTAGAACACACTGGATTCTTTTCTTGTACTTCCTGAATCTTCATTTTGTCCTCATCTCAAAACCATCATGATTCAAATCTATAATCTCCAAAAGCTTCCCTCTTATTAGTCCTCTGTCTTTTAGAATTTCACCTTTTGAAGCTCTGTTTTCAGGATAGAAATGGACACACTTCACTTCTGTGTATTGTCAGCATCCAGGTTCTACACCTTCCATGATGAAACTAAAATCTTGTCCTGTCTGATCTTTGCTTGGGCCTGTATGTGCACCTCTTGAAGCTCAATATAGCTGAAACAGAGCCCTTAGCCTTCCCAGCCATCCTCATAGCTTTCTCTTGTATACATTGATTATGCCAACAACTCTTCTCCTAGCCTTGGCAATGCAGGTTTGATCCGCTTCTGTCAGTGATAATTGCTGCTCTAAAGATAATTTCCTTAGCTCTCTGTTTGACCTCTGTCACTTCTTTCCTTGACTTCATCAACTAGCTCCACCTAACCTGTCACATTAAATGTAGGATGTTTGTCTTTTGTTTCCAGGGCTCTTTATTCTCTCCTACATATCCCATCCCCTGCATTATTAAGACATTTATTTCTGCCTTCAGTTGCTAATCTCCATAAACCATTTAAGTTTTTAACATTTTTTTTAATGCTGTCGTTCTGTGATTTCATAAACAGATGCAGAACTGCCTGCAAACACTCATCCAAAGCCTTTCTAAAAAGTTTCTTTATTTGTGGTGCCTGCAGAAGTTACCTACCACATAAGCAGCTGAGTTATGCCAAGAGCACTGCTATTCCGCTGTTCTCTTGTGTTTTACCCTTTTGCTATCTGCTGTCTCTTATTCAAGTTGTGGTAGTGGACCTCTATTTCCTTCTTCGTCTTTGTTCATACAGCGCTTAAGAGAATGGCCTCGGTTGCACACTCACTATGGTAACTGTAGCTATAAGGGACAGTATTTATGACTATGGCTTTCTTTTCCATCCATGAGCTGCCACTTTGATACTGTGTTTGCAAACCTCCTAGAGGCCACAGTATATGGAAGAGAAATTCACTTGACTGTCTTTTCTCTCTTAGTGTTCCAGCAGTAAATGCATGGCTGTAGCAGAGAAGCATTGTGTGCACAACTTGGGCTCCCCGGTCCCATTAGGAACTTTGCTACAACACTGTCTTCAAACAGGTCAGATTCCTGGAAAAACTTAGAGATTACTTTTCAAATTAGTCTCACTGAAAGAAATACAATTCACTTGTACCTACTGCATTTTGGGCTTTGTCTTTTATTTGCAAGGCAGCACTTTACTCTGTTTCTATACGAGCCCAAATGAGAAACAGCTAATGATTCTGGTTCCTGTGTGTCAGTCAGCATTATCCCATTTTGCAGTCCATAAGAGAAAGTGCAAGTGTGTGGCAGATGTGCCACTCAGTGAAACACTATGAGATGGGGCACTTCCAGAAAGCGTATTCCTTAGCTGTTGTCTTCTCGCGCTCTTCTGAAAGCTCAGAATGTTAGATATGTCAGATGCCTTGGTTTCATGGCTATGCGTGATGGGAGCTCAGACCCACTCAGTAGAGCCTTCCTGGAAGCATAGAAAACTTGAAGCAGTTCTCATTTCCTCCATATGCAGTTCTTTAAAGAGGGGCACTTATGAATACATGATAAATTTTCACCAAGCCTGCGATAATGTGAGTTTTGTACCAGATAGGTGTTATTTCTTTGTCTAGATAGATTGCTGGTGGAAGAAGCCAACACTTGCTTGATATGCTTTAATATTTTCCCGTTCCTCTTGTGTATACTGCTTGCTATTTTAGATTCTGCATCCTCTGAAGCACTGATAGAATCTCTGGAAATTATCCCCTGGACAATGGGTGCAATTGTAATTCAAATGAAATAATGGAAATAATAATAAGACTTGGTGTATTCTGACTGTATGTAATGCAGCTGACAATAGCTTGATGTGTTTGTTACATTTGGATCTTTGTGCAAATTAAAGATTTCATTTTTTCTGTAGTGGGCTGCATTTTGCTTTAGCTGTGTTTGAAAATTCACGTGTATCAAAGCCTAATGTGAACAAATTACAATGTTTTCAATGAAGTGCAATTTGCAATTCTCTTTATTTTTTTCTCCATGGTCTTTTCCTTTGTTCCTCTGAATGAGGGTGTTCTTTTCTTTCTCTCTCACTGATTACTTTTGGATACAAGCATGAAAATACTTTATTTCTTTTCCTTTTTAAATGAAAGTGCCTGAACTTACCTGGGTCTTTTGTATGCAGTCTGTATCCTTCAGTGGACATTATTCATGTATTGAAATGAAAATAGAATTCAAAACAGAATTCTGTTTTGGCTGGAATGCACAATGTCATTATTACATTCTAGTTTTCATACTTACCAACTTGTGATTTTTAGGGGCTGTGGCAAGCTGCATATTAGCTGCAAGAAATTTATACTGCCATTATCATAACTTTTCTCTGCTTTAAGCTCCTACTTTATTCTTCAGATTTTTTTCTTGCACCATATGTGCTTCTGGAACAGCTTTTCTTTGTCCTTCTCTCTATCACAGTGACTAAAAGCTCCCCACATCCTAACATTCTTAACTCTACCATTAGCTAGATCTTGGAAAAGCGGTGGAAATATCTTAAACTGTCCCTAACCCCACCAAAATCACGAGTCTAAACTGATCCAAGTCTTGTGTTTTAACTGAACTGTGCCATTTGAGACACATGGAGGGAAAGAAGAGATCCTACAAGCAAGAAGCAACCATGAGGAAACAAATGGATTAGGTTTTGTTGCGAACGGATTAGGTTTTGTTTTCTTGAGGTAAATCACAGCCCAGGAGGAGCATATACACTGGCTATAGAGCACGGATATATTTTTCAGAACAAGATGGGAAATATGAACCCTTTTTGTGCCATCATATGACCTCTGGGGTACCAGCTGGGCTCAGCAATCCCTGTGTGTTCTGCCACTGCACATCCTTTCTTGTTAAGTCTCATAAGTTTTCCGCCCGTTCATTTCTTTGATAGATTCCTTGAGCCAGCCCTTTGGATTCTTGCAGCTGCCCAATAGCATGCTTGCCACAGCAGATGCTCCGGCTTCATTCTTTAACACATACTCCACATGCTTCCATCTTCTGCTTTGGAGATAAAAGTTGTCAAACACCCTACTAAGCTTCAACCTTTATTGACAGTTAATTCAGTTTGATTGAATACCTATGATGTTTGCAGTCTCATCTGTAGATAATGCCCAAATTAGGAACAGCTATGAGTTTAGCTGTTTCTGACTTCATTACATTATTTCCTCTGGTCATTTCTAGTGACTTCCACTATATGTTCACAGACAACTGATCTTTTGTATTCCTTTGTCTCCTACTTTCTGAGAGACAGTAGGACACCTCCGTTTCTGGTGTTGGTTCCATGGTGTTAGATGAGGAGAGTAACATGAGCTACATGAGGGAAGGGGGGGTGGTGGTGGTAGATTTGGCTCTTTTTACTTAAGATTTTAATTTTTTTTAAGATTTCCTTATTTATTTTTGAGATGTTAAGAGGCAGGCACGGTACTAACCTGGGGCATTGAGTGTGATAAATAAACTTCTGGAATGTGTTTCTGCTGCATTAAATCAGCTGCCTTCGTGGTGGCCTGCCTGTCAGTATGCTGTCACTTTGCCATTGCATGTGGCTTCCCCGGGTGTTTCAAGCAGAGAAATCCAAACTTACTGGCATGTTTTAGTCTCGGAGCTGTGTCTGCAGTGCCCTTCTGTAATGGCTGCTGGCGAATGGTGCATGTTACTGCGAACGGGAATGACATTCCATGCATGTGTGGTAGCAGCTGGAGCATGCCACAGCTCTACAGAGGTAAGGCAGCCTGGCATGCACCCAGAGGGAAAAGAGTTTCAAATCCAAGTGCATTCTGAGGTCATCAACTTGTCCCTGGCAGCACTGTAGTTAGGGGGGCTGTTTAATTAACACTAATTGCTCATTGCTCGTTGTGTGGTTCATAAAGGATTTGCTGAAGAGCATCTCATAAGAGACACACAACTTTGAGGGAAGCGCATCTCCTCTCGTGTACTCAAGCTCAATTTATGTGCATTTTTCCATGCGTGAGGAGGTGGTATAGATGTTATTTTTATTTGCATAATATTTATGGAATGTTTGAGGTATTTTAAGTACATGGTGTGGCAGAATAAAGAAGAGTCATGGGCAAAAGCCAGGTCTAGCATGCATTGTTTTAGTGTTACGGGTTTGTTTATTTATTTATTAAATTTAAATGGCAGGAGAGTAGAAAATCCTTTGCAGGTTTATCAATCTCTTACCTCTCTCTTTCTTCATCCTGCTTTCTCCTTTGTTCAGGTGCTCCTTTCAGCTCATTTTTGTATGTGTGGTTTTATTCCCTGACAGAGACTGCATTTTTTTCCCTTCTTACAGCTTGTTGGCTACAAAGAGGAGGAACTGACAGGTTTGAAATAAAAGTAATGATAGGTAATGGTTCATATAACTCTGCCAGTGCAATCAGAGAAAAGCACTCAAAAAGCTTTCATATGATAGCACCAGCAGAAAATAAAGTTAGCAGGTTCAGATGAAAAAGGAAATTAATGGTGTAAGGGAAGAACTTTGCCATTTTATTACAAGAAATAATGATATTTTGGAATTAGAAATGTGGGGTTTAATATTTATTGAGATCTTAATCCCACCTGTCTGCTTTTTACAGCCTTTCTGCTGTTTTTCTATTTTGTTTCCTGTTCTGTAACTTCTAACTTTTGATGTGACTCCTGCTCCAGTTCTGTGGAGCTGTGAATATGCCTGATGGCACAAACAAGATTGACTTTTTTTTAATTACATATTTTTACCTTTTAGTAGTGTGAAAAAATAACAAACAAAAGGCAGCAGTTGTGACAAAATAGCAATTTTTTTGTATATCCATGCCATCTTTTTCAGTGAAAATGGGCCATGACTGCCTGTACTTGTCTGGATAAGTTTCATTGTCCTGAAATGTCAGTGATCATATGTAATAACACCCTCTAAGTGTAGCAGTGCCTATTTGTCAGTGTTCCACAAATCTTTCTTTTTAACTCAGCCTTTCGTCTTCGCATTTGTATTATATCCATTTTTAAGAGGACCAGTTTGTACCAGAACGGGCAACCCTACAATGCTTCTACATTGCTACAACCCAGATCTGACTACTTTCTGTTGCTGTCATCGTATGTCTTTTTAGGACAACACAGTGCTTATGACCAAGGTTTTATTCCTGTGTGAATTATTTTTGTGCTGCTGTGATCCACGATGTTTATAACTAGAGAAACTGGTTGTAAATTTTCCAGGTTTTATCAAAAATTAAACTTACAACCTTTTAAATGAAATCTGTGTTAAGAAAAGGGACCTCTGCTTTAGAACGTAATTGGGAAACTCAGTCTGGAACAACTGATAATATGGTCATGAGGACTGTGTTTAGAGTCCTTGGTCTGCCTAGTTTAGATGAGGACCCAGCATTTTTGGTGTCATATACAAACACACTCCTAAGTTATTTCTTCATTGGGATATTGAATATTAATCAGGTAGGTTAGTATTTCTCATTTCATCTTGGCTTGTTTTTGTTTGTGGTTTCAAACTTCAAAAGGTCTTAGTTATATCCTAGTGCACTTGATCTTCAAAGAACTTTACTGACTTTAGATTTAATGCTATGTGATGCCAAATATTTCCTGTTAGGTGTTGAATGCTTCTGCTTATACTTGCACTTTCACACTAGTTGGTTCTGTTACCTAATTAAATAATTTCCTGACTGGATCACTTGATTGTAAAAAATGGTTCACATGCATTATACCTTGTAGTTTCTAATAAATTCCTTCTACCAAATCCTTTTAATGTTTTTTTTTTAATTAGCTAATATATTGATGTCTTGGTTTTGGCTGGGATAAAATTAATTTCTTGTTGGTAGCTGAAGCAGTGCTGTATTTTGGATTCAGTATGAGAATAATGCTCATGACAAGCTGATGTTTTGGTTGTTGCTGAGTAGTGCTTATCCTAAGACAAGGACTTTTCAGTTTCCCATGCTGTGCTAATGAGGATGTGGGGGGGTAGCATGGCCAGGACATCTGACCCAAAGTGGCTGAAGGGGTATTCCATATCGTTAAATGTCATGCCCATAATCCGGGAGGATTGGCTGACAGGGTCCAATTGCTGCTGGGGGTGAGCTGGGCATTGGTCAGCAGGTGGTGAGCAATTGTATGGTGCATCACTTGAGGGGTTTTGTCCCCTTAGTTTGTAGGTTTTTGGGGGGTATGGAGTATTTTGCTTTGGGTTGGGTTTTTTTTCATTACTATTATTATTATCCATAGAACAGTTTGGGTTTGAAGTGACCTGTAAAGATCACCTAGTCCAACGCCACTGCAATAACCAGGGACATTTTCAACAATATCAGGTTTCTCAGAGCCCTGTCCAACCTAACATTGGATGTTTTGAGGGATGGGGCATCCACCACTTCTCTCAGCAACCTGTTCCAGTGTTTCACCACCCTCGCTGTAAGAAAATTCCTTATATCTGATCTAAATTGACCCATTTTAGAATCATAAAGTTGTTAAGATTGGAAAAGACCTCTAAGGTCACCAAGTTCAGTTCTTAACCTAACAGACACTGGCATCTTGAACACTAAATACAGTACCCAGTGCCACATCTATGCATTTTCTGAACACTTCCAGGGATGGTGTTTCCACCACTTCCCTGGGCAGCCTATCCCAGTGCCTGACCACTCTTCACAGAAGTAATTTTTCCCAATCTAGACCTCCCCTGGTGCAACTTGAGGCCATTTCCTCTTGCCCTGTCTCTTGTCATGTGGGAGAAGAGCCCGACCCCCGTTTTGCTACAGCCTCCTTTTGTGTAGTTGTAGAGAGCGATAAGGTCCCTCCTTAAGTCTTCTTTTCTCCAGCCTAAACACCCTCAGATCCTTCAGCTGCTCCTCATGTTATTTAGTCTCTTGACCAGCTTCCTTGCTTTTCTTTGGACATGCTCCAGCACCATTGCACCTCCTCCTAGGGCAGGTAAAGTGTGGAGTGAGCAGGTGACTGCATGGTACTGAGTTCCTGGGTGGGGCTAAACCACAACCATTCTCATAGCCTCCTTCCCTCTTTCTCTGGTTTATTTTTTCCCCCCAAAATAACGCTTTTTCTAACATGATTGTTCCTCTTAGCACATATTCCCAGACCAATTATTTTACATTTTTCTACACTCAACTGCAATTGCCATCTGCTGGCCTTGTTACCAAAATGGTCCAAATCCTTTGAAATCTGATTGTATTACTCTTCATTATTTAATCTAATTTTGCTATCATTTGAAAATCTGAAGATCTTACTGTGATTGCTGTTATGTAAAACCAGTGACATACATGATGATTTGACTAATATGAATAAGTATATGTAACACGTCCCTTCTAAGTTTTGAAGGTAAACTTTGCCTTCAAAAAGATTCCATTTGGTCACTCTGTATTTGATCTTCAAGGAGCTGCACAGATGTGATCCTGCAAGGTGCCAGCAGGTACTGTGAGGTGCTGAACATCTTCCACTTATATCGATACTCTCTAGATTATACGAGGCATAAATTGATTCCGTTTCACAGCGCTTTGTGAGGTGAGTAGGTATTTCCCTTCTGGGGACACTGAGGCAGAGAGATGTGACATATCACACGATGTTGTAGAAAGTAGGAGAAAAACAAAGATCTCCTGTCTAGAACTTGCATTATCAGTCAAAATCATCTGTCATAGCATTAACCATAAAATCTTGTAACAGTGCTTTCCCTCTGACTTGTCAATATTCATAGAAAAGACACATGCCAGCTATCTGTTTAACGAATATAAATGTCAAGTAGGTTAACTTTGATATTGATGAGTGTGTAATTTTATCTTTGGTTCATTATTGATTTGAGAATTAATTTTGTGATGGACCTAACTGCAGTTGACAGTTTTTCAAGTTAAATTAACTGAAGATGCCTCACAAGTTGGAATCATAGGGTCATGGAATATCCTTAGTTGGAAGGGACGCACAAGGACCATGCCGGGTACATTGCAGATTTTCGTGTAATGGCACTATCAAGTTGAACAACAGAAAAGTTAGCTGTTCTTACCAGTTGTTAGTTTCAAGAGGATGGCTTTTGCAGACTGTAAACAGGATATCTGAGCAAGTCCCGTTTTTCTCACATAAGCAGGAAGTAGTAACGCACAGTGGAAGTGCTGGGCATCCCTTTTAACGCAGCATCTTGGCCACGGTGGGTTCCTTATGATTAGCAATGTGTACATGAAGTGGATTCTGGCTTCTGTGTTGATTGACAGCCAAAGGAGGAGGAGCTGGCCCCAAATTCGAGGAGCTCACACTGCAGTTCCACTGCATACTGAAGTACAAGGGAATACCTGTGTGTGGGAGAAGTAGGGATCATGGCTCATTACCTGGATGTGCACCTCCTCTTGCAAGCAGTGTGGTGTTCGATACCCCTCCACATTTGCTTTGCTCTACAGAAGAGCAATTTGTAGTTTCTGGGGTGACCTGTAGGCACATAACTCTGGATTTAGGGAATAAAGAATGAAAACACAGCCTAGATTGGGCTTTACAGGTGACTTTCTGTTAACTTTAAGAGCTAAAATGGCTCAATTAAAGAAATACTTCAACTTTATTTGAAACTTGAGCATATTCAAATATGCCAATTTAAAAAAGTAATGAAAGTTTGCAGGGTGAAGCACTCACCAGTTCTTCTCCTCATCATTTTTTCAAATTCAATAATGTCATATACATCAGCAAATAAGAAATGAAAAAGAGATCGTGATGAAGAGAATTTACATTGTGTTTTCTTCATTCCTGGGTATAAGTCATCAAGAAGACAAATGGCCCTTTTTAGATTGAAATTTAATTTAAGGTTCTTCTGAATGAACATTTTTGTCATGTTTTATCTATTGATATATAGTAGATTGAAGAACTCTTGAACTGATTTTTGTTTTTTAAAGCAATTTTGCATATAGTTAGTCATTACTGGGCATTAAGTCGTTTTTCATTGTTTTGGGTTGTGTTCTTTTTCTAAATCTGCTGCATAGAATAAAAATAAAGGAAAGAAGACATTAAACGTGTGTAGGAGTTTATTTTCAGAACCATTTCCCCATAAATAATAATGTTCCTGTTAAACAGTGTTTGTTAAGAATGCCAGCTCTGATGCATTGTAGGTTTTGTCGCAATCTTAAATTTCATTTAACTGCTTGAGTACAAACCCCTACTCAACCAAATGAGGCTTATTACAGACATTAGGAAAAAAGAGTTAAAGGAAATTAAATGTGCTGTAACAGTGGTGTGATGGGCAGTTTCAGGTGCTGTAGTGGCTGTACAAAATGAGGTGAGCTGAGGACGCCGCCTGCTAGAATATCAGGTGGACTAAAGAAGTAAGACTCAGTTTACAAGATGCCCAGCATCTACCTCTGCATGATGCAGAGGTGATGTTGTTTCCCAGTGGGAACTGAAAGCAGTGACTGTTTCACAGGAATAATTCCCTGCCCTTTTGAAATGTACACATTTCCTTGTCTCTCAACCATAACCCCTTAGAATGTAATTATGTGCTGTATGTATATGAACCCCTGGCTCTAGGCAAATTGAAGCTGGCATTTTAGAAAGAGAACAAGGCATTATAAACTCCTGACCCTTTGCTGCCCATAGCTATTGCAGCTCAGGTCATCAAGCCAGTCAAGCAGCAAGTGCACATCCCAGCTGAGGCTAACAATCAAACAAACTCAGCAAAAAGATGAAGCTGCTGATAAGAGACACCACTGAAGAAAATAATCACTCCTCCTGAAGGCTCTGCCACAATTTCATTAAGGAAGTAAACACTGTTCTTCATTCTTTTTTATTTTCTTCAAGCATTGCTTTTACAAAGAATTCATCCATTTCATCATCTCTCCAACAGCACTGCTGAGATTATTTGGATACATTCAATGGATATTTTACCTGTAGTTTTATTTTACCAAAGGTCAAAGAATGACATGGGCATAGCATGATTCTCTCTGAGCTTAAAGGAAAGGTCTTGGTTTTTTATACAGGAATTTGTTTAATAAAGAAATATGTTTGTCTGGATGACATGCTCATTCCTCTCAGAAAAGGAATCAAGTATGATTTACTGTATAGGTACAGAACCATGAGGAAAAAACCCCATGTTTCTAGCTCTTGCAAGTCAAAAAACTTCTACCTACTAGTTCGTAGTAAATGCTAACCCAGTTGCTTATTTCCCACCCTGATTCTAAGGGTCTTTTTCTTCCCCAAGGCACTACAGTGTTCAGTACATAATATTTTCTAGGTGTTTCAGTCTGAATTCTTTGCTTACCATCAGCACTGGGGATGAAATTTGTTCTGAGGCCTTGGACTAGATCCCCAATATATTTTGAAGAATTTTGAAGTTTGCTCTCATAGTTTTGAGGCCACTTGGACCACAGGGTCTACAAGATCTAGAATATGAATTGGGCTTTGGATGTGTCTCCAGTATCAAATGTAGTATGCCATGACATGCCAGAGCCATGCCATGCCATGTCTTGATAGTAGAAGTATTTTATTTTATTCTTCTCCAATGGATTTAAAACCCCTATGTGTTGTAGCAGCTAGTGACTGCCAATCAAAGTGGTTGTTATTATTCTAACTACTAGTATTGTTGAGTCAAGATTTTGTTGAATTTAAGTGTTACAGTGGCTAAAGTCTTAAAACTCTGTCCTTTGCTTCTGCCAATATGTCTGTACAAGGAGCTTTTTTGAGGTTATACTCAGTGAGAGATCAAAAAAATGAAATGCTGAGATATTCCGTAACTAAAACTACAAACTAAGGCTATACATGAAGAAGAGACTACTTCTCTACCTGTGTCTGGCATAAGGATTTTAATCATTGCAGAAGTATATGAAATGCTAATAAATATAAGTGGGTTCTATTTAAACATATATTAGCTACAAATGTTGTCATGCTCTAAGACAGTATTTTTCAGCTGTATTTTGAGGAAGCCTAGAAGAATTAAATGTTCTTATCTCGCCCTTATCTAGATTCCTAAACATGGTATGGAGAAGATGGTATGCATTTCTCCTGTACAGTGTGGGGTTCATACTCTCTTTTTAGAGCAGTGGAGGGAACAGGGAAAAGCTGCTGCAAGGACAGACAATTAAACCTGCTAAAAGTAGAAGCTTGTGTACAAGGGATCCTTTTATTTCTTGTTTTTTTTAAACTGCTAATAGATTCTGTGGGTGTACAAGTACTGACAGCCACATATAAACAGTGCTGCAGAATTTGACTACCCCTGCTGCAAATTTTAGGCCTGTGCTGTAATTTCAGAGCTTCTGTTTTTGTGGATCCAATTATACATCTTATTTTGGTGTTGAAATTTCAGCAGGTGGCTATAGTAAGCACGGATCTAGCTGATTTTTATATATGGAATCATAAAACCAAGTGACAGAGACAAAGCTTGGTTGTAAACATTGTGATTTAGTCTCTTCCTGTTAAAAACAAGAGGCATACAAATCCTTGTAGATTTGGACCCCTCTGAACAAAGGTTAAAATTATATGCAAACAATCTGTGCTCCACACATAGACAAACATGGCAGGTATGTAAGAAATGATAAACAAGTTAATTGTGTTGTAACTGTACATAATCTCATGAACTGTTCTCCACTGAAGTCGTAATTAACTGACTGCATGCACAGAGCTGCCCGGTAGTGTTTCCTAGCAGCACTTATCATTAAGGACTTGGCATTAGGTGAGAATGGTTTACACAGAGCCGGTTAGAAATTGTAATTTTCATCAAACAGTACAGTACTTTTGTCTGTTCTGATTAAGAACCACACTGATTTTCTAGCTTAAGATACGGTGACGAGTGTCAAAGCAATTTTTTCATTTAACAACATATTGAAGTACCGGTGTTACCCGGCACAAACAGGGAAATCATAATCCTAATGCAGCAAATGACAATTATATCCAGGCTTTATGTCCATAACCTGGGATTTTTGGACAGTAAATTTGAAAGCTATGTAAATTGAATAGCTGAATGATCTTTTTTCTGCCTCTAATACCACTCCTATTTGAAGGGAAAATGATCTCCAGTTTTGTGTTGCATATTATTTTAGCTAACTAGTCAAGGGAAGTAAATGGTAAGAAATAATATTGAATTTTCCAATGCCACATGCAAATTCAGAGACAGAACAAAGACATTTAAACATTTTTGTAAGTAGTTCAAAGGTAATCTCTCTAGTGATCATGTAAAATTTAGACTTCAGCATGAGTATGCTTATGAAATGCCTTCAGATATCAGCCCACATTACAATCTGCTATTTTGTTTTGAATGAATGTGTCGTGACTAGAAGTTTAAGTGGTAACTACAGATAAGATTGAATTCAGTGCTTTAATGATATCCCTTTTCAAGTTAGCTGCTGGAAATATTTTCATTTAATTTGCTGAAGTCCATTGAGAATATAATTTTATTTTGCTTTACATAAAATTAACAAACTTGTGATGTTCAAAAGCCAGTGCCAAAATCTTAATTAAAACAGGCTTTTTTTTTTTTTTTCTTTTTCTTTTTTTTTTTCTAGTCTTAAGCATGTTGTCTGGAAAAGAAGCATCCTGTCTGAAATAATTTTATCTTTGATCTTTAAATACTGAGACAAATTCAGTTGGAATATTTTGCATGTGTTTCAATTGTGTAGAGTATTTGGGTTTCTTGCTACTCTTCTAATATGTTGTACCATAACACCATTAATTTAGAAGAGTGCCCTTGCTGGGTTTTGTCCCAGAACATTCATTCTTATTTTCCCTGGTGGGATGCAACTGGGTTTCCTTTGTTCTCAAAAATTTTAGTAAATCTGGTATGGAATGCTGTATTTGTCTTGCTGCTACTAAGATCAGTTCAGCTTCAGTATCTTAACCTTTACGGAATGCATGTCTAGCTTCTGGTCTGTAGGAGTGCAAAAGTCTTCTGAGTGGTATTGGCGTGGTTTCACCGTGCAGAAATGGTGTGTGTGGGAGGACAGGAACTGAAAGTTGGAATCCAGAGAGATCAAAAGAAGGATATACATATCTTTTTGTCAAATCTGAAATAGCATCTTTTTGATCCTGTAAAGGACAGGAGGAAAGCAGTGAATTGAGATGGGGGGAGCTGGCACGGCATTTCTTCTGATCCTCTCTTTGCCATCCTCTGGGACAGATGTAGGGTACAAACAGACTTGGGTTTGCCCTGCTCATTGTCAGAGCTGGCCACACATGAGCTTGATTTGGTTTTAAATTAAGGTATCCTGTCTCTCAAACAGTCTTTGTGGGAGAGTTTACATAGATCTACACGGAGTTTTTTTGTAAACAGGTCCAAAAAATGGAACCTGCACGTTTGTTTTCTAACTGTGAACAGAGCTACCTATGTATGCTGGAGCAGTGAAGGGGAGCTGAAGCTGAGGCACAAACTTTGTACTTTTTGTTCTTAATGTAGATTTTTTTAATAGGATTTTTGTGTATGGTTTTCAGATAAAACCCTTTCAAGAAATCTGTCTGTTGAATCTAGATGCTACATTGCTCCAGGCCCATATAGCAGTGGTATTTCCCAAATTTTATTTCATTCGATACTTCATACAGTACTCCTAAGTATTTTCGAAATGAGGAATAAGGATCCACTAATTTGCAGTCCTCACTAGAACAGCTTCTTTGGACTGTTGCCTCCAAATAATCCGAGTAGCAGTTGACATATGAACCTAGTTGGCAAGGATGCCAGTGTAGCTATTTCTTGACTGTGATGCTAAGTAAGACAGTGAAAGCATTTCCTTACTGTCAGCTTTTCATTGTTATTTGCCCTAGAGTCACATTCAAGTCACTTTTAAAAAACATGGAAAGTAAATCAATGAAGTTTGAAGATAACTGATTATTTCATATATAGATAAGATTTTATTATATATAATTAATATAT
Source organism: Gymnorhina tibicen (assembly GCA_013399875.1). Classification (NCBI taxonomy): domain Eukaryota; kingdom Metazoa; phylum Chordata; class Aves; order Passeriformes; family Artamidae; genus Gymnorhina; species Gymnorhina tibicen. The sequence continues at coordinate 221,062 of VXAZ01009300.1, read as the reverse complement.
TTATTTGCTTTGAATATTTTATATTAAATACAAAAGTTTTCTATTAGGAAAAAAAAAGAAAAAAAGACCCCAAAAGCAAGCCCACCTCAAAAAGACCTCACCTCAAGGCCCTAGATATTTTCCAAATAAAATTTCATCCCAAGATCACTAGAAGATAAAAATTTCACTGAAATCTATTTCAGTCAGAACAGAACAGTTCGAGAGATTGGACACAATTTTCTGAGTTATTCAAGAGCACATTCCAGATATGTTTTTATAACATGAAGGTGTTTTGTGACTGAAGATGACTGTCCATACCTCCTTCCCTTTTTCTGCCTTGTTATACATTTCTTCAAGGCATTAGGCACTGAATGCTGAACATTGCCTGGTGATAAACTGCAGAGCCTTTGTTTGTGACCCTGTATGAGCAGGAGTCTGAGTTTGGAATAGCAAAGCCCAGACCTTCAGTGTAGAGCAGCACTTGTACTGTTTGCCTGCCTGCGTACATCTCTTTCTGAATGAAGTGCTCAGTGTTAGATCTTTGTGGAAGTGTGTGGCCTCAGGAATAAAAATCCTCAGGGAAAAAGCTGACTTGGATTAATCTGATAGTGATTTTGGGATGAAATTGACCCTTCTTGGGATACACCCTTGTGGTATATCATAAAAAGCTTAGATGTTCTTAAACTCATGCCTATTAGAGCTTTACTGAGCACCTGGGTTTATCAGTCTTTATCATTTTGGATCCCAATTTGCTGAGTTGGCTACCTATCTTCTTGCTTTCAAAGCAGGCTTGGAGAGGTGTCCCAGTTTAATAAAGTGATTACAGCCTTCAGTGTACTATTTTTGTAGGGACCTGAGGCTGTGGGAGACCCCCATTCCCTACCTGTCTGCCCACTGGGAAAGAGAAGTCCTTTATCCAAGCAACTTAAGAAAACCAGCACTGTTCTTTGACTCTCCTTCTTCTCTGAAATTTCCAGAACTTCTGTTGTACTACAACAGGAATGCTTAAGCAAGTCTGAAAGCCTGAGTTTTTCTCTCCCCATCCTTACTGGGTAAAAACCAGGTCTGTCCTTCAGATCCTCATTTTTTCCCAGACTTTTCTTCCAGATATGTAACAGTAACCTTTAAAAAGGGAAGGACGTTGATGAAGTTTCACCCATGAAAATCCCATGAGAATATAAGACCACTTGAAACTGCGTTTTGCAGACTTAGAAAAGTAAGATGAGCTTGTAAAAACGGTATTAAAAGCCTGTGTGGGGCAGAATGCAAGGGGGAAAGCATGAGGTCCCACCATGAGCAATGAAAGGCAGGGAAGTGGCAATGTTGGTGTTGCCTGACTGGAGATAATGGCTGCGGATGCAAAACTTTTTTGATGAGTGCAGAATTTATATGGGTTTGGCATAAGTGTGTTACTCTTGAACCGGGACAAAGACATGTATTATATTAGGCCAGAGAAGCTGTAGTTAAGATTTTTGGGGAAAAAAACTGTGAGGGAACGTATACTCTTCATAGAAATACATGTGCTGTGTCATCTCCGTTGAGATTCATGTCAAGATGGCTGCAGCAGTGGTCAAAAATTGCATTGCTCAGGCTATAACTGTGAGGGTTCCAGTACTGTACTTGTTACACATGCTGTGCATGAGGAGGAGACATTAAAAATAACTTTAGACAAACCACAAATAGAAGATATTTCTAAAGGCCTTTTATTTTGTAACAGTCTAGTAATTTTTGAGAGACTATAGCGTATAATAAAACCAGTCTCCCCTCTTTGCATTGTCCTCTGTTAAGGTAGAAAAACCTCCTAAACTACATGCTGTGAAGTCAGTATTGAGATGAGCGTTTTCCTCTTTGCTACAGCCTGAGATGCTCTTACTCAGCACAGCATAGCAAGAGGTAGCTGCTGATGCTGGGATTGTGGAAACAGGGAGGAAGCCTTGCATCACAGACTGGACGTGCCATGTGGGTGTATTTTGTGGGTTCCCTGGTGCATTGCTCACTGAATCTCAGGAGCAGAACACCACATTGATAATATAGACTAAAGAAAAAAAGCATATTTTCTAAAGTTAAATTAAAATCAGCAGCGTTACACCACTGTGGTTTTCTTCTATCTGACAAACCCTTCTGTGCAGAAACAGTCTTTGATCGATGCAGGACTTATATATAATGTATATACTTCTATTTCTAGCTGTACCATCTTCCAGGAATATTTATTCAACAACTACTATGTACAATACTGATTTTGGCTTTAAAATTATGAACAGGAATGTTTTAAATTGTTGAACTGTGATTCATTTTATATAAGCTACAGTATCTTTGCTAACTGATACTCAAGTGCATATTCAAGTTTCTCAAGAATATCTTGTTTGCTGCAGGGAAATTAAACTCTGTCTTTCTATCAAGTACATGCAATCAAATACCTGACTGAGTTGACATTTTAGCCTGCTTGTACAGCATGTTCTCTGCTGTGACTGTAGGTGAGACATTCTCTGCTCGGGTAGGATATCTTTGTGTTAAGCTACGTATATGGGGTCAGGAGTAAAAGCAGCACTTGTCTTGCAAAATACGCTATTGAGCTGTATTGATTTCTCATTTAGCAGTATTGGGTGTTCACCCTGGAAATCCAGCTAGGTTTCTAGTTGCTCATGAGAAGGCTGATTGGTATTATGTTATCTAATGAGTGCATATAGACACTAAGGGCTTATGCATGTTTTATGTGCTCTGAACAAACCAGAAAGGACGTCTATATGAAATAATAAACTGTCCAGCAAGTAAACCATGGAGATTTTTAGTCCATTCAATTAAGTTATTTTTCAGTTTTTGGAAGGCAGAAATAAGCAATAGATTAGTAGTTTGATTCTTTGTCTGTGTTTTAAACCAGCTGTGTACTTTGAGACTCTGCAGTGTAAGATGAAACAGCAGAAAGATACGATTTGGAAACCTGATAAATCAGGTTAAGCATATGTGGCTAGAACCTTCAGGTCCACTTGATTTGGTCTCTGATTCAGGTTTTGGAATTATATAACCCTCCAGGAGTTCCACACATCTGCTGGGGATTTTCTGCCTTTTCACTTTCCGAGTATTTCTCGAAGGCAATATTGGCCCACCTTCATGGGGACACACTGTTATTGCTAGCTGCCCTGGCTGTGGGACTGGGTCTGTAGGCCAGCACCCTTCCTTGTCTCCATTTCCCATGATGTAGATATCAATGGTAGGTGTATGGTGACTACCTTCTAAGTAAGGTCACACACTTAGTCGTAAGCTCAAGCTGGACAAAGTGTTTTTTGAAAACCAAACCAGCAATTAGTGTTCTGGACTACAGAAGGGTCAAAGTGGTTTGTTCTGAATGCCCAATAAAGTGCTTTCAGAAATATAGTGATGGAACACTCATATTTCTCGCTGAAATCCATGAAGAATTTTTTTCATTCTACCTCCTGCTTTTTTGTTCACATGGTTCCTTTGATCCTTGCTGCAAAGAGTGTTCTTGGCTTTGAAAGTTGATGTCCAGTTGTGCATGTGCATGTGTGGGAAGAGGGGAGTGTTTCATTTACTGCCAAGGTATGCTTTTATGAGTGGGAGAGTTTCATTCTGTTCTGAAGGACAGATTGCATATCTCATCAAACAGGACATGCACATTTTCACAAGTTTATATTAATTTTAATATAAGAATTTTGACTCAGTCATTCGTCTTAAAAATTATAGCAAAACAAGTAGGAAAACTGAGGCGTGTGCTATAATCATAACAACATTGCCAAATGTTTTCACATTCTTTCTTCATGCAGCATGCCCAGGAAGACGTTGACAAGGAATATCAGCAGTCTAGCCTGGCTGTGCAGTATTAGTCATGTAATAGCTATAAAAGTAAATCCTCCAGTGGTATTCTTGTCCAGATTGGACATATTATCCATATTTTTTAGGTTCAAATTTGTGTTAATATCTGGGAATTTATAATTTCTTGGTCATACTTTGCATTCCAGGTTTGGACTTGGACTTGAGCCTGTCTGTGTTACAATGAAAAAGATTTTCCATTTATTTAATGAGAGCTTTGTTGCTGTCTTTTAAAGGAGAGCTGTGCTTCAGAATACTTCATGTAAGCACTGTATTGTAAAACCTTCATCTTCAAGCAATCCAGAGAGAAGGTAAACTACTGAAGCAGAGAAAGTGGTTAGGGGGGAGCTGAGGAAATTATTTGCAGGGACAGGGAAGAGAGGGAGACAACAGGCACTGAGAGTGAGAGGTGCTGTGAAGAGAGAGATTCTTGGGGCAAACTTGCATGTGAATAACACTGCTGTTTCAGAAAGTTTATGTTTGGTTTTATGTAGATTTGAAATACTGTACTTACAACTTCTGCACACTTTGTATTGATAGAACTTCACATGATCTTGCTGACAATTGAGCATCCTCTTTAGTACAGAGAAAATGGGTCAGAGTGCAAACAAGATAAGTTTGAATTTTACTTTTAAATGACAGCTGCTGTTGATGAAATACTGATTTTTACATGGAATTAAGTACAGTTGAGTCAAAGACAGTATGCAACAAAGTGCATACCTCTACAGCTTGTTTTATCATGCTACACTGTCCAATAGGAAAAGTCTTTTATTGTTTTCATGGTACTTTGAATCCCTTATAAGAAAGTTTGTACATTATAGCTTCCCCAGGCATCATGACAGCACAGGAAGCAGATTTTTATTCTATAAATAATTTATTCAATAAGTAATAATTTATAGAAATTATTATTCTATAATAATTTACAATTATTATAGAAATAATTGCACAATGAAACTTAATATAAGCACAATGCCGATGTAGAAAAAAGTTGGTCTTGTAAAACGGGGCCTTTATAAATTGCTGCGATGGAAATAAAATGACAAGAATGAACATCCAAGCTTATCACTTATAAAGCAAATAAATTGCAGAAAGAAAATCAGTATCTTGAAGAAAAGAAGGATTTATAGGATACTATGGGGAATTTTAGACAGTCAGAATTGCTATCGTATCATCAGTAAGTCCAGCAGTCAAACCATTCCCAAGCATTAGTTGTTTTGATTTCATTTCACACAATCAGACTGAATTTTGCTAGCCACTAATGGTGGGGCTTCAATAGCTGGACAGATGACTCTTTGTCCTGCCAAATGTGTTTTCATCTATGCTATCACCATCTGCTACTCTAAATCGGAGAGGCATTGTTAGTGTCTTTTGCCAGATGTGGTTTAAATCTCTCGCTTACTCTGTGGTAATAAATGTGCTTTTATAGGCAACTGAAGGTGTGTCAGACTCAGTTTGTGTAGGTGAGATAGGGTTGGCAGTGCTGCTCCTGTTGAAATGGAGCTGAAAAAGGTGACACGTGGACATAGTGTATACCATATACTCATAGTGGAGTTATGCCTGCCTGTCAGTATCATCAGATGTTTGCAAAGAATTAAGCTTTAATGGAGAAACTTTTTCAAATAATTGAGTGGAGCTTATTGCGCTGCAAAAATTAATTCTCAACTTTTTTGTTGTTTAATGCATGGAACACTCTTAAGCTAATACATGTATTTCAAAATAAAAAAAGTAAATATCACCTTGTTCATAACAACTCGTAAAAATTAAATGAATTCTGCATTTTTTTATGCTATTAGATGGAGTAATTTTCAGATTGAAGAGCCCTTAGATTTGATTGGCAGTGCATTCAATCTCTAGAACAAATCGCTTTCTTCCTGGGTTGTTCTTTTTTTTCTTTCTTTCGTTTTCTCTTTTCCCCTTTCATTCCACCTCTGAATTTCGTGTTGACACAGAGTAGTATTGGTTTTGCTCATTTTCACCACTGTGACTTGGGGTACTTGCTGAAAGCCCTAAAATGAGGAAGAAGTTCAAAGTTTAGGCCATATGGGAATGTTATTTTAGCTATTTTTATATTTATATGCTCATTATGGTGCGTATCCGACCTGTAGTCTCTCCCTTCATTTCCCTGAGAGGACTCCAGGGTGCTCTAGGTTGAACCAGCAGGCTGACATAGGTTGTGGTCACAGTGGCAGTGCCCTTCCCTTTTCACCTTCTCTTAAGTGCAGCCATCAGGTGACATCTCATCTCTAGGTGGAACAATGCAGTTCCTCTCTGGCTGAATTTAGGCATCGAGAATAGCCCTCCAGTTTGGCCTTTTGTACTAAGGAAAATGGCTCACACTTCTACTCCCTTCTTTGGCAGCCACAGACTGGTAGCTGATTAGCGTGACAAAGTTTTTCAAAGCAAGCATGGGTTTGTTTTTTCTTTTACTTGAGGCTATACAGGCTGTTACTATTTAACCCCTATTTCTGATTGTTATTAACAGCAATGTTTTGACTTCCTTTGCCTTAATCTTTCTTTTGATCCTTAACTTATCATTTGTCCCACATCATTCTAGACTAGCAATTTACTAAGTAAAACTGAAACACATAGCATGCTGTATACTTAAAACACAGATAATACCTCAGTCTTCACTTTAGTGGGTAGGGCTTTCTCTCACTGCGGGAGTCTGTCAAAATAGTAAAGTTTGGCAAAAGAGAAGGAAATATGACTGTACAGCTTAAGCTCAGAATGGACACAAGTTTTGTGTTATCTATGAGAGAGCCCAACACTGAGTATTAGACAATAAATGGACAATAAATGTGATCATTAATTAGCACATTGGTTTATTTATGTATTTAATTTGTCACCTTCTTATTCCTTTTCTTAGAGGGAAAAAAGTTTGGTCCCATAAATTCTAAACAAATAATGTCCAGGCAAACAAAACCTATTCTATAGCTGTTGTTTATAAATCACACTCCATATAGTTCCTTCTTGGCATCTCTGAAATCATGGGTGTTTTTCAAATATGCTGATGGTAAAGGTAATTATTCAATAAACCAATTTCTATTTCATCTCTGTTCCATTGATCATGTGTGTAAATTATAAAATTGCTTGCTTTGGTCTATGCTGTCTGAATCCCAGCCACCCCTATATATGCTGGTTTCTGGTAGTCTTTTCTAAATTGTCTTCATTCTAGCTAGACTAAATTGTTTATTCCAGGTATAACTGGACATCACTTGCTTAGCAGCTTGTTTGTAGTACATACACTTAACTAGTATTTCTCACCAGGAGACATTTAGTTTCAGTTTACAAACAAACATCTAATCCTTCAGGATAAAGATGGAATGCAAGGTGCTGAATGTCTTAAAACTTTAATTAAATGTATAGAAATAAGCTTAAATAATTCAGTTCAAGCTTTCTGCAGATTTAATTTCCTTTGCTCTAACAGATTTATTTCAGTCTAAGAGGAGTTTGGCCCATAGCAAACTACTATCCATGTTACAATTCTTAGTGGTTTTTTTCTGTAATTCTGAGAATAGGAATTTCTAAAATTGAAGAAATACAATTATAGCAAACTTGAAGTGGGGCTTCAAATGCTGTTTGCTCAACTGATATGTCTTCCCATGCAATACTTACGAGAGACAACACAAATAAGCACATAAACCCAAGAAGAACAGATTGTAGGTGTTTTGGGTTTTTTTTTATACAAGCAGTTATTAAAAAAGACATTATTTTGCATTAGTCAGTGCAGTGTTAATGACAGAGCATCCTTTTCTAGGACTAATATTTGATTACCGCTAGAATTTAGCAGACAGAGCACTACACAGTAAAGCTAGAGTGCTACTGTTATAAGATAATAGTAGAGACCTGTCCCAGCATATCATACTAAACTTTCTGAGATGATTTGTGGTAAAAAAAGAAGTTTATAATCTTGAAAGGTACAAAAATTACTTTGCTTTGGATAGAGCTGTGAGAAACAAACCCGTTAAGTGGCTCAGAAAAAAAGAGGTTTATGGTCTGGGAGGAAAAAATAATCTCTAGGAAAATTAGTTTTCCGTGTTATTTGAAAAGCTAACAGCATATTGGGATATGCAGTCCAGTTATGTACAGAAACCCAGAATTTTTCAGCAGGTGGAGTATCAGACTTGAGGAGGTTATGGCTGTAGGCAGGAAAAATCTAACAGGGTTCTGTCACTTATGTCGGTTACAACAGGTACTACTTTCTCTAGCAAAAACAAAAAAAAAGTGGTAGGTTTGAGAGTTTAGGAATTTGGAAATGGAGTATGGCTATCTTTCAGGTTCTCAATTAAATTCTGTCGTAGTAGTGGCTTTTAAACTCCAGGTATTTGCTGTTCGCAAAAGCTTGGTTAGATGTAAGAAAAAAAGAGAATTAGAGATAGTCAGGTTGTAGCATGTATGGCTTTGGAGTAGTATGGCAGGGCAAGCAAAACTGTCTTCAACTGAAGCCTGTTAGCACATCCACAAGTGTTCTGTGTTTTATAATTTTTTTTTCTTTTTAATTTTCAGCAGCAATGGCATTTGAAAGGTTTATGTTCTGGCTGGTAAAGGAATTATTATGTCTGATGTCAAAACACTGGAAAAATGGTGTTGTGCAAAGTCTATTGCTTAGGCAGTTCATGGGACCTAGCATAACCAAGAGCTGTAGTAATGGAGTTGGAAAGTATTTTGGAGAGTGCCCAATCCTTTAACCATGTCTTTCACTGCTGGGTATTGAAGGTAAAAGTAGTTTTGAATTCTAGCCAGCTCATTTTTCCTCATGTGAGAGGCTTATTCTGCTGTCTTTGCAAGGTGTGTGTTCATTCTTTTCACTATTCATAAGACATATGGAAGGGCTTAATGTGATTTAAAAAGAAATAGGATTAGCCAAACTGTGAAAACTTAAAGGATTTGAACAGCACTGGAAAAGGGCACTATCAGCAATGGAAAATACTCTTAGTTTAACTGTCTGTAGAAACAAGTATACTCGGAGAGCTCAGAGTAAGTACAAAGCATCCTGGCTTTGTACAATGCTATTTTGCCTTTTAGCCCCTTTTCACTCTTGATCGGTTAGAGAATGCATTCCAGTTTGTGACCTGCAGTTATTTCTTTGCCATGTCGTGCCAAGATTCAGGAGAGATTTTTTAGCACCTGACTGACAGAATTCTTGTGGGAATTTTATCTGTCATGGCTTTTCTTGACGTAAAGGGTGAAGGAGGGGAGAGATGCTCATTTTGCTGACACTCCGTGGGGGACTATGCTGCATGTTAATATTTTTAAGAATTCTCGCATGCAACAGAAAAAGGGGTCCTGTATGTATCCTCTGAAACACTGACACTCCTTCTGTGGTCCTGAAAGTCATCCTGTTCTGCTTGTGATATAGCATTCACCTGTCTCTAATAAACACATAAAGAGTGGCACTGACATGGTGAATACTAAATGCTATAAATATTGGATAAGAAATCATGTTTTATGGACTACACCTGCCACATTAGTATATCCCCTGTGCTTAGCAACCTTTCTAGTGAGGGGGAGGCTTCAGGCTGAATGCTCAGATTCAGTTATTTTGCAGGTGTCCTTCTTAACTCCATCCATTGGTTCCTTTATATTATCATAGAATTACATAAAATAGTTTGGGCTGGAAGGGACTTTAAAGACCTTCTAGTTCGAACTACCCCCACCACTGGCAGGGAGCCTTCCACTGCACTTTGGGTTGCTCAAAGCCCGATCCAGCCTGGCCTTGAACACTTCCAAGGATGGGGCATCTACAGTTTCTCTGGAGAACCTGTTCCAGTGCCTCGCCATCCTCACAGTGAAGAATTTCTTCCCAATATTTAATCTAAACCTACTCTCTTTCAGTTTAAATCCACTCCCCTTGTCCTAGTCTTCTCCCCTTGTCCTAGTCTTACAAGCCCTTATAAGAAGTCCCTCTCTGGCTTTCTTGTGGGCCTTCTTTAGGAACTGAAAGGCTGTTATCTCCCTGGAGCCTTCTCTTCTCCAGGCTGAACAACTTCAGTGTGTCTTCATAGGAGAGCTGCTCCAGCCCTCTGATCATCTTCGTGTCCCTCCTCTGGAGTTGCTGGAACAGGTTAATGGAGACAGCCAACAGGCCCGTGGAGCCGGCCACTTCCAAACAGAGTTTATTCTCACAGACACTGGAGTAAGTTTAGCAGTGAATTTTAGTTTTTATAGCATAGCAATATATGTGCCTCAGATATTGCAGGCAGAGAGGATTCTTTTAGCTTCAAGATTAAAAGGCTCAGGCTCAGAAACAGATGACAAACGTGGTCATAAACTCCATTGGTTAAGGCAGTATATTGTGGAGGGAGCACAGATTTCTTATGTGGAGGACCAGATCCCAAGAATTAACCTTGTCTTCTTTGCCCATTGGAGAGTGACAAATATCAACCTCAGCATCCTCTGAACAGTAACGCCATTTGTGCTGACAAATTACTGGTCTGTAGGGAAAACTTCTGAGGACTATTGTCTTTATTTCAGCTAACCTTGCGTTTACATCATGATGAAGTGCTCAGATACTCAAGCACACCCTGCATGTAGTTTATTTTTCCAAATGTTCTGGTTCACTATTTTTAGAGCATTTATTTCTGTCTTCTCTGTATTTATATATATATATACACTATTGTAAAAAAATTCTGCAGTGAGAACCTTTGTCACTATGCAGTTTTAAACCAAGTCAGTGAGACACTAGCCTTAAAGTTTTTATTTTGTGAGCTGCTTATGCTTTTCCTTTTGCTCAAAAGCTTAGCTCTACAATATGAAGTATTGTTCAGAATTGCCGTTTAATGCCTGCCTTGTCAGAGAAAGAGGGGGGAAGAGCTTCTCTATCGCACATACACAGGAAAAAGTCCTGAGAAGGAGCAAGCATCATGAAATTCAGACAGTTCTGTAGTCTTGAGGATTGGTTTTAGTTTCTGAGAAAAGCAAGAAATTATCCCCTGAGGATGAGAGACACGAGCAACTCTGGAAAAGCAGAATTAGCTAAATTTCTTAACTAAAGAGTAGTAGGGGGGCCGTAAATTTCTCCTTTCCTTCCGTCTGTCCTATTGCTGTGACCTCACAATATGTGTAGTGGTCAGAGTACAATATTCATAGCTGGTACAGCAAAATGAGCTTGGAGTACTGATTTGACAAGAAGTTCCAAATATTCCAGACTAGAAAAGCCACGTAAGTTAGGTAGTTTCTAATAAATAAATAAGAAGACAAAATCTGATCTAAGTTTGAGCATAAATACATAAGGAACAATTTTAAAGGATGTTTATAAGTAAGGATCTGTCATAAAATATTCTTATACAAAATTCAGCACTTCAATTCCTATTGATATTAGTGGCAATTGCTTTTGCCACAATGGGATGTGAATCTGGCCTATTACCAATTTTTGTAATAAAATCTAAGACAAAAAAAGAATTGCCTAAGATGCTGTGCCGTAATAAAAGTCGTGTTGACTCCCCCTTATTTGCTTTTACCTTCATAAAACTCTTGCAGAAGTATCATGTATTACTATATAATCCTCAAGATGTATATAAAAATTCTGTACACACAGTAAGGAAAGGGTGTTAATGTATTGTTGAGGTACAAAGAATCCTAATGATGTTGATCTCTCTTTTTCCATTTGTGAGTGCTAGAAGGCAAGTCAACTGAAAAGAACAAAAGTTTATCTGTGTTCAAAACAAGCAAATAAAAGTGTTGGAAAATTAATTAATCCCTTGCCGTTTTGTCTGAAAAATACCTAAAGTTGGTTACCCCTGACTCCAGGATTTTGAGAGATCATTCAACTGCTGATGCAATTGAATTTAAGCAATTGTATTTTAAACGACAAGGTTGTTCAGTACATGGAATTGGTAGAATTAGAAAATATAAACAGTAATGGGTAAAAAACAGGAACAAGGATGCAGCTTTTTAATGCAGCGATTCAGAAATTTGTAGAAATCCTCTTTTGAATACTGACATTAATTTCAGATGTTCCTTAATATAGTTCCTAGTGAAGAATTTTGCTCCTAATGCAAAGGTAACAGCTGAGTGTTTATGTGGAGCTCAGTGTGGTAAAAGATGTACAACTGCAGTGATTTAAAAGGAGTAGTGAAATAATTATGCTCTGAGGGCACAGTACTCTTGCATTGGAAGAAATGCTAACAAAGATTAGAGGAAGAAGAAATTGCCTCATATACTTCATAGATCATTCTTATGCTTTTGTCACAGCCAAAGTTCTGGTTTCAGGAAGGAGAACACCTGCAGCTATTATTTGGCTTATGACTTTTGTTTATATTGGTCATTCAAGAATTAGGTTGTATGCAAGACCTTCTTTCCTCTTTATCCTTAATTCTGTGCAAAATAGAAAGAATTGTAGATGAAGGGTCATCATCTTGGGATGTATGCTCTGAAAAAATGGGTATACACACAAACCTCTGGTAAAAGGAAGGAAAGATACAAGGAAGAAATTCTGCACTGTCAGAATGGTCGGACATTGGCACAGGCTGCCCAGAGAAGTTGTAGATGTCCCACCTCTCAAGATGTTCAAGGCCAGGTTGGCTGGGACAACTTCAGTGAAGTACAGTTTTGAATACTGACACATGAGTTGATTGTGACTTTATCTGTAGGGTTGAGCAGATGTTTTTTGATTTCAAAGCACGAGAAGATATGAGAGAGTTATACTTCTAAAATCAAAAGGCTGGAACTATGATCTTAATACAAAGATAAATTTATTAGGTTATGTGAAGTTTGGAATTCATTGTATGACTGTTGTTTGGTTTTGGTTGTTTGTTTCGGGTTTGCTTTTTTAAAAAAAATTATTCTATTTTGGTGGTCCTAAACTTTGGCCTTAATTATACCAATGAAAATCTAGAGAAACTCTTCTGGAGTTGATATTGTTCTGAAACTATACACCTGGAACTGAGGTCAGAAGATGTGGTTACATTATTCTTGTCATTTTGTTTGTGTTGTGCATATACAATATGCTGTCTAAAAGCAAAAAAAAAAAAAAAAAAAAAAAAAAAAAAAAAAAAAAAAAAAAAAAAAACAAATATACCAACCCCTCCTCCTCAAAACAAAACAAAACTCCTCACAGAAGCCAACCAAAAACCCAAACATCAGTTTTTGATAAAAATACCCAAACCCATCCAAACCCATATGTACCCAAAAAATCCTACTGCAAATCGAAATAGTCTGGCATTTGGATCAAAGAGAACAAACTGCACCCCAATAAGTAGTAAGATGTAGAGGTGCAGTCTGTTTTAATCTAAGATACAGAATGATGATATTCACATTCCAGTGTCTGTAGCCAAGTGGAGGAGCATTACTATTCACTTCCATCGCTAGGACAGTATAGACATGTTCTCACACTGGAACTTTTACCTACATGAGGCAGGTCTGAGGAACTACTCCTGGTGAACTGTCAGTGAGAGAGATTTTAGCAGTAATATGTAATTTTATAAACTAAGAAAAGGTAAAATTAATATTTATAAATCTCAAGGGTGGACACTATCCAATCAAGAGTTTTAAGAGTTCTCTCAGTCATGAAATTACTGAGTGAAGAGGTGAAATCGGTTATTTAAAGTGGCCTCAGAATATGGAAATGAAAATTTATGCAAATTTTTAACATGTAGAAAAAATCCCCCAGAAGGTCTGACTTCTCCTCTGATCATATTAGTAGAAAAGAAATTAAATTTTGTTTTATAAACATGGCTTAAAGATGCTTATAAAAGGAATTTGTTTTATCCCACGTACACCTTGAAGAAAAATTATACCTCACTAATCAACTAGATTTTTTTTTCCTGGAGTTTTAGAATTGTCAATGAGCATGAATGTGTGTGCTCTGCTTAGTGCAGTATGCTGAGATTCTTCAAAGGTCTTCTGAAAAGAGCCCTCATAAACAACTCTTGAAGAAATTAAGCTTGATGAAGTAAGTGGAAAGGTCTTCCTGCAGATGAGTAGTTACTTGACAGAAAATGAAGTTGAGGTAAAAATAGTCAGCTTTGACAATGGAGAGAGGTAACTGAGAATCTTCCTTCCAGCATTTTGAGTCTGAGGTTTTGCTATTGAACATATTTATGAATGAGCTGGAAATGGGATGAAGTAAAAGTGTACTTAACTATGCTTAACTCTGAAAAACATGCAGTAGAACTGGAGTAGATGAAGAGGCATATGGAATAGTTTTTACATGAGCAGAGACTAAAGCTGCTCTTGCTAGAAAGAGTCAGCCTCGGAGAATGTGACATAAACCTGTAAAATTGTAAAAAGAAGATAAAAAGTCACCAGGGAAAGATCACTCACTATTTTCCACAGCACACAAATTAGAAAATTGTTGATTTGAACACTTAAGACAAACAAAAGGAAGTGGGTTTTGTTTGCTTTTTTTTTACACTGTGACTAGTTGCATTTTTAGATTTCATCAATTGTCAGAGGATTTTCTAACATTCAGAAAAGCTAAAGGTTAAAAAAAAAGGTTGAGAGAATTTTAGGAAGGACTGTCTGTTGAGTGCTATTAAACAGGATGATCTGGAGAAAATAAACTACTCAGAGAAGTCCCATAACTAAGTCCCAATTATAAAAAATATTCCAGGGGAGCTGGTTTTATATCCTGCTTCTGTTCTTCTCATACTCTGCTTCTGCATGTCTTTCCCCCTCCAACAGAAGTTCAGAGTCTCAGCAGTGCTGCAGTGTATGGAAGTTGTCAAGTTACCTCAGCTTTCCTCTGTTATGGAACTGCTATACAGTGCAAACAGGCTTTTAAAAAATTATTTAAGCCTATGTAAGCAGTTTTTACTGTCATTATGGCTGTATAATATGGTTGATACTTTCTGTTGTTTAGTGGTTAGGTGGTCCCTGCTTGTTACATGGATGCCAGACTCCACAAAAGGAACATGTATTTAAGGAACTTACAAAGTCACAGATGGCAGTAGTGTTACTAGACATTGATGTTAATATGGTTGACTTTTCCAGACCCTGAAATAATTAACATTCTTCAGAAGGATTAGAACGGCAGTGTGAAGTACCACAGGTCAAACTCATATTGGCTAAGCTGACTCCTTTAACTTCTTTTCCTGTATCTTTTAGATACAGGCTTAGAGGCCTGAACAGATATACTAGACTTTGAGTAACATGCCTGTGGACATGAACATTTTAGGGTTGAATCTAGCCTTAGTAGGGGAAAAAGCAGAAGCTACTGCATTGAACAAAATGTGCATTTGGAGTAGAGCAATTAAGAAAACGAATTTCCTTTTGCCTTAGAGTAACCTCAATGCAAGAAAACAATATGGAGAATTACTCTTCTTGACCACCAGTGATCTATAAGAACACATTCTACTGTGCTAGTCTTCACACAAGTACAAGGTGTTCTCTCCTGCTCTGTGTTCTGCACGTTGGCCCATAAAGGAGATGGTGCTGGGATTGCATCTCAGAGGTGTTTGTTAAAAACAAACAAACAAGAAACCCCAAACCATTAGGTTGTATTGAAATATAATCTATATCTGATACGGCTCAGGGGCTGTAAGAGAAATGGTGTGGCAATCCAAGCTCTTCTTTTTGCACTTGTAGAGGTGTTATGAGCTCTTATCAGATAAGAACAGTTGCAAGAAGGGAAGCTTTACACAATTTTATTTTTGTGGTACAATCTTGTGACTAGAAGCGTTATAGAATGCTTGTATGTCCAAGGCGTGAGATGATTGAGTACTAATCTGGATGGATAAATACTAATCTGGAAGAAGTTAATTTTGTTAGATTCAGGTTATGTTCTGAGGCATGGTAACGGCCCAGTGCTGGGAGTCTATTCATGAGGTTCAGCAAATGAAACTTGATAGTTACATTTTATTTTCCTTGCCCAGGCAAAAGGTGAGGGCAGTCTTTCGTGTTGGAAAACTGCCATTTAGTTGGCCACAAAACCAAAAAATGAAAACAACAAAACAAACAAAAACTCAATCCACAAAAAAATGCCCTCCAAATCAAAATCTTAAGAGAATGTGCTCCACACAGGAAGCACTAGCCACGAAATACTCCTCCCTGTGCATCTTTACAAAAGTGTAATGCTGCCTAGGCTACTCATGACATATTTGCAGTCATGCCTGTAGTTTCTGGACATGAGCTTAGCTGCTGCATTTAAAGAGAATATGCAACTATGGCTTTCTTACAATAGATTCTGGGTGCTGTAATACTTCCTTAGAAAGCTACTGGAATTTATGGTATGAGCTGGGCTAGTGGTAGTTCAGATGCCAAGCTGTGACAGTCAGGTCAATGGCATCTTGAACACGTACCCACCAGGCTTCCCAACAGCTCTCATGCTTCCAGAATAGCCCACAGTTCAGAATAAGTCAAATTTGCGAAACTTCCCTAATGTAGAAGAGTAAGATAGGGTAGATGAATATTATGGAAAATATTCATTCTCTTGGTATGAAGGAGACAAATGGAAGGGAGATATTGGGTGTAGTTTGCTTGCTTTTTCTCCCCTCAAATATTCCAGGTTTTATTTCTGAAATAGAAATATAAGGTCAATTTTGTGTGCCATTAGAGTTAAGGATTATAAAGTTTGGGATTATTTTATGTGGCTGGTTGTAAAAATATTTGGAATTAAATCCTGTATTTTGCTGTCCTATTGTCTGTCATTTTTCTAGGTAAATGAAAGTAAAAGCAGTAAAAACCTTAATTCAGTCAAGGCTGAATAGAGAAAGGGAATAGGTTGCAGTGCACAGAAGTAATAGCTTCTTATTAAATTGCTTGATTTTGAGAGTGGAATCACTGTTTAAATAAGGAATACTGTGTTCCTAGTTTAACAGGGTTCACTGGTTTGAAAATGATTCCTGTAGTCTGAAACATCTCTAATGAATTGAAACTTAAACCTGTCTTTTTTCTTTTTTTTTTTTAATATATTACTAAGTTGGCGTTATATTTGTGTTAAAACATCTGTCATCTTGTGTAAGAATGGTTTTCCCTAATGGTCAGCTTGTCACAGTTAATTAGTCTTTAGACATATGAACAGTCGTAAAGCAATGTGACTTTGAAAATTATGTTTCTAAACACCCATAACTTTGAACCCTAAACAGACAATATACTCACTAGATATTTGTGCTCCAAAACAGACTGTAAACTACCTTTAATTCACAAGGACTAAGGGAGCATCCAGTTTTCTGTGTGAAACACTTCTTGCATTTGCTTTAAAATTTGCTGCATGCATGTGTTCAGTTTTGATTTCTTCACAGGTTCTTAATAATTATTGCACAACTGATTTTCTGTATTTTTGAAATTTGTTCCTGAATTTTACATGTCCTATTTGCCAGCAGAAAGCCCTGACTTTGCTCTGAAAACAAAAAGGCCATTATATAAACATGAGGTTGTCCCCTCAGTCACTGCCCATCTGTAACAATTTTGAATTGCCATGCATTTACTGTAGGATTTATTTTGATTAATTGGTATAACAAGTTTAAAAATTAGAGCATATATTCAGACTTGAGAGAAACCTGACATTAGGTTTTTCATTCAGACTTCTCTCTTGTTTTTAACTTCCTGGTGTTCCACACAATTATTGGCATGATGCTGAAAATATACATGGGATTCATCTTGGAAGAATGCAGATGAGCACTAAGATGTGCTGGGCCATTAATCTTGTTTGTTTTAAGCTGAAGAAAAGCTGAAAGAATTTTGGAAACCTGCGGGATATATGTCATTTTCCTATTGGATTGGGCTTTATGCTATAAAAGGGACTGGGGCAAAGAAAATGAAACCAATAGAACAAGTCCATTCATAAAAAATTATAGCAGACGCTACATCAGGCATCTTGGTTGCCTGGTGCTTTCACAAGAGGCTTTTTCTGCCAAAGGTAATTCATGATGTGCTACACTCTATTCATCTTTTGGATAAGGTGATTTCCATTTCACAAGAATTAATGCTTTAGCATATGGGAACCAGTTTTTGTTAAAGCCCTCATTATGGTTTTCTGAAGAAGAGGTAATTGCAGGAAGATCAGAAGCTAGTGGTTAATGTATGTCTCTAATGAATTCTATTTGGTTTCCAAAAACATAGCAACTTATATGTCTTAAATTATAAGATGATTCTTCTTTTTTCACTATAATAGTCTTAGTAGACTTTAGAAAATATTAATAGGGAAGGAAGAATTATGCAAGGGGAGATGGCACAAATAGCTGATGTAAGAAGGTGACAGAATGGGCTATGGGTACATAGGTAGGTAGCATTTTCCTTTTTTAAGAGTATTCTAAATTCCAGTAGACAGTGATTGATCTTCCCTTATGTTTGGGAAGAATGAGGAGCTAGTGCCTTTCATGCCCCCTTCCCTCACTTTATAACCTAGTGGTTAGCTGTCTTCTGAGTTTGGGATTCTGTATGGGCGCCTGACAAAAAGTAGGGGTTACAGATACCATTCATTACATGCTGGTAAATGCCTAGGAAAAGCAAGATATTCTTTAGCATCTTCCCCTGGAGGTGAAGTGGAGACTATGCTTCCAAAGGTAGTCACAAACTACAGAAGTTACTAGGAGAATAAGTGAAGTATGTATGTGTGCCACTAGGAG
This sequence comes from Gymnorhina tibicen, assembly GCA_013399875.1. Lineage (NCBI taxonomy): Eukaryota > Metazoa > Chordata > Aves > Passeriformes > Artamidae > Gymnorhina > Gymnorhina tibicen. The sequence continues at coordinate 202,751 of VXAZ01009300.1, read as the reverse complement.
ATGGACATCTGAAGTGGTGTGGAATCAAAGAGCTGATGGACCTTTGTCTAGCAGGTTTTGCAATTAGAGGACTTGGGAAAGTTGTGGCATAAAGGGCTGGCCTTTGAAAGGACCTCTTGTGAAAGACCCAACCTCAAAAAAATCAATTAGGGCAGATCTTCAGAGGAAAAAGAGGTAGTTGGAGACAATGTCATTAAATCTATCAGGAGTGTTTTCCCAAGGCCATAACTGCATGGAGCTGCAGTTTCTCAGCACCTGTCCAACATTCTACAATATTTTCGTGTTATACAGTTATTCCTTTCTTTGAATCAAGCTTACAGACTGCAGCTTGATAAAATTACAGAACACGCCTAACTAGTTTTAGCAAACCCTGAGCTCTCTTACAGCTCCATATGCATACACCCTAACAAGCAATAACACTAAATGTCTTGTACATGAAAATAGTTTTCTAAACGCTGTGGTAACAGAATAAACAAACATTAGCAAAATGGATTCCTGCTCTGATAAATATACGGTACATTACATTGTGAAAGCGAGACTCTCAGGACCAGATTCTCCTCATCTGATTTAGGCCAGCTCAGCATCATTAACTGACATGAATTTACATAAATTCTGTAAAAATATGAATCAAAGTTATTGATTTCTTTCCTTCTTCAGGATGATTTTCAAACCATGTTTCTTTTATGCCATGTAGTGTTTTGAGATTATGGTGCAGAATTCAGGCTTGGCCTTGAGAATAGCAAAGAATCTGCAATTTGCCCAGACCAGATTTTGTCCATAGTCAGGGAAGCTCTGCTGCAACAACGTGATGAATCAGGAAGAGGTAGCTAGCTAGTAAATAGCTGAGAGAGCCTCAGGTGTCTTCTGAATGCTAATTTTGCATGGATACATAAATGCAGATTTTCCTGTAGGCAGTGAAGGTCCTTCTCTGAAATCAGGGGTGACAGTAAGCACTCTAAGTTGTTCTGACTCTGCAGAGGTAAGACATTAGTAATGTTCATATAATCACTATTAGATGTAGCTATAGGTTATCCTGTAGCTTCTCTAAACTCACAAAAATATTCTTTGTACATTGTGGTCTGCTGTGAGCTGTCAGCTATAGAGTACCTGGCAAGGCTCTTAACACACAACATCTTGACAGAGAATAGAACAAGCGAGTGTGTGAATGCATCTGTAGTCATCCAGCACCACTCAGGTTTGCACTCACATTTAATGGAGGTTCGTGCATTGAGAAAATATATCTTAAAATTATTCAGACTGGGAGGCACTTCTGGAGGCCAAATGGACAAACCTCCCGGTCAGTCCAGAGCCAGTGCAAAGGCTAGATCAGGTTGGTAAGGGCTTTTTTCAGTCAAGTGTTGAGTATGTCCAAGAAGGGAGGCTCCTCATGTCCCTGTGCAAACATGATCTGGTCATAACTACTATCTGTGCATGTGCCTTTTTCAGCTGGGGATAGTTGTCAGCTTCGGCTTCAACCTAAATATTGTAGGACATCTTGCTGCTTGTCTCTGTGCTGACATTAACTGATCTCTGGCTTCGGAGGTTTTTAGGTCTTCTCTTACAACAGTGTATTGTGGGATTCAGTAAGGAATTCCAAGACTCAAGTTGCAGAGGGGTTTTTTTGGTGTTTTTAGTTGACATACAGAGGTTGAGGAAAAAGCCAGTTATTTGGCAGAAATTTCGAAGTAGATAAATCAGAGATGTCTTCAGGACAAATATCCTTGTTCTGAATCTTCTTGAACTTTAGAAAACTGAGGAACAAGACTTAGAAACTTTGCTCAAACCTACCTCTGCAAGAAATAAGGGAGGGGTGAAGTCAATCTTGTATGGTATATGCTATTTCAGTTTGTGGGTGGTTAAATACTTCTGTGCTGCAAACACGTTGTGCAGTATATAGTGTACTGCAATATATTGCGAGATTTTAAAGGAAGGTGACATAGAGCTAAGAGAGAAAAATAACTGCAGTCCTCATGTTTTTGTCTTTGCATCTGATTTAGAGGAAACAGACCTGTGAGTTAATCAGCTGCTGGTCTAAACAGTGGGAAAGGATAAATCCATACAAAAGTAGCAATCTCTGTTGCTAAAATGATGTTTACCTGTTACAGTGCAGGCTATGGATATCACTCAGTATCTTGAATGTTTCTCACCAAGGCAAGTGAAGAAGTGCTTGTGTTGCACTGTTTTTATTTTTTTCTCTGGGGTTTTGAGGCTATCAGCTTGGTCTTGCAGTGTAAGTCAGAGGCTCTTCTTGATTTCATTAAGTGACCGCAGTCTCTTGAGCACACTCTGCAGCTTATTCTTGCTTTGATTATGGAAATTCCTTTGAGATATTTAAATGATAATGTGCTCTGACCTGTTCTGTTTTGGAGCCATGTATACTACAACTGGCATCATGCTTTCTCAAGGTAGCTAACCGTTGCCTTTTGTACAAGTAAATCTTCCTTATATTGGCTGCAGTTCAGCGCAAATCTGAATTCTGGCAGAATTTTCCGTGCTTGCTATTGAAGCACGGAATCATGCTATCATTATCTCCTGTGAAGAAGTAAAAGACCTTCACCAGTTGTCTTTAGCATAAAAATACTTACACACAGAGGCCTTATGCCCCTTCCTTCAAAAAGATATAGAAACATGCTCCCTGAAAGTGGTCTCCTGAGGTCTATGTGAATCTACATGAAAAAGGATGATGTGGAAGAAGTACTGCATTGGCTATAGCTCTTCTTCTGCTTCTAGCTGTCCAGACAGTACATCTGGACACAGACAACATACATTGTGATGTTTTTGTAATAGGTTCAGATAATCCAGTATTTCAGAGATTTCACTAGAGGAGATTCCCCAAAATGCAGCATTTGAATATACCACAAGTTGCTGATTTTGCTTCTAGATTCCTGTTATGAATTCTCTGGCATTTTTGAATAATAGATAGCTTTTTTTTAGAATCACATATATAGAATACAGAGTTCAAATCTAGTTTTATTAAAACAAACAAAACCAAACAATCCTCCCTTTCCCCCTTTGCCCCCCCTCAAAAAAAACCCCACCACCCAGCTCCCACCCCCAAAAATCAAAAATCAGAGCTTAGGTTTTAACAAAACGTAGATCCTTTCAGAACTGGGTTAAAAAAATTTGACAGCCCAGACTAGGATTCAAGGTTACCGTAAAATCTGAAATTGTGCAAGTTTTGACAAGGTTTGATATTTTGAAAAGAACATTCTAAGCACTTCTGAAGATGCACACACTTCATATATTTGACATAAAGGACTGTATAAAGCTGTATTTTCCAAGTCTCAACTGTGTGTTGAGAGATTAATGAGAATTTTCACCTCTGTTGCTGTCATATTTGTTTGGTAGAAGCAAATTGATTTTTCTTATTAGCTGAACACTACAGATACTCTTACTAAAACAAAACAAACAAAAAACGCGCTAGGTGAAAATACAGGAGAGTAACTGTTGGGAACAGTAGGCTATCCATCTGTCTTCCTCCTAATTGTAAATGGAGGGAATTTTCCCTGTTATTTCACCTGAAAGAGCTGCCTTTCTCTGCAGTCTTCTCCTGGTACCTGTGGAGAAGTAAGAGTATTGTTACTACAGTGGAAGCCATAGGACACGTGCCTGTTGGCTGTAGTGGAGGCGATTTCTGGATGCTACATGTGACCAAGAACCAAGCAGCCTCTTCAGTTCACACTGCGTCCACCTTCTGCTTTCCATGCAGGAGAGATTATGAACAACTTCAGTTCTGAGACTGGAACTTCAGAGAACGTTTTAAGTGTTACTTTGCCAGTTCATTCAGGAGAGTTGTAGTTACACACCCTCACCCAGAAAACCATTTGTGGGATCTGCTGGTTGTTGAGCAGGCTCGGATGGTTTGGCAGTTCTGGCCATAACCTTAGCCCTTGGCTAACAGTGCTGGACCCAGAGCTTCGAGGGTTGTTCTAGCCTCATCGAGTAGTCTTAGTGTCATTTATCTACCAATAAAACTTTTAAAGTATGTCTTTCAGGGTCTTGTAATTAGTCCTGGTCTCTATAACATCATTAAATCTCTCAAGAAAACTTTACTTGGGGTTTGATGGAGAGATAATTTTTGAGATAAGATGGAAAATTCTTGTTTTAACAAAACTCAGTAAAAGAAATTTTTCATCCCAACTCCCTATTTTAAAAACTCATATGAGAATCACCTACAGTTTGAATAGAAAAAAAGTCTCCAGTATGACCAGAGTCTGTTATAACATCCAAAATCATTATAGCAATGGGAGATAGTCTATAGAAAATACTTACAGTTTTCCAGTTTGGTTCTTCTGTTTAAGCTAGTTTGACTACTTTGGGTAATGTTTTTATTAGTCCATTCATGTTTTACTGTCAGGATCTTTCTGACTGATAGCATTACAAGCAGGAAATTATTTTGAGGAAGAATTAAGGTGGGTAGTACCCACTGAATTTGAAAGGGAAAATATTCTGTCTACAGAAGTCATACAAATTAGCTGAAGGACTCTGGGAGCCATCATAATACTTCCAAGGCATGTTTTGACTAGGTAGAAAATTTGTTTGTTATTCTTCCTAACTCTGAAAGCATTAGAAATTCCCTGTAGTAAGCCCTAAGGGAAGTTTGCCTTGGAGTGTGTTTCTCCCCTGTAACACTTTCCTGATGCAAATTATAGATGCATGAGTGCAATCTCCAGTTGTGACAGCATTTCTATGTTTTAGCTTTAATGAAGCTACATGATAGTTATTTGGCAACATTAAGGCTCATTTAAAACACTGTATTGATGATTAAGTGGCAAATACCACTATATCATTGGGAAATCTGTCAGCAATAGTTACTTGTTTCCATGCCTTCAGCACATTCATCAAAGGGATAACAAACAGATACTTTTTTGAATTTTAATGAAAAAATTGTAGTGCAGACATGAGGCTTTAAAATTCAAAGGTCTATAAATAATAAATTTTTTCAGCAATGGTTACTGTTTCCTTATCTTTAGGAGAAATAACAGCTATATGTTGTACTTTGTTGCTAACAGCATACTTTAATATTTATGAACTGCCAGTTTTCTATAGACAGAGAAATTTGGTAGTTGTCACTATAATGGTTTGTTATTTATATGCGTCTAAATTTTACAGAAGCAGAATACTGTTAGTTTATTAAATTTGCACTAACCAGAAACATCCTCTTTTACTGTTACATTCCACATGGAGTAACTCGAAAGCTGCAGAAGCGCTGTCTGACAGCCTGTCACCAGAAAGCAGCCCACAAGCCTTGGCTCAAGAGAGGTCACTGGTACTCTGTGTGTGTCTGCGTGCAGGACCTCAGCCTGCAGGCAGGAAGCGTATTAAAGAAGCAAGGCTTTCTCTTCAGTATAATTTCATATCTTGGGATGAATGGAGTCATTGTGGCAATAACTAGATTATCTGATTAGGAGATGGATTTTACTGCAGTTGTGTAGCCCCATTTTCTAAGAGGAGTTAATGTCTTTTGAGTTTTATGGATACTGCTGGTGTTTTGAGAGGCCTCTGAACATGTTACAAAAGGACCATGATTCACTTCCTCTCAAGCTCAGTTTGGACACTGCAACAGTATTACACACAATCACTTCTTTTTCTAAATTACATTTAAACCTTTTAAATCTAAGAGTGTCCCAGGCACCTGCACTTATTCCAAAGTTTTAATTCGCCTCTGAGACTTGGGACTTATTTGATTCAACAAAATGATATCTCAGAGGTGTAACGTGAACCTTCAGTATTTATTGAGAGAGTATTTTAGCTGTCTCAAGGTGGTTTTGTTTCGTTTTGTTGAATTACCAAAGGAATTGTAGAAGTTTATCATTGCTTGACAGTGGTAGCTGTGTACATGCCCTTTGTGAAACTTGACTGAGTCATTATAAATATATATGCTCGCTACGTGAAATGTTACTTCACTTAAACAGTGTCCAGATTTTTTTAATCATTTTTGCCTCTGGATAAAGAGCTAAATCATTGACTCTGGTTTTTTTGTAGGTGGAGAAGGATGTATTGTCACTTCTAATGTACAAAATGTTGACATACACTGTCTGCTTTATTGCTAAATAGCTTTCTTCTCTTCCTCTCCATCTTTCTAAATGTAGCTCCCCTGCTGCCACTTAAAAGGGTGTTTTCACAAAATATGGATTATTTGAATAAGAGCTTCGGAATTATGTTCTGAGGGGCCTAATTTTTAGACATCTGGCACAGGAAACAGAATTTAGAAGGAGGTGCTTAAGTCACCTAGAAAAGGTTGCAGAAAGCAGGGAGGAAGAGAGCATCTCTGAAAGGCAATGTAAAGAAACTTGCATGCAGTGTAAGGAGCAATCTAGAGCAAATAGAAACCACTGTGGCGTCTTCTCTTTATTTCCACTTTATCTTCATCTCTCCTCTCCTCTAGAGTATAGCTGCCTCAGCAGCTCCAAGAAAGGTGGTTTGCTGTCTGTTATCTACAAAATAGAATAATTTTTTATGAAAAGCTTCCTGCCAGTTAGTTTTGTTTTATTTTAAAGAGTTTAGAAAAAGTAGCATTTTTTGGTTTTAAAATAGGAATTGGAAATCTGCAGATTCTATCTGCAGGATCTGTTTTTGATTTTAAAATTTTTGTTTCAATTGGATGATTATATTTTAAGTACCTAAACAGCTTTGTACTTCTGGCACAAAATGCCACATTAAAAAAAAAACAAACAACAAACACAAACAAAAACCTGAACAAAAAAGTGAAAAAACCCCAACATCCCCCCCAGACATTTCTGAACATTTTGCTATTGGCTTAACTAAAGTAAATGAGGGTACACAAGGTCTGAAAGGTTAATTTTAACAAGAATTCATTTAAAGCTTTTCATTTTTACTGTATTTACTTTTTTGATATAAATGTATCTACCTTAAAAATCTCTGAAGAACAGTTCCTATCATGAAAACAGATTTATTCTCTTTGAGAATAAATGAAATGTGCATTTACTTCTATTTCTTTCCACAGCTGCAAGACCTTTATCTGTTCTGTAAATTGGTTTTCATACTAGTGCACAATATGTTACAATAGGAATAATTCGAATTATGATGCACATGGTCTACTCCAATGTACTTTGGTATTCTATAATTCATGCCAAAATTTAATTTCCACGCCTATGTCCGTAAAGACACTGTCATTGCAGATTTTGCAGAGCAATGTTTTTAAAGCTTGGTTCCCATGCATGTTCAGTGATTCTTCCTGTGAATACTACTCAAAACAAGACATAAAAAGAAAACAAGGAGTGGGACAGATGAACAAAATCCAACCCCAAAGAATCAAAAACAGAGGAAAAAGAAATTCAAACAGATACAGAGCCAGTCCATAATAAATACATTTGAGGTGCTAATTCGGATCATCACTAGCTGAACCACTGAAGATTGCATCTGTGTAAAGCAGAACCTTACTACTTGATTTTGGCACAGTTCTGCCCCTTATTTGTGTGCAAACTCCTACTTGGATGTGAGTACCTCATCTACAGTTCCCACTATATTCAGTCTGAAACTGTCATTTAGTGGCTTTTTGGGGAATTTTGAACAAGGTTCATTGGGTCAAATACAAAGACAATTGTTGTTCAGATGCCCAAGTTTCTTGCAATATATATGGTCCACGCCTATGATAGATTTCAAAAAACAGAAGTCTTGGTGAATGACAACATTCAAGAGCACAGTTCCTATGAAGGGGTTCTAAACTAGAGCAAATGTCTGAAGTGAGAGGCAATGGCAGATGTTTTGGTAATAATAGCAGTAAACACTACAATCAATTTTAATGGAATTAATTAAAGGAATTAAATTTTCTCCTCCTCTAGCACAGAATAACCATCACTTTGCTGTGCTGAGGAGCACTGCTGCTCATGACTTTGATACAGACTTGCTAACTGGGTGGCTCTTTATCTTTTTGTTAAGCAGCAGGCACTTATAATGCCTTCAAATAAAAGAGACTTTCCTCTATAGGAATGAAGAATTGTCTAAATGTAGTTATATGGAGATGTCCTGGTTTTTGTGCTTGGCTCTGTATAAAGAAATTCGATTTGGCTGAAATTGCACTCCGTATCATTCAGTAGAAGTAAGCGGTGAAGTAATATTTCAGAGGAAAGTTCTGGATACTGGTGGATTTTTTTTTCTCTCACTTAAAGATGTACCTTGAAATATTGGAATCTTAAATAAGAGTTGCACTTCTTGGTGTCTTAATCAGGATTGGAAGTTCTCGTGCTTCCACCCTCCTCAGTGGACCATAGCTACAGCTCTTAAGAGGCAGCAAATCCTAGAATTCCCACAAGCATCCCCTAAGAGATCTAGCTTTTAAAAAAGTCAGAAACAAAACCCTGTTCCCTGTTTGTTTTGATATTTTTCTCTTTGAAAAACAGTGTCAGTTACAACCTGTTTCACTTTTCACTGATCACATTTTCTGACAGCAAAGTGTTCAACTGGGTAACTTCTAATCAGTCTAATTGTCATCTGTTAAAGCATCCCAGGCTATAATGAAGGGTCCCCAAACTGCAGTCTCCAGAGACATTTCTGTGGTGTTTATCTTCTAGTGTAACCCAAGTATTCAGTAAAAATTAAAGTTGATGGGCTTTATGTTTGTTTCCCTTTGATCGACTCTTTATGATCAGCTTTTACTTACCCATGTCCACAGAGCTTGATTCGTCATTTCTTAAACACCTTCCAAGTATGAATTTGAGTTTCAATCAGGTTGCAAACATGTGTAAATTATTTTAATTCAGGTTTTCCTGGTGGCTTTTTGCATGTTTATTTTGTTTTAATAACAAGAACACAACATTTCAGAGTAGCAATATGGTTATTAATGTCAGCCTGCTACTGATCAGCCATTACAGACACTTTAATTCATATATTACAGGAGATCAGAGAAAAGAAAAAGCAAAAGTTACCATAGGCACGAAGAACAGGTACTGAACTTCATGGATCTTGAAGGGAATGACGTCAAACTTACAAAAAATTCTGGTTTGTAATAGCAGCAAGGGCCTCTGTATCAATGCTTTTTAAAGCTGGATAGGGACACCCTGCACCATCAGCTTTGTCAGAGGCCCTTAACGATCCTTGATCTTTATTTGCCAGAGGCTCTTAATCATCCTTGATCTTTTTATTTGACAGATAAACGGCTCATACCTTGGTTCTTAATGCTTTGTTTCAAACTCTGAGAGGAGAGAGGAAAGGACAGCATGCTCTCTACTTTGCCTAACATACGTATAGAATACTTTGATCTGGTAAAAATATATTGTGTCAAACAAATCTCTGTGAGGACCTTAATAAAGAGAGCTGACACAACTCTAAGCGTTGTCCTAAATTTCTCCAATAGAAAAGGTCTCTGTAGCAGCACTGAGCAACGCTGTCAGCTGGGCTGAGCTCAGCCTCCCTGCAGTGGCAGCACTCTGAACCTGTGGAAAATGGCTCTTCTCTATTTATTTCTGCATCTGCAGGATGTCCGAATTTTGGTTAGATCTAATTAGCTGACTTTTATGCGATTTATGTCAAGCAAGTAGTTAAAATTACTGATTGTCTTATCTCAGCTTGGGCACTGGGATCGAAGATGGGCTCTTGTTCTTTTCCAGGCAGGTTCTTAAAGTGTCTTTCCATGTTGAAGGTTCTGACCGGAGAGGTGTAGCCAGCACTCATCCTGACACTTGCTCATTTCTGTGTACCTGTAACCTGTTCTTCTTTGTGCAGGTGTTTGTTTGCTGTTTAAAGGACATATAATCACTGTATTTTGATTGCCATAATTAGGTCTTTTAGAATATGGAAATTCCTTTCAACTCAGCATGAGGCAGTGTCTTGCTGAGAAGGCTGGAGCTGGCTTTGAGGCCCCCACCATGAACAACGACTTCTCTGAGTTTACTGGGTTTACTGGTGCTGTAATTCTTGCAGATTGTTACTAGCCCTGGTATACTCTAACAGTGTTTAAATATTAGTCACAGAAACAGTGCTGCCTAGCTTGTAGTTTGTCTTCTGCCAGCTCTAGCTTCTTTTTATTGTTTTTTCTTATTATGGCTTAGTTGATCTCTTTTTGTAATGCCCAGTTCCATCTCAAAGCCGTTGATGATGAGACATTATTTTTCCACTTCAGAACACAGCAGGAAAAAAAGGAGTGTACGTGTGTGTGTCCATGTGTGTGTGTAGGAAATATATAGCTTAATGACTGCAGGGCTTCAAAAATGCCAAAACTTAAGATCTCCTATTTGGAACAAGTGGGTCTGAGTCATGGCTGACATTCTTCAGTAAAGCATCTATTAGCACTAGTAAAAAGGCTGCAGTATTTGCCTTGTGTGGGAGGGAGTTTTATTCCTGTAGGTTAGTGCCTAGGAATAAATTCTGAAGGCCAGTTAGAAACTGTATTTGCTTGAAAATAGAGGTTTAATAACCATTTTCGACCAAAAGTTAGATATTGCATCAATGCACAGTGCTATTGCTGATTTAGAAGAGGTGATGCTTTACTAAAGAGTACTATTAAGAAACCTTTTCACTGTGTATGAAATAGCATCTGTTTCTGTGAAGTTGATTTATTGCAAAAATTTGGTTGAATAAGCTTTGTTTCTCAATTGTAGTGTAGAGGTACAGAAGAGGTATTGTATTTTAGGGATTTGTGTATTTTTAATGTTACCTTAAGGAGTCGTAAAATGTGAGCTTCTGCTGATGTAGTGATGTAGGCTGGGCATGAAAATGGCTGGGTTTGTGTGTTTTGCACAGTGGTGAGAGAGGCTACTCTTCTGAATGTGCAGGAGTCAGCCAAGGATTGGCTGGTATGGAGATGCATAAGATGGACTATCCCAACTCCTCCCTCAGGATTTGATTGTGTCTTTTCACTTTCCTCCTTTGACACTGTTGAGTAATTGTCCTTTTAACATTAAGTTTTGCTCTGTTTCCTTCTCCTTTCTCTGAGCAGTGTTACCATTGTTCCTGTTCAGAAGAGACAGACCTCTTTTTCTCTGGGAAAGAAGCCACAAAACCTCTGGATCTGAAGACCAAGGATTTCCTTTTTCCAAAAATGTCCCTGTAAATGATATATAGCAACTGAAATAGGAAAAAAGCCAAGGATCCGTGTAGCATGTTCAACCTAAATGTAGCAGCTGTACATAGGTGAGAATGGTCACAGTTCTGCTCTGATGTATGGCAAGAGCTGAACTGCACAAAGCCTGGGTGGGTCTTGGAACTTTTGCCCACACATTTGGAAAGAGATTTCTGGATACGCTCGTGCAAACTGAATTAAACTTTTTTTTTTTTTTTTTTGCCTACTGTTACGACACATTGATCAGATAAGAAAACACTTTTTCCAGAGAGAAATGTTATAAGAGATTCTTGTACATGCTCTCAGTATTTCCTGACACAAACTCAATGGCAAGGCCTTCAGTTCCTCTGTGGTAAGTCAGAACAAAATTCATCTGTGGCTATTGGAACAAATTTATATAAACTGAAATCTGCTATTCATGGCTTTTCCATCTGATATTCTTCACAATATGGCAGAAAATATAAAAGTATTTAAGAATTTTCAGGGTTTTATTCTGCTGTGCCAATTATTTTTTTCTGTGAGTATTCAGTTTTACACACTGTAGGGTTAAGTTATAAGAAATACAGGACTAGGTTATATACAAAGATTTCCTTGTCTTTGCTGAGAAGATGCTTAGCCTCTGGTTTGATTATGTAACCAAATCTGGATTTTTATTTTTTAAATTTTAGATGTAGGTATTAAAAAGTATTCCTAAATGAGTGTTTTCTGCTTGAAGTGAAACTTAATTCTCTAGGGAAAAAAACCCAGGTTTCCAAGAATTGGTTTTCTCCTCTAAAGTCTCTTCACCTTTTCCCTGTGAAACTCTGTGTCAAACCTTTGAAAATCTGGTCTTAAAGATTCTTAGATGTGATATAAGTAGGAATGCCTGAAAAGCCTTTGATTAACAGAGAAAACAGATGTCAGTTGAAGTTTAGGTGTATATCTTGAACGTGAGTTTACTTGGGTTTGTTATTTGGTATAGCTGTACTAATATGAAGCCACTGGTAAGAGCTATACTGCTGCAAACTTTTAAGGTAGGCAAGGAGAGCATCTGTTTGTCCTAGTTATGGTTGTTTCAGCCTTACAGTGGAGTAAATTCAACTAATTTAATACAAAGTGGCAAACTTGCTACTGCTGAGTACTTCTTACTAATTCACACCCAAAAAAGCTTAAAGAATGAAGAGGTAATTGCAGACTAAGCAGTTCAAACTAGTGCAAAACTCTTTAATCTGCACAAGTAGGTCTCAAATCTCTTGGAATAACTAGCGTTTAAGGGATTTGGTTGTTGTTTGTTTTTTTTGCGGGTCTTTTTGCTTTTTTTTTTTTTTTGAGGGAGGTGGGGAGTTGGGGGGGGTTGTAGCGGGGTTTTTTGGGGGTTGGGTTTTTATTTGGGCTTTTTGGGCAACTCTTGATTCTTGGCTTCTCAGACCTTAAAAGTTGACGTAAACTGGCACTGATCTCTTGAAAAACATGAGCCCTTTCTCTGTGCATAAACAAATATTTGTAGGGCTATGGAATGGATGAGATCCGGGAGTTGATGGGGATTTAAAAACTTGACAAATATCCTAAGTTGTTTACATTACTTTAGGACAGCTCCCACATCCTGCTCCCTAAGTGTGTGTGCCAGAAGAGAGGCAGCTGTGCAGGAAGGTGACACGAAAGGCTGTGCATGGTCCTTCTGCTGATAGTGTTGACTTAGGCTCATGTAAGCTTTGAAGTGCCTAAAGTGTGCGTTGAACTGGAAATTACCTTCCTGGAAGAAAATGGAAGACTTACAGTTATCTAAAATCAGGAGGGGCTAGAATCCCTGAAGATCAAATCATTCAGGCTAAAGGTTTTCTTCAGCCAAGAAGGCTGAAAAGGTCATGTGGAAGAGCAAGTGGAGATTTAAAAACCTGCTTTTTGTGAATCTGAGATGTTTAGAATGTTATAGTCAGACTTAGCTTTGGATCCTGGGTTTTTCTGAGTCCTTATCCTACAGAGAATATTTCCTTTTGAGATGGATTCAGTGTCAATATTCTGAGTCTGGTGCTGTTGTCTGTGACAGGTCTGCTGCTAAACCATATAATTGGTAATCCTTTTCCTCTCCCTCGTCATAAGCAGCTCTCTTTTTATGAAACGTAATAAACGTTACCCTTAGCTTATAAAAAAAGCTTTCCAAAACTTCCTGTATAACAAAGCTTACACATTTTCTGGAGAAGGCTTCATGCACTGAGAATTATAAGAGGACTACTATATGTAGAGTAGTTAATTTTTTATTTTTGCTAAGCACCGGATTTGCTAAAAATATGGTTTAAAATTGTTGTAACATGGTGAATTTGACCTAGATTTGTCAATTTTACAACTATTCCCTGTAAGAGAGGAAAAGGTGAGGTGTTTCTATGCTGATATTAGGTAGAGTGCTCCAAGAATTCCCTCACTGATGCTGAGGAAAATACGTGTGTTTTCTTGAGCCTGCAAGTAAATCAGAGGCAGGCATGATGGAAGCAGTGATTTTATTGACCTGTGCAAACTGTGGTGATCAAGAACACGACTGCTTGACAGGTACTGCGGTCAATTATGACTGGATGGTTTTGCTCTCTTAGTCATCTTCCCCATCTTCCACTTGCCAGCTCTCTCCCTACCACTTTTGTCTCCTCCAAAATAAATATTTACTCTTTTCCCATTGATCCTGATTTTTCTGGGTTTTGCACCTTTGGTATTTCAGATATCACTGCCCAGGTAATTTCTGCCAGGGTTAACAATTGCCATAAATTACCCCTGTTTGATTGTTATATCATGTTTATTCCTGCCATTTCTCATGATGTTACCATGTTAGCGTACCCTCAGGGTTACCTTTGCTTGCTTATTACTGTCTCTTTGATATGAGGATGCTATGGCAGTGTCATGTTCTTAACTTGTTGGTACAGCTGTACATTCAGGGTGGACTTATTTATTTGCATCCCTCAACAGTTTCAGTGGCCAGTCTTTGGAGGAAGTGCCCAATCACAGTGCTGTCTTTTGTGAATGCGGTGGATAAAACATGCAGCAAGATAACAAGCTTGGTTTTTTAATCTGTCTTGAGGGAGTTTGTATCTCTTACTGCTGTGAAAAATGCGCTATCTCAATGCAGTAAGGTATTTGGAGTCACCCACATTGTTTTGCTTCTCAGAAACAAGTGCTCAGTGTGATCCAGATGGAATCTAGACGCATGAAATATGTAGATAGGTACTTGGTGTTTTTTTCCACACTGGTTGTGAAAAGGAAAATCCGTTACAAGCACAATCCTAGGTGTCTCTTGCCAATGGTAAACAAAAGAGGAAATTCCAGTGGGCCAGATACCAGGACTTACAAGTTACAAAAATTACAAAGCAGCTAGAACGTGTCTAATAATTTGGACCAAAAGTGTTTGGTGGTTTGTAGTAATTTAGCAATTTGTATCTGTCATATCTGTCGAGACCTGAAAATGGAGACAACAAAGAGATTTGAATCTCATAGTGTGCATTTCAGAACAGTGCAGAAGTGGCAGAAAAAAATGTGCAAAGAAACGCCCAAAGATGAACATGCTGAACATTTATCTTCATCTCGAGTGATAGAAGAAAAGGTGTTAACAAAGCGCAAGTCAATCTCTCTGTGTTTAGTTCTGGCTTATTACGTGTGTTTGAAGATAATCAGTTCCAGCAAAGATAGAAGGTGAATTTAGATTCTCTCATTAAATTAAAATTATTTTATTCATAGAAGTGTATCTTCAGTATATAAATAGGGAAATGTGAATGTCAGCCTCAAAATGCCTATGGCTTGGGAATTACCTATGTAGAAATAGGTGCAGTGGATATAATTCACCTATCCCACTCCATAGCCATCCATAATCAGTGTAAAGGGAAGGGGGCTGTTCCAGAGAGTGGTTTAGTGCTTTCTCAGATGTTTGGGATTATTCTCTAAACATTTAATGAGCATTTTAACTAGCTATGGACCCTGGAATGTAAATAATTCTCCAAAGACTTATTTCTCCATTTTGGTCTTTTCACTTCCGAGTGTCTTGTTACACTTAGAAAATGGCTACTGATCAGCACAGCAAAACTGAATAAACATTTGTTTTGTGGGTTAATAATTGCACATTTATTTAAACCTATATTTTTAAAAGTTTCAAATTATTTTGGTGGGGTGCTTTTGTTTATTTGGTTTGGGTTTTTTGAGGATTTTTTAGTCCTTCTCCTTTTGGAAAATTTGGAGTAAAATAAAAATAATACACACACACAGATCCAGCCATTAAGTGACTCAAGAGTTTGGAACTGCACTAAAGAGAAATGAAGTTTATAATACATTTAAAAATTAAATTAGTCCTTTCCTATTTAGTAATAACAATGATCGATCAGTCGTGTCTTGTCCTGCCCATCTGTGCCAAGGAAAGTCTGGCAAACTTTTAGGAACAGTAAGCTTCCAGATCTGTTCTCAGCTTTGAAGCAAAGTAATTAAGATTCCAGCATAGATGCTTTCACATTGGTTCCATTAAGGAACAGCAGAAAACAAGAAACCATTAATACACAAGAAGGGTACTGCTGTGGGGGCTTCCTTGATAAGCAAGAGAGAATGTTGTGACCACTGGTTTTCACCAAGCTGGCAGTACTGAAACTCGTGGTACCTCTTAATTCACTCTGTATACTCGAGGGATAATGAATTCCTTGGAAATATATTTTGTCATGAAATCTTTTGGCATTAATATAGAGAATGTTCGACTGATAAACAAAAAAGTGTGTGAATTACTGTTATTCCCATCTGGAGGCATTGCTGCTAGACTATTTTCTATGGGTAGTAAAATAAGTTTTCTAAAGAAAAATAAGACCCAAACAAAATAGATTATTTCTGCTAACCCTTGGAAAGTTCTTAAATAATTGGTGTAATTCTTGGGAGGAAGCCTTGGAGATAATCTCATCAATGCATCTTCTTGCAGGTGTCGGATGCAGAGCGATAGTGGCAGGGTTTTTACCTTTCAAATATTGTTCCTCAAACATTATTTCATGGGAAGTGGGCACACACTGCCATGCTCTATGATGTGTTTGCAGATATATTTCATGCCTGCTTCCTGTTCACTTGGATGAAGATTGCATCCGCTGTTGGTACCTTGAGTCTTGCATCAGTTCCACTGATTGTGAAGAAAACAAAACTTAAAACCAGCAATGCCAACTAAATAGAATAATAATTTCAATAAATTTAAAATCATGGAAAACCCCCAACAATCATTAAACAAACATACAAACAAAACCCAAGCAAAAACCCAGCAACCAAAAGACCCCAAAAATCTCTAAAACCACAAAAACCCAATCCCAAACTTTCCCCAAGACATATCTAAGCTAATTGATGACTGAAGTGGAATTACCTGGTGTATTGGAAGGTTTGGTGTGTTAGGTACTGTCCCACTGTAGGCTTAGACTGTAACTTAGTTGGAATATGGGTAAGATATTAATGGGTAAAATCTTATTGCAATTATTTTGTAAGGAAGTCTTTGCATCCTTACAACTCCACACGGTTGAGTTCTGCTGTAACATGTTGTTCTTGTTGCGATAGATGTGAAACAGGTGTGAAAGTGATGGTTGTTGTTGTCATCTATGCTTTCAGCCACAACAGAACTTCAGAGAATTGTCTTGCTAAGCTTTCTCACTTTTTTTTTTTTTTAGAAACTCCATATCTTGTCAAACCAGGTGATTGTGAAAGTGCATTTTGGAGGCTGCAGCAACTTGAGCTGTTCAAAAGTCCTAACTGCTGTCATTAGAGGCAGCAGAGAATTCTTTACTTTTTGCCTTCTTCCATTTATCTGTCTTTTAAATCATAAAGATTTGAGTCCAATAAAGCAAGTGAGTGACTCGTGGCTATCTCTCTTTTCTAAGCCTCTTAAGGAAGAGAGATGTGTGGAAAGAAAAACTATGTGATGCTCTTACGGAGTTTTGTACAGCTGAAGTAGTAATTCCCTGAAAAATAACACTTTACTTTCTTGGTAGAGCCAACTTAGAGAATAATTTTCCAGATTGTTCCTGAAAGTTGTTGCTTTCAAGACCTTCAGGGCTGTACATTTCCCTACCTACTGTATTTGATTTGGTTTTTGAGGCATCTGTTGTCTGGTGCTGCTGGTCTGCCTTGTCACTCATTCATTTCTATGCAAGCACCTTTCTGCTTTCTCTGAGTGTTTCTCATGATTAGAAGGTACTTCATATAATTATCCATAAAACTGCCTTATAATCCTATTTCAAAACCTGTCTGAAGTTTTCTGTCAGGGTGCTTGTAAAAAAAAGAGGTGACATTTTCTCACAGAACCAAGAGCACTGCTTATTAAACTGGTGTCCTACTGATCTTATAATTCCCTGATCATCTGCTTCTTGTCGTATAGAATGTAATTCTTAAACATGAAAGCTTTGTACAATATGTAGCATATTTGGTTCGTTGCTTATTAGCAGAGTTTTATAGCAGTATGAGAAGGTAACTGACTGAAAATAATCCAAATTTCTACGGTGTTCCTTGCTTTGTCTTGTACGCTAAATGCACAAGTCCTTTGGAAACTGCGATGTATCATGATTTCAAATTCCTCCCAAGCAAAGTGACAAGCCACATAGCTAGTTAGTCAAGAAAGGGGCTTGGTTCATCATAGTCTTTCAGCCTGATGCTTTTGTAAAGAACAAAGCAGTTTATTATATCATTTGGTGTAACTAAGGCTTGAATCAGTGTTGCATTCATGGTTACTTTGTGGGCAACAGTATGGCTGCAGTGTCTTTACACGTCTGACTGTTTCTGATTTTCTTGCCATTTCTGATTTGAATGTGTAAATATTGCAGATCCCTTATATTGATTAATTCTGACATGTATAGATGAATTCAGCTCTGCCTTTAGAAATTACGATTCAAAATACCACATTGTTACTTTTCAAAATAAATGTATGCTACATTCACAGCTGAGGCTTGGTTTCTTCTGTGTAAGACTTTATTTTAGAATTAAGTAACTGAGTGTGCAATTATAGGATATAGACAATTTAAATCTCATGAAACTGCAGTTTTGCTGACATGGCATGTTCTAGATTGGCTTGACACACGGGGTGAAGTATGCACCCAGTTTGCATTTCTCTGTTGTTGGCCTCAATATTAATACCCACACAGCATGTGTGAAATACTTCCGAAAGATCGTGGACCACAGCTGATCCATCATAAAAGCACATGAAGCAGAAGAATATTATAGAAATTCTCTCTTCTTCCACTGCGAAGGCTAATTCTTTATTTCACTGTTTATGAAGGAGAATTGATACTAATCTGTCTGAAGTGTCTCAGAACATGCTTTTCCCTCCTGCTATAATGTGTAACTTTCAGCAAAACACTTAATGTATTTGTGTATAAGTTTGTGAGAACTTGATGAATAACATGTCTAGCAAGTGATAGAAGAACAAGAATCTTTGGTCTCAGCTACATTAATTTGCTCAGGGTTGCTGAGCAATTACCTGAGTGCGAGGGTTCTGTTGTTTTATCAGGCTTCTAGTAAAATAATATGATCACTCTCCTCAGAATTTGGCCAAAATTTGGCCATGGAGATAGTTTACATTCTTGCACCAAAGTTGTAGACTTGGCGTAGTTATGTCCAGAGCAGTGTATGGCCAATTTGCTAAAGACTGTCTTTTAAACCTCTCTGTGTTAGAAACAGCCATGGGAAAATTCCTGAGCACAGGAATACCAGATAACTGAAATACCAGGACCTGTAATTTTGTCTTTGGGCTGTAGTAAACAGGATATATGATACAATTTTGTGCTACAGTATCCTCAGCTATTTAGCCAAAACATCCACCAAAGCAGCATTCGATGTTTGGATAGTATTTCATCAGGTTACAAATGGATAGGACAGCTAAATATATGGTAAGGTGAAAGATCAATTGTGAGAGATTAATTCAATTTCCATGTTACCAAATATCTTAGTAAATTAATCTCGTATGTGTTTATCTGTCACCATAAAAAATGTTACTAATCCCTAGAAAATGCTACTATCTCAAAAGTTACTATTTAAAAAGAAAAAGGCAAACAATTTTCTTTCTTAGATTTAAACAAAGAAAAGGAAATCTCTCTACTTCACCTTTTAGTCTATGTCACCTGAAATAGGAAGTCTCCATTTTTTTGCTAATTAATGCTATCAATAGCTTTAGAAACTGTTAGTTGGTATGGTCAAATGAAATAATTATTACAATACCAATGAAATAATTATTACAATACTGGAATGTTGTGGCCTGGCATATGCTAGGGTGCTGATTGACATGATCATGTGTTCGTGTAGATACCGTTCCCAAGAGCACAGTAAATTCTTCAGGTGCAGAGTTCATTAAATGATAGGGTAACGGAGTCTCAGCAGTATTTAGAGAGCGTGTAGAAGTAAATGTAAAATTTGCGTGGCTGTTCACTAGGGTGTGTTCAGTGTCCTGTGTCCTGATGATCAGCTGAATATTTATGAGGCTCACCAGGGTTACTACTGAATGCAGACAGGTTTCCAGGTGACAGCTTGCCCCTGCTTAAAGCACCTTATTATTACAATTAATGTGCTTTTAGCATGACTTTCAAATCCTAAGCTAAATGCGTAGGTCTATCAGAAAGCAAAGACATTTAGTGTATTTTGAGATATAATGCACCCAGAAACCCCTGAAAGTATATTCAGAATGGGGCTTTATTTTCTGTGCCAGCAAAGGTAATTTTATGACATGAGCCCTTTGCTAGGACTGCCACTGCAGAGGCAGCAGAGTCCACGCCTCCTGTATGATGCTGGAGTTGCTTTGTGAGCAGTGGAATGTAAGACCTACCAGTGATACGTGTGGAGTCTGTGCTCAGCAACTGCAACCCTCTGGTCGCAACCCTTCATTCTCGTTAGGTCTCTTCAATATATGCTGCTCTTTCCTGTTACTAGGTTTTTTTTCTTATTCACAGCCTTCAGGGAACAGAGGGAAGGAATAGATTATTTTGTGTATGTGTGACTAAGAAAGGGAGACATCTTTCATTTCCCTACATTTTAACATCTCTAAAAGGTAAACATTCCAGGGTGGGAGAATACCATGAAAACCACACTTTTTGCTCAGGAGAGGAGATCACTTTTAAGATCTAATATTTTTTTTTGCATTCTTCTAATATTTTAGGTTTCAGATGTAAAACAGAATGCTGTGCCACAGAATACGGGGTGAACCTCAAAGATTTTTCTAAGCATAAGACTGAGGTCTCTTTTTTCAAGGTCTCTTTTTCGTTAGAGCGCTTCACAGAGGTGGCTACATGTAGCATTCAAAATGTGATAAGAAATCCTGATGTCATCCCTCTTGAAATCAGCTTGATGCAACTCAAAACATATAGCTACATTAAATTTAAAGGAAGCAACGGTAAGACTGTCAAAGATGCTTCATCCTCTTGAAAAGGACATGGGAGGGGGTAGTAACCTTGGACTTGGGGTTTTATGAAAATATTTTAGATTTGGATTTGACTTTTGGTTATTTTTGTTTGGTGGTTTTTTTGTGTGTCTTGCTTTCCTCTTGACATTCAAATGGAAAAATATTAGGTAAATTTGGGATGGGCAGACTTGGAATATCTCATTCTGGAATAGTCATGAAAGGGTTTCTTTCATATAATACAACTGGCAGGGCTGCTTCCAAAAAAATAAAGGGCCTTCAATGTCTTCCATTGTGTATGTCAAAAAGCGGTAATGAACTCTGTACCAGCAAAACAGGCTACCAAAATTTGTGTAGTTAATCTTAATGCCAAGTGCTTAACCTTGTTCTGTGCAGGGAGGACAGAGTTGGCATTAAGTCATATGATATTGTTTGGCCACCTTTCTGCATTTCTTTTTTTCTCTTCCCCTCCGTCCCTCTTGTACCAGTACATGCCAGGGAAACATTGCTGGACCATTGGATTAGTTTGGTTTTAAAACAACATAACTGAGAGCAGAATATATATTTATTATGTAACAGCCAAGCCTCACGTGTTTTGTTTTCTTTGCACTTGTCATTGCAGCAGAAACTTTTAAATGTAATTTTCTTTTTTAATACGAACTCCTTGCTGAAAAGGGTTTCATGCCTCAGAGTAGGTCTTAATCATGTTGCTCGCTTTTAAGTTTTTGGCTTCTTTGACCAGAACAGAGGTGAACCTTAAGATTTTTACGGAAATAAATCCCCGTAAAATGTGAATTTTCAAAAGTGCTTCCCAATGAGATAGGGTTCATGATGCTATCCAAACAAAATATTCGCACCATAAGCAAGCTCTGAATTCTGCCTTGTGAAACAATAGATCTGCAGTACAGTTGCAATGAAAAATATTGTTTATACTCCTTAATACTTTGGAATGCATATAGTCAAGGTTAAGCTCTATGTGTTTTGTTTTGTTGGTATGAATTACAAATTCTGGTAACATCATCATCATCATCATCATCATCGTGTTTTCCGTCCCAGTCTTGGTTCAGTGCCAGGTTGGCCTTAACCAGCTGCCCACCCAAATGCTCTCTGTCCCTGTTCTCAGCAGCAGGATGAAAATACTCAAGGTTTTGAGATAAAGACGGAGCACCTTGCTATGTACGTACACCCAGTATGCCACCAGCTGCTCTCTTCATCTTGAGTTTAAAGGTGAAATCATGCTACAGCTAAAACAGATCTGTTATGGCGAGTACTCATGCTAAGTCTAGAGATGCAAATCAGATGCTGAAGTTAGGCTCATTATACAGAGAATGAGCTTTTAAGGGGAATGCAGAATTTAAATGCCCATTATCTATCACACAAAAATACCTGCTAGAAAAGTCCTTTTTTCATTTTGTCTAGCAGATGGCAAGGATGAGTTAATGTAGAAGGTTACTGCTGCTAGTGAGATTGCAGTTAGACATAATGTTCTTACTGAATTCAGAACAGGTTAATAGGATTCAGTCCTGTCTGATCAGCTTCCGTGACTGAACAGGTAAATGTTCTATGGTGTTTTTCAGTCAAAATTATTCAAAATAGAAAAACTAATTTAGAGTGTATCCAAACTAAGCCAAATACTTCTGACACAGCCTTGTTAGGAAGACAACTGTGCCAGCAGATCTTAGGAAGATATACCTTCTACCAAGGGAGATGGTGGGAAGGAGGTAGGCACAATGATGAGAAGCCTGAGGAAAGCCTGAAGGTGATCAGTGTTCAATTAACATATCTTGGTAGATAGTGTTAAGCATTCAATTATTAGTCGTTTCTGGTAGTAGATTAGAGGCAGATGGACTTCTGTGATGGGAGATAGTGCTCCAGACTGCTGGCTCGATTGGCAATAACAGCAGTAAAACTATGGGCTATTTTAACCCTGATTACAGTACCAATACAAAGAAACAAATTAGTCATAATGGATGTTAGTACGCTGTGGCTGATGAAAAACTTCCAGTTGAAGATTGTATGTTCTCTGCAGTCAGGAATGGGATCCCACTTTTCCAGTGGCATTCATGCTGTGAAACTCTGAGCGCATCTCTGATAGTCGAAACAGAAGGGAAAAATGAGAAGGAATGGGGAGAATTTTGAGGGCTTTTTGGTGTAGGTGTTGTCTTAGCAGTACTCTGTAGCTGTCATCGTTGAGCTATAAAAGAAAGAGAAATGCCTGTAACAAACAGATTTTGGAAAGTAAGTAAGCTGTAAGATCGTAGCAGATCACAGCCAGGAGACAGTCTGTGCTGATGTGTTCCTTTCTCATGCTGGTGACGTGCTCATTCTTCCATCTTCCACCACAGTTTTTTCTCATTTTGTTTTCTCTTCTCATTCTCTTCATAATGTTTTTCCTCACTGCTGTTGCCCACCAATAAGTCAGTGTCATATAATCTCCTAATTGTTTCTTTTACTCTGTGTTTCCTTGCAAGGATTCAGGTAAACATTATGGAACAAGCAGATTCTTCCTTAGAATGTATTCTGAGGCCTGTGAAAGGAAAAAAAAGTTAACCTGAGTGTCTATGTATTCTCCATAGATTGTTTCTCAAAGACTTTTGTGATACAGCTTTTTCAAGATATGTAGGTTTGCCATTCAGCTTCTGACAATTGTTTGTGCAGTTTCTGTTTTCACCAGCAGATATACAGAGAGATGCATCACCAGTATCCTGTCTATGGATGTTCAGGAGTAGGGGAAAGTGCATTGCAGTTCCAAGTATTCTCATTTGCTGCATCAGTGAACAAGTACAATTCCTAAAAGAAACACTTGTCTGGATGTTGATACCCCCCAAACAAGTTGGTTTCCCTGTTGCAAAAAGAGCTTAGTAGTGATAACTTGCATAATACTGCAGCATTAGGCTCAAACTGAGGCTCTCTTTCATGGATTCCTGGAGCTGGTAGAATCACTTGTATAGACGTTGTCATCAGTGCGCCGTGGTAATGTAGCAGCATTATCCACTTGCTTGCACAGTGTCATAATTAATGCACTGTAAAATGTTGGTTACTCATCTCTCTTTTTAACTCCAGAGGCACAACCGGTTGTACCTTCAATAATTATGTTCGTGAAACTACCAGACATGTTTTTTAAAGCACCATCAAACCTTAGGAATGATGGTGGGTGAGAGATTTCTAAGCAAATAAATCCCAGGTAGTTGTTGAGAGCTATAAGGTCTCTCCTGAGCCTCCTTTTCTCCAGGCTAAACACCCCCAACTCCCTCAGCCACTCATGTGATTTACTCTGCAGACCCTTCTCCCGCTCTGTTGCCCTTCTCTTAAACTTAGTGAGGTTTTTGACTGTTTCCTCCAGCTTCCTTGGGGAAAAGTGGACAAAGTACAGGTTAGATAAATGGGCAGTGAGGTGGAAAACAGGTTGAACAGAGGATTGCAATCCTCTGTTGAACAGGCTGAACAGAGGATTGCGGCATAAAGGACCCTAGGACACGTATGGGGGTCAATGCTGTTTAACATCTTTGTTAATGATCAGGGTGATAGGACAAATTAGCACTCCTTCCAAATTAGCAGGTAACACAAAATTGGGAGGAGAGGTTGATACACCAGATGATGGTGCTGTCATTCCGATGACCCTCAGTAGGCTGGTGAAATGGGCTGCGATCAGCAAAGGGAAGTGCCAAGTCCTACATCTGAGAAGGAGCAGCCTTGGGCACATGCAGGGGCTGACTGGCTGACAACCAGCTCTGCAGTGGAGTGGACCGTGGGGTCCTGATGGATGGCGGGCTGACGGCCAGCAATACACCCTTGGGGCAAAGAAGGCCGACAGAATCCTGGGCTGTGTTAGGAAGACTCCTGCCAGCAAGCCAAGGGTTGTGATACTTCCCCTCTACAGAGCTGGAGTGCTGTGTCCAGTTTGGGCTTGCCCGTACCAGAAAGATACAGACTTCCAGGAGCAAGCCTAGCAAAAACTGTGAAGATAATTAAGGGACTGGGGCATATCTACTGTGAGGAGAGCCTGAGAAAGCCAGGACTGTTTAGCCTGGGGAACAGAAGGCTCCGGGGGATCTCTTAAACCTATATAAATACCTTTATGGGAGGGAATACAGATGAGGGGGTCAATCTTCTCAGTGGCACCCAGGGATACGACAAGTGACAACGGGCACAAGAAAACACCTTTCATTGTACGTGTGGTCCAACATTGGAATAGGTTGCCTAGAGGGATTGTGGGGTCTCTGGCCTTTTTGATACTCAAAATGTGGCTGTGCACCTCCCTGAGCAACCTGCTCTAGGTAATCCTGCTTGAGCAGTGGGTTGGAATAGATGCTCTCAAGAGCTCCCTTCCAACCTAAATGATTCTGTGAACACAAATAGAAGCAATAATTAGGCTGAGCTTAGGGAGAGAATCTTTGGATTTAAATGATGTAGAGATTCATGATAGAATAGGTCAGAATATATCTCTGAACAATGAGCTTAGTGTCTCTTTCACTCTGTATACGGTTAATTTAGTGTAAGTCTTACTTCTTTTATCCTTCATCCCTTATGTCTTTGCTGCATTCTGATTTTTGTGCCAGGAGGGAAAAAACCTAGTATGAAAAAACAGTGCTAGAACTGAACTCCTGCAGTTGAAGAAGGGAAAAAATAGTGAATGGGGGAAGGGAAAGAATGTTGTTCCCAAGAGCTTTTGCTCACCTTGAGCAGAGCTAATAAATATGACAGGAGCATTAAAGGATTATTCATCTTTTGGTTTTAATGTAAGGTTAAATGTATCTAAATGCAAATGTTTTTATCCAAAGACTTTTATGTTTCAGGATAATTCACTGAACTGTGAATTAAAGAAGGTTTTAAGACTCTGGATCTTAGGCAAAATGCAGAAAATCTTCTAATATCTGTTACAGAGTTTTTCATCTGTACATCTTGAATTGTTTTGTCAAGGAATGATCATATTTTTTTTTAAAAAATGGGGGTAAATCAAAGCAGACAGAATTTCAAAGAACTTGCCCATATTCCCAGGGTGCATGAAGGTAGAGCCAAAACCAGAAAACTGATTTCTGAGCTCCAGTGTGGTTCATTCTATTCGATGAAAAGGTTTTCCTTTCCTCTTCACGTGCTTTGTTCTGAAGTAAACATGAATTGTCTCTGCCCTCACATGCTATGCTCTTAGAGCCAATATTTCTCCTAGGATTCAGCCTCTCAAATGTAAAGGACAATTTGCTTCTGTGCCTTTGGGGTTGAGGACCAAGCACCTTCTTGCTAATACGGTTCAGGGATTAATGTTCCCAGCTTTTCTGTGGTAGAAGGAAAGGAAGAAAAAAGTTGTGTTAGCCTGTCAGTGCTGGAGCTGGAATGATGACAAATATTTAATCTCTTTGCAATTTTGAAATCTATCTCGCTTATTTAGGGGGTTAAATGAGCCTTTAGTAAATAGTTTTCTTTATCATTTGATTGTTTTTTAGTATTTGAAGGTCTTCTTTAATATAAATGGAAGGAAAATTCAAAATAAGTCAATCAGAATAATAATTAAAAATATATGTGGAAAATGTTGTTCAAACAGTTGAGCTTTTATGATGGTTTTTTAAGATGCTTTTTTCCCCTTAAGCCATTTGATGAAATTAAATTGAAAAATGCCGCAGTATTGCTAAATATCACCTGGAGTGTACAATTTCACACAGTTCTGCTTAACTTACTGGTAAGATACTTGGAGGACTGGGTACTCCAGAGAACATAAATTTTGCTGCTTTGCCTGTTCCCTCATAAATTTTTGACTTTTGTGGAGTGGATGTGACAACAAGCACTTTTAATTTGTCTGTGAAGGTGGAATAAGTGGCTCATTTTTTAATTTATAATTTTTTTTTTTTAATTCTCTTTTGCCTTTTGGAGAAGGACACACTTGGCTTCTCCCTTGCTCCTTCAGTGGTCTACTTTCTATAACCTGTCTTTTTCTCTGAAGAACAGGAATATTGATGCCAGTCTATGGAAGTTACATACTGCAAAAAAACACAATCAGTTTCTGTGGAGAGGGGAAGTGCTGGTAGAAGTAGCACTTGTAAATTTTTTTTTCTCATTTCTGCCAAGTGAGGAAACTTGCAGGGACTGTGAATCTGATGTTTGGGAGTCCTGTTCAGGGCAGGCTGGCAGGTTTCCCCTTTTGCTCCGCAGGTCATGTAAGACTCCTGTTCCTCTTGCAGAGGGTAGGAACAGTATTGGTTTACTGCTTCAAATATCCGTGTGTGATTTATGACAAGAAACGTACCACACGGTGTTCAGGATGGGTTTTGATATCCTAGGCCAGACAAAATAAGTGGAATCCATGCAGGGGTAGAACATTCCATTGAATACTCTAGGTATTAATCCAAAATCTGATGCTAGCACTCATTCAGAATTGGAAGACTGGAAACAGATAAGAAAATCCAGCTTAATATCAGACTGCTTTTATTAAAATTTATTAATGCCTTTTATTAAAATTTATTAATGCCTTTATTAAAAACCCCAAAACATAGAAAAGGAAGTTTTATGCCTTTTTCTGCTCCATTCTTTTGCTCCCTCTGTCTTTGGTGCAGTTTTGTGCATGTTCCTATGACAGGTTGTGGTCCCTGCTTTTGCTTTCACCTTGGCTGTGTTCCCAGCTTTTTTCCTTTAATTGGTACATCTCTGACTATAAGGTGCTGAACATCCATATTTTTCCTTAGAACTAGACCCCCTCCAAACACACACACGCACGCACCACCCCTGCCTAGCGTATTTTGGCTTGGATCCTGAAAGGCTGGCCAAAAGGAAGGGGCAGAGTGGAGGCTACAAGAAGGTGAATCTGGACGAGATGGGAGGGAATGCTTATTTCCTTTGCTTTCTGACAAAAATCCCATTTTATGTTGCATAGCTACGTAGAACTAAAGCCCAAGGTCCCAGTCCTTTACCAAGAAAAGCTACACTATGGAAGAGTGGTAACATGTGACTATTGTAGTATAAGATTGAGGTGTACAAAGCCTGATTCTGGGACTCACAAGTCCTTATCTAATATGGAGCTGGGGAATCTGGACTTCCTGTTGTGTGATACATATGAACCCTTTCTCTCAGCTGACCCAGAGATGAAATGATGGTTAAGGAATGGTCTTGCACATTAGAGAGAACAACTCAAGTTTTAGAACAGGAAGAGGGAGAAAAAGTGTTTCAAGCTGGCTTTAGCTGACCTATCCAGGAAGGCAAACCATACTGAAACTGCTACCTGAACTTTCGTATTTCTTCTCTTTTTCTCTCCCATATTTCCATGCTCCTGGTACTGAATTATTATTCAAAACCTTATTAATCATTAGTCTTCATGTGCAAAGACAGTAAATCAGAATTTGTGGGATAATGTTTCGTCTCATCATTTTTCTTTGTGAGGCTGATGCTGACAGGCTATAGGTATGGGATCAGAAAAATAAAAAAGGGAGTACGGCATGTGTATATTCAAGATGAAACATATGTTTTGCATTATATCACATTGTCTTGGAACGTGCCCAAACTCTCCCATTATTTTAAGTAGAGCATGAATGAAATTACCAACTAGCCTTTCCAAAATTGTGGAGGAAGAAATTTGCATAAACCCCTCAAAAATACTTGTGTATCTTGTTCTTTTTTTTTTTTTTTCCATTTGAGCTAGCTGAAGTGTTAGAACCTATTTTTTCTCTCTAACCATTTGTGAGAGGTAGTTGAAAAGCAAAAAATTGATGGATTTTTTTTAAAAGGATTTTTCAGATGGTGTTACTATTTACTCAATGATTGTCTTCCTACTGACAGCCTACTGACAACATTTTCTTTCCCTGGCTGCTTTTCCAAGTCAGGGCTCTTTGCTTGATGCAACTTTTGGTCTACGTGATGCCTAAAACTAGCTTCTAAAGGTACTATCAATGTTTTCTAATGTACACACAACTTGACCTAGAATAGAAAGACTAAAATTGCATTTTATTTGTGACAGGAATAATAAAGTGAAATATATTATGGTTCAATGAGAAAACTTATGAAAGTCTGTGTTGACAACTTTAATATCAAATCTGTGGTCTTGCATCCTTACAGTAAATGTTAGATCTGGTTTTGGTACCAATTCAAGATGATAGGTCCTAGGACATAGGACAAACGAGATTCCTAAAGAAATACCATGTCATGGCAGCGCAATAAAAATCTAATATTAAAGACTTTAATGTGTGTGAGTATTGGGACAGCGTGATGTACCCCATCAGCTCGTACATTAAAAAAATCCCAAGATTAAAGCCTTCCAGATGGCATGAGAAGTGTTTTCATAGCATGGCTATATGTTTAAGAAAACATGTAGTTCATTTAACTCCAGTATTGAATTACTGACACTCTCAAGTAATACTAGAAATCACACCATGGAGGCAGAAGATAAAAACTAAAAAGAATGTCACACGGACCAAAGAGGACTATTTATTATTGATCATCAAAGAGGTATGAACAGGTTTTTCATGTGGAAGCTAAGCAAAGAGAGCCAAACGGAGGGAGTAGTTATGTAAGAGTATTTAACAGCACTTTCAGTTTCCAGAGATAAAATTAGAAGTGCCAGACTGTTCAAAATTTGCCTCTGCTTGTCAACTTTCTATGAGGACCACATTTCAGAGGGTCATTTTAATCAAAATGAAAGACACATCCTATTAGGACAGCTTTGCTGACAGATTATTAAGATTAATTACTAGCATACACTTGTCCCAGATGCCTTGTTGATGTCAGCTAGTAGAAGGCACTGGGAGGACTTACGGTATATGCTTTGCTCTTTAAAAGCAATTTACAATCAAAGTTAGCAATTCTAACTAAGTGAGAAGAGCTTAATCCTAGAGCTGTCACTAGGCATTATTTTCAGGTTCCTGACACATCTACATTAAAACAGTTTATATGTGAGAGTTAATAGGGTCTAGGATATTTCATTATGTAAAACAATCAACTGTTTTTATTAGAACAACCACATTTTCTCTGTGTGGAAGAGGCAGTGGCATAATAAAATAGAACCTCTAGGTTGGGTCCATTTACAAGGTTTTATAATACCTATCAAAATAGTTCTGGATGACTATTTTTATCCTGGACAACAGCTGGTGGACCTGTGGTGTGTAGGCTTTGATGATTAGTTGGCTGTGCCTATTGTCTTGCTCCCTCTCACCCCCCAATTCAAATCTATGTTGACATTTTTTTTCTCTGAAGGCAGTGAATATTATATTGTAATTAACTGTTGAAGCTGGAATATTTGACAGGTATTTAATGACAAGTTGCCGCTTTCAAATATGATCAGTATGCTGCCATGCTTGAGAAAAGATCTCATTGCTATGTCTCCATTTAGAAACAAGAGAAAAAAGGCTGTTGAATCTGCCTTATGAGAGCTTCAGGTGTTTTACCTGTTTCATTTTCCCAAAACACAGACCTTCAGGCTTATTCGCTAGAATAGCTATGAGTCAATATTAGAAACTCCTACGTTAGGGGAACACTTCTGACTGGTATGTATGTCTCTCTAAATAATACAAAACAAGAGCAGATATTTAATTCAGAACACATCAGTTCTCTTCCATTTTAAAACTGGCCATGTGAAACTTTTTCTCTTAGAGAACTAGGGAAAAGTACATACTATGCTAAAAGTACATATGACAATAAGAGAGTAAGTGCTTTAAAAAAAAAACCAACCCAAAATGAAACAAATTAGTTTTTAGGCGTATGTGAAGGAAAGAGGTTCTATGTAGCAGGCAATACAATACCATCGTCTTTATCCTACGTTTTGCATAAGATGTCTTTTTGCAGTAGTATCCTTAGGTGTGCCTGTTAACTTGTTGGAAATAACTGCTGCATCCCGCAATATTAACACTCGCTTTTTCCCTTCGAAGCAGGGCACGAAGGCAGTCTGCAGGATCACAACTCCCAGGGAAATTGTGGTGCTGCTTGGCCTGGAATGCATATCTTATGTTCTCACCATGGTTCTTACCAGTTCTGTGGAGGTCTGTCTGCACATCAGGAACCAAGGGAAGCATTTGACAGGTAGGACCCTCCCTTGGAGCATTCTGCTTGCATCTTTCATCCTTTTGCAATGAAGTTGCAGTATGTGTCTTTCTGATTTCTCTTCTAAATAAGAAAAGTGGTCTGTCAGGAACTGCTCAGTTGTTTCTGATAACTCCAACCCTATGCTAATCATAACTCTGGCACAGTGTTTCTCCATCTGTGAGGAAGAAAAGAGCATGGGAGGAGGGGGTGGTGGCGGTGGTGAGGATACACTAATGCTACAACATTCACCGTAAGCAGGATTTCATTGGCATACTGTAACGCATTGTTATTGTGATTAATTATTCCCCTCGGGGTGCTTAGTGTATCCTGATGCAAGAAATAAAATGAATGACAGGCAGTGTTTACCCTGCCTTTCCCTACCATGGTACCTGAGAATGCTTTGGCCTTGTTGTGGCTGCGCTGCCTGTATCTTTGCTAGATTTGTAGCATATTTATTTTCTACAGAGGGCAAACTTCTGTCTTCTCTAGAGATGTACTGGGAATCATGCTTCTTCATACAGAAGCTTTTAGCTTCTGTTTTGTTGCCTTTTTCCTTCACAGTGGAGGCTCTAATTTTTTGTTGCTGCACTGATGATCATCTTTGGAGAAACCTATGTCTAATAGCACGTAGTAGAAAGAAACAAAAAGGGTAATAAATTCTGTTATGCTGTTATTTCGTGGCAAGCAGAACTTGACTCTTTGATGCCTTGTTCACTGAGGCTCAACACAGGACCTTTGTAAAGTTAGAGTGAAAAGAAAGTGTACTTTCCACAAAGGAAATTGTGGAGAAAGCAATCAGTGTGGTAGGAGAGTGATGCTTTTACTGCATTTGTGGTGGAATGGAACACAGAGACCAAACATTCGATGATGTGAAAGGCTATGTATGAAGTGCTATTACTGTCACGATGATGACTGAATGCATGTTGAAATTACCTTTACAGGAATAGCAACAAATGATCTCTGTATCTTCCCCTCCTACTCATCCAAAGCTCTCAAGGCTGCATTCCTAATCAACGAAAAGCAGGCATCCCACACCCATGCCAAGAGGAATAACCTGAGCATGCAAGCTCTGCTTTGGATTAAATGTTAAAGCCATGTACCCTATATTGTCAGGTTATAAGAATTGAAAAGATAACGATAAATTCACTTACAATTCTCTACATCTACCCTCGTGTCCTGTTACTAAAATTCCAGTGCTGCAAACAAAATTCTCATTAAGTGCTAATGATTGTAATCATACAACTCTTTATAGCATATTGTGGTCAATAATTACATACACACATTCTTAAGCTGGAATCTTTCTTTATTAAAAATACATTTCCTTTTAGGGGCTTCAGTCACTTGAATGTGGAGTGAAAGTGAATTAGGCTGTAGCAGGCGTTGCAGCTATAGTTACTACTTCTTCCATTATTGCAAGTTATTATAAGCTTGTATGATTGAAACTGCTATAGATAAGCATGCAATAATATTTTCACTGTCACCATGATCACTGACTGAGATAAGAACTTGATGTTCTATTTTTGTTCTGGATAGAGAAAAACAAGGAGGGGTAAATGGGGGGGAAAGGGCTTCAAGTCTTGCAATGATATGCAAGGAAAAAAAATTTCCAAGCCTAAAGGAGGCCCACACATACGTCAATGATGACACACAGCTCTCAGAGGATTCAGTGTTAAAGGGACGTCTGCTAATTTTATTTGCAAGAGAGAAGAGAAAGCATGCACATTCAAGATACTTGTTGTATCATTTTTAAATCAAGGCCATCTTTTTCTCAGTGGTAAACGTGAAATGTTTTTAAAGGCCAGACTTAGCATAAAATCTATTGGTTGCTATGGAGACCACTTACCACACAGGACTGCACTCTGTGTTCAACTCTGTGATTTTCTCTATTCAAAGGTTCGGCATTGTCAAAAAACAAATTAGTTTTCCAGTTGTTTATTCAAAGTTCATTATGAGAAAGGTACTAAATAATATGGTATTTTATTCGTGTGTGGATAGGTGCCATGTGTGAATTAACCAGGGCACTATTCCTTAAATTTGCCATTTAAAAATAATTATAGCAAAATTTGCTTTTGTTAGGAAATAAAACAGATTTTGATCATTCTGTGTAAATGAACATGAAGCAAAGCAGGTAGTTGGAAGTGTGATCCCAACAAAATTACATGGTAATAAGGCTTTTCCCACCTACACAGCACTTAGTAACAAAGCACTGAAAGAGGAAGAAAGATTAAGCCCTGTTAGAGTAAAACTTTATACCTGAGGTGCATTACTTCTCTCTTTGTGAAAGGAAAGGTGGGTTCAGGACCCTGTGCTCGCTGAATTATTCATGCTGTCTTTTGCATCTCAGATCTTTAGGGTTGAAGCTGGTAGAGGCTGTTATTAGCAGAAACACAAATCTAACTAGGTACAGCAGTTCCTTGAAAACCTATTTCTCCTGAAGTGTTTGTCTAATTACAGCAAATGCTTTCTGCCAAACTGCCCAGCACACCCACTCTAAAAAGAACACATTCAGGGAGGATGTGCAAAGTGTTTCATTTGGAATATATTTGAAACTGAGGCTAGTTGACACCCAGAATCTGGGTGAGAGAGACAATTCATAGAAGTATCATGGGAAGCCTTTTATATTACCTAAAGATATTTCAAAGACAAATTGATGTCAGCAAGTTCATTCTCACTTCTTTTTGAAAATAACATTTTAGTCTAATTCCTGATTACTTGAGGAATGCATGAATATGTTACTTTCAGCACTTGAGATTTGTTCCTGTCACCTCCTTGGTGCATACTGTACCTAAGTGAGCCAAACTCAGAGGTGCAGCTACAGTGACTTCAGAGAAATGCTGGTGCTGCTTTTGGTGTGGGGTCTCACTCCCATTGACTGGCCAATGATAGGATTACACACAGCACAGTAACAGGTCTCAGCTCAGCTCAGAGGTTTCTCTGTGGATTTTTGGTGTTTAATTGTTCAACTGGCTTTTAATGTAATGGGTAGATTGTTGAGCAGTGTAGGTTCTCTCAAGTGATTTTGTAGGACCACTAGACGAACGAAAGGATATCTGAGACATCGTGGTTTATGATGGTCATTTTTAGAAATTCTGAGTTTGTAGGTAATGCAGTAAAGATTGCTTAATTGCAAATCTAATTTTTTGCCAAGCATTTGTGTGCATATAAGTTATTTAGAAGATTTCACTTTCCTAGTCAAATCACTCTTCTACTAAATACCAACTGTACAGTGTCAAGTCCTGATAATTAACATGTTGCAAACATGCTATTAAGACAAATCAGATTGAAACACATAAGAAAAATGAAAGCATAATTTAATTCCAGCTATTGTCAGTCTCTTCAAGAATTATTATGCAGTTGGCCTCCTCCTGTGCAGCTCTGTTTTAGCAGAGCGTGCACTGTTTCACACTGCATGCAAAGTAACTAAAAAAGAAATGAGTCTTTACAAAGGAATGCTCCAGTTTAAACAAGCCAATGGGGGCTACTTAGGCAAAACTAACTGGTGACACTATGTTTATAGTAATAGACAAGGGAACCTGACTCACAAATGGCACAGAAAAACCATGTTTAATAAGCCTCTATTGAAAGTGTCCTATTATTATTTATAATAGAAAACTTTTCCCCCTTAGAATAAGATTTTTCATTTTTCTTTGTAGTCAGGTTTGTGTCTGAGCTCTCCTGCTTAACGTCTTGCCTGTGTTTTTCCTTTGGTTGACATGGGCTCCTTCAGAGAACTCAGTAGGGACCTGTTTTTCCTTCTGTGTTCTGCCAGAGTTCATTAGGGTGCTATAGACTGTTAATAGAGCAGAATTTTTTGCCTACCGCATAGAATGGAATACTATTGTCTTTAATCAAAAGTAAATGTACTAGGAAGCTATCCCTGTCTGAATCAGCTCTCCTCCTGTACTTCTAAAGCAACATGACAAGGGGCAGAGTAGTAGGCAAGACATTGTTGCTAGAACTATGTTTTCAAGTGAATGAGGCATTCCTCAAAGGCACTGTATGTACAACATGAAAGAAGCAATCCCGACATGCACAGAGAGACCATTCAAGATTCCCATACAAAATTACTAACCTAATAACATGACCTGAATTAGACATAAAGCAGAAGATCTTTTTTTTCATGTTTTTTGAATGCTATCAAAACTTTTACAGGAATATTCACAAATAGGAATCTGCTTCTTGCCACATTGCACAGTTCTTAGTCTCTCTGCTTAAACTGGTAGCTCACTGAAAAAAGTTGTGGGTGTGGTTTAATATCACTGACTTTGCTCTAGGTTCTGCAGAGCATCTGTGTTGTTGACAAAATAGCAACTGACATATCTTAGCGAGAGGCAAGGTTGATATTTTCAGTCCTCATCAAAATGAAAATCAGTGCATAGTTCAATTTGGAAGTTTCATTTAAGTTTTTCTGTGTCTATGCTTGTTCATAAATTTTACTGAAGCTCAACATTTTTCCTTAAGACAAATTCAGCAAGAATTTCATGGCTTGCCGTCATGTTTATAGTGCGTTTATTTACAATTAATCTCTTCTTCTGAGAAAGCATTAATGAAAACTGTGATACATTTTTAGGCTGGAACTTACCTGTTTCTAATAGTTCAGTGCAGAACTCAGTCGTGGATTCTGTTTCCAACAGATATCAAGGGCAATGTAACTCTTTATGTTATTCAGTGTCTTTATTCAAGAAGAAGTGATGGTTTTTCAGTTAAAGCTAGACTGTCCCAGATCACAGTCCTCATTTTAAAGTTCAGTAATTTGAGTGAGTTGTAATCAGGGGAGATGCTGTGTGCATGAGTTAAAGGTACTTATAGAAAACAGCCATCAAATGATGACCTAAAATGCAATGATAAAGAATGGGTATGCCAAGGTTTGTTCTGTTATTATGGGCTTTAATACTTTTATATAGAAAAAAATAGTAATGAGAGAGAGGAGAAGGTTGAGAAATGGGATCTGGAAATTTAATGATGGGAAAACTCCTTAAGAATTTATTTGAAGGACAAGTAATACAAGAACCCAAATAGTTGAATTGTCTAGCCCAGGCTGAAAATGGCAAAGTACAAAAACTATTCTTCAGTCCTTTACCAACTACAGAGTAATCAACTTATTTAATACAATTGTTGTCTTCTATTTTTTCTAATTTTTCTTGGATATTTAAAAAGTAGACTGGTCTATTAAGATGAACTAGGTAATTTCTGAGTCTGTAAGCCCATAACACTTACTAAACTATTTGTTTAATAATTTTTTTATGTAGCTTTGGACAGTTACTTTAATAACGGAGAGTAACATATTCTTATATGACAATCCTTCCTTAATCTACTCATTGTGCTTGGTTAGTAAAGCAGAATAAACTGTGGTGTGTCTCTGTACGCAGCCTTGTATCTTTGTGCTGCCATGCAAACATTTTAGTTACATGAGATTTTCAATGAAAACTCCACGCAGGCACATTTGTTTGACCCAATGCTGGGCAAACAAAACATTGGCATTGCTTGTATGGTGCATCATTCTCCTAGAACAGAGGCATCAAAGAAAATGTGCACATAACAAAAATGCCCTAAGCTACTGCAGGAAAACTCCTTACATTTTTTCCTGCCTGGGGTGGGTCTTTCTTGGAAGTGATTCCGTTTCTCTTTCTCAGCCCTTTGTACTATCCTTTGTCTGTCATATTTGGAAGAACAGTGTTTGTAGACAGATTCTTAAGGACTGTGAAGACTCTGGGTTTTAGAATACAAGTCTAGGTTGCAACTTTGTACCTAAATAATGAGAAATTTTCTCCTGTTTTTCTCCTGTGTATAATGTTTATGAATATCTTTACCTTTAGGACCTTTCTGTCTCTAGAATCTCAGAGTAATGTTCATTTTACTTACTACCCACATGTTTTATGGAAGATACTGACTGATGCTTTTCTGTGAGGAACGTGGATTGTGTGGGGCTTCAACAAAAGATGATGTTAGTAGTGGTAAACATAAACAAATCTACAATGACAAGAGTGGTGTTAGAAAGGAAAGACATTGAAATAACCAGAAGTATTTCTGTGAGACTTCTGAAAGATTTTTACTGTTTTGGGTTGGACTTTGAATCTGAATTTATATCCAGACTGCCCTTGGGAACTGCAGTTCAGCTATCAAATATCACTGGCATTTAGCCTTAGTTTGGGGAGTAGATAGGAAAAGAGCCAAAGCTGCAGTGAGAGAGGATAAAAAAGGAACTGTGCAAAGCAGACCAAGTGGCCAGCCCTAATTTATTAAAAACACAAACCCAGCTGTATGTGTTTGTGATGCTTCATGCAATGTTCAGTTACATTTGGTTACAATTTTGCTGCCTTTTTCACTCCGTCCTTTGGGATTTCCTGGAGGAATTCTTTCCCCAAACTACAGCCCAGTAGCAAGTTCTGGGATACAGAAGTCCGTGAGAGTGCAATGTAGGTAAAAATTGCGTAACTTCACTTTTTGGAGACCAAGTGGGATTTTGTCTTGTCTAGATTAAAAGTGGGAAACTTTTTTTCCTGCTTTACTGTTGCATACACTTCTCATCCACAATACTTTAAGGTTAAATGTACAGATTTATAGAAAATTACTTTTCATCCCAGACCTCCTAGGCAAGGAAATCTTTTGAAATGCTTTAGGTATCAAACAAGTTGCATAAGCAAAAGAGTTTCCCTCTATCCAGTGGCCTCTATTCCTGAATGTGCTGGAGTGAAGTGCTAGTTTAATATATTGAACATCCAAATCAAAACAGAAGTAATTTTTAATTGTTCTGAAGAGCAGTGGGATACTGAGGTAGTGAGCCATTGTTTTGTGTTTTTCCAGGTTCAAGATGCAATGATTTCTAGATAGCCACAATTCACTTAATAAAGGGGAAAAGCCCAAATGTATATAATCAAAACAATTTATTT
Organism: Gymnorhina tibicen; assembly: GCA_013399875.1. NCBI lineage: Eukaryota > Metazoa > Chordata > Aves > Passeriformes > Artamidae > Gymnorhina > Gymnorhina tibicen. Next base: position 165,502 of record VXAZ01009300.1, on the reverse strand, counting down.
TTACTTGAAAACAAAAGTAAAACTTGATCAACTACACTGAAAAGGGACAGGACAAATTTACTGAGTTCTGTGAGCTCAGTAAATTATTATTATAATAATAATATAATAATTATAAATAATTATTGAAATTGATTTGCTTCACTTCAAGAATAATTGTTAATCATTGATTTGAGTTCATACAGTCTCTGACCTCACAATGCCAAAAAAATGAAGATGGGTTTAGTTAGATTTACTTGTACCACAAGGGGCACAGAAAGTACAGGAGAAGGAAGCATTGAATGTATATTAAAAGATTTACATAAATCTGCATTTAAACCATGACTGCTCAAGAAAGAGACTATGTTGAACTGGCTGGTGCTCAGATGCACCATACTGAACTTTGTGCACTGGACCCTCTAAGACAGAGGGGTGTGGGCATACTGTGCAGATCCCAGAACATTGTACAGTTCAAGCATATCTTCTGTCTATTTAAGGTAGAAGATTTTTTCATTTGTATGCCTTGGATTCCTTTTTCTGTCAAATGACAGTGCTTATTTTAGTTGTTATCAGATTTCTAAGTAGCTCACAGATAAGAATAACTTTTCCCTAACTGAGAAACGTGTAGGTTTATAGGCTGTTTTGTGTCATGACACATTTAAAAGTCATTTGAATTTTATAATGAATATGAAAATTAAAAGATGGATTATTTCAGGAAGATATGTCAGTATTGTTGACAACATCTATTACCTTCTTTGTGCCAGTGCGTCTGCAAGTTTAATACTGCATGACCTTGAAACTTGCAGGCTAAAAGGAACTGCTGTTTGCAGTAGAGGAGACCTGACTCTAGCAAGCACTGTTTGGCACCAAAGTAAATGGGATTTAATTGCTTGGAATACTTCTAAAGGAATAAAAATAATATTTGATTTTTCTCCATGACCGACAAGAGACACATTATTCTACAGAGGTTCTCCCTTCCCTTCGTCTTATGTCCTTTTGTTTTGGGGCAGTTCTCTTCCACTGAAGCAAGTGCTACTTTCCAGAAATCACATCACACTGATTAATTCCTCAGTTGAGGCACAGTCTGCTGATTTGTAGTGCTGTCTGTTCATAGTCATTTAAAATGACTGTTAAATCAGAGCTCTGAACACCCACATCTCTGCCATGTTGCTTCAGCAGTGTTTAAGAAATTGGTTCCCCAGAATTCACTGTTCCCTTCACTGAAGAACTGCTGCTCCAGTGAGCACAAAGTCAGTCCTGTGCCACTGCAATAGTGACATTCACCTCAGCAAAGTCTGTTTATAACTGAGTGTTGTAGTATCCCCAGATTTGAGATTAGCCACCTCTGCTTGTAAAAGTTGTCATCACTTTTTTCTAAAACTGAGCAAGACTCTGCATATGAACATGCATGTGTCTGTGGTATTGCCCTTGTCTCCATTTACAAACAAATTTGATGGTGGAGGAATATTTCCTCCCAGAGATATTGTTGCTCTCTTAGAAACTGCATCTAAACTACCATGCCAAAAATCCTCAATAATTACTCAAATGAAGCCCAGCTGTACTTATTGTACCTTCCTGTAATGTGTATGCCTAAAAGAACTGAGTGATGATGATTTCGTTGTGTCAGAAGATGTAATCATACAACTCGACCTTAAAATAGCAGCAAATCTAGCTCTAGAAGGAGATGGTAACTGCAATCAGTGTACTGCTACATAAAAATGCATATTTGAGTGCTGAGAAGTTTGAACTAATTCCTGTGTAACAACTTGTTAGGTACAACTTGTAGCCCGCAGTAATTTTGTTTACTGCCCAGAGCATGTGTCTGGATGTAGATCCCATATTCTTTCACCGAATAACCACTCTCTCTTAAAGCTGATGGGGCTGGGGAAGGGGAAAGCAGGCTCAATATGTGACAAGAAAAATTTAGCCTCTGCCAAAAATGTTGGATTCTACTAGACAGTGTAATTAATGAAAGGATTTAGAAGAAAGAGCCTATGGAACTCTTTAAAGCACAATAAAGGGACATTTATCTGCATTATGTCTCTTGCTGCAGTTCACATTTTCAGCTGGCTCCGTGTCAATAGTAGCTTATGATTCTGTTAGCTTTATACAGAGAGAAATCATACCTAGATGATAGATGTCACTTGTGGATTTTGCTTTGTTGTTTTTTTCCCATGCACTCCATCTGCAGTGTATTAGCAGGTTATTCTCCTGTAACATTGTGAGATGCCTGGCAAATGTAACAAAGGTAGTTGGTAAATAGGTATATATTCAATTTACAAACAGTGCTCAGTAGATCAGTATTCTTATGGCTTCTGCTTATGGCAAAAAAACTGAGGTGAACAAGTGGATGGCATGAACTCTGAAAAAAAAGCCTGCCTGATTTTAATGACTGAGGCACAGTGGGATATGTAAGACTGGTAACTCCAAAAGTAGCAGATCATACTCTCGTGTCGTGGAAGGGTGTTAGTTCAAGAAATGGGTTTTAAAGAGGAGGTATTTGGTATTTTATGCTTCAGTGAGTTGGTGTTTCATAGAAATACCTGAACTAAGGAGATAAACTTCGTAAACATTTGATACAAATGGACTTTTCTCTGTTCACCTTTCCACATCATGCCCTTCTGCCAGAGTTTTTGTAGAACAGAGAAACTTGAAATTAAATTATGCCAAAGCACACACTTGCTGTGTCAGTCATGTTTCAGTAATGTAAATTCAGACAGATAACTTGAGAAAGATCAGATGGAGAAGAGTTTGTGTACTGTAGGTGTTGCACCAAGCAGCATGGTTGTGTTCACCTCGTCTGGGCCTGCTTGGCCTCTTGGGTTGATAGAATTATGGAGTCTTCAGCTGCTGATTATCACAGAAAAGAGAATATTTGTAGACTAGTGAAATGAAGGGAGAGTGTGCTGATTTGTAAAGTGCTTGGAAAATACCTCCAATAAGTCTCTAGTTCTGATTGCATGTTCCTGTTCAGTGTGATTTTTAAGAGTCTCTGTTTTTATATGTGTCAGCACAACTGTGAGAATATTCTAGTTGCAGGGACTTCTGTAAAGGATTAAACAAAAATAAAAGTATTCACTGTGTCTTAGGGGCTTGTTTCAAATTACAAATAACTTTCTGTCCTTTTGTGGGCATGTCTGTTATGTTCCTTGCCTGAATTCTGGGTACTTGAACTTATTCCTGTATTAGTTTGTGCTGTTTCCTACTGAATTTGCTTCTGATGGAGTGAGCTGATCAACTGAAGAAAGACCTTTGTATATGATTTTTATATTGTCTTTATGTACACAACCTGTACAGAACACAGCTGGGCAACTATTGTATACTTAGACAGCATGCACTGAGGATGTTGGAGCCTCTCTTCAGTTTTGATGCTGTTTCTCAGATTTTAGCTTCTTGCAGCAATGACTGGCTTCATTGCTGATTCGTATGGAGACGTAGTAGTCTGTTTCGCAACACTGACTTGAAATTGTAACTGTAATACAGACCACACAGTTTCCTGTAAGAAAAATTAATAAAATATCTGTCTTCATTTCCAGGCACCATTTAAAAAAATAATACATCAGTGTAATTCTCTGTAAAGTTATAAGATTTATTAAGACAGCAGCTTTGTTTGAAATAGCAAAAGTGCATCTCCATTAGTTCTGCTATATGTTGTTCTCAGGTATGACTTTCTTTTCCATCTGAGAGGAGTCCTAAACTTAATCATGTTTATTATGGTTTGTTAGTATTTGAGGTGTTTATATTCATATCGCAGAACTCAAAACTGAATGTGAATTAACTGTAAATTTTGACATTATCTTGAGTATAGAGCATCATACAGACTCTGAGAATAAAGGTGTATTAATCCTCTGAAAAGTGGTTGAAGCTCAGATGACTTCCTATTTAACTTGCTTAGGCCTTGAGAATGATAAAATCTTAAAAATTTCTGTATTCCTGGAATCAGTTCAACCAGTCTGTCAATTCACATGATAGAAACTGGTTTACTTATTTATTGAACTTTCCCTAGGCCCTTTTCAACATGTGTCATAGGCAAGGGACTGAACTGTCACCTGGTGTGCATATATGCAGAATCTCAAAATCACAGAAGGGACCCACAAGGATCATTGAGTCCAACTCCTGGCCCTGCACAGGCCCATCCCAAGAATCACACCATGTGCCTGAGAGCATTGTCCAAAAGCTTCTTGAACTCTGTCAGCCTTGGTGCTGTGACCACTTCCCTGAGCCTGTTCCAGTGCCCAATAACCCTGTGGGTGAAGAACCTTTTCCTGATATCCAGCCTAAACCTCCCCTGACACAGCTTCAGGCCATTCCCTTGGGTCCTGTCACTACAGAGAAGAGATCAATGCCTGCCCCTCCTCTTCCCCTCATGAGGAAGTTGTAGACCCCAATGAGGTCTCCCCTCAGTCTCTTCCTGGCTGAACAGACCAAGTGACCTCAGTCTCCTCACACAGCTTCCCCTCAAGGCCCTTCACCATCCTCATGGCCCTCCTTGGGACACTCTCTAACAGCTTAATGTTTCTTTATACTGTGGCACCCAAACTGCCCCCAGCACTCAAGGTAAGGCTGCCCCAGGGCAGAGCAGAGCAGAGCGGGACAATCCCCTCCCTTGCCGGGCTGGCGATGCTGTGCCTGATGCCCCCCAGGCCACGCTTGGCCCTCCTGACTGCCAGGGCACAGTGACTCACATTCAGCTTGCCATGGACCAGGACCCCCAGCTCCCTTTCCACAGCACTGCTCTCCAGCCTCTTATTTCCCAGTGTGTGTGTACATTCAGAGTTGCCCCATTCCAGTTCAGTATTAGGGAGCTTTAACATTTTCCAATTGTATTTTCTTACTCATATTGTTTTCCCCTTCTTTTTCAGTGATAATCCTTAGTTTCTAATGTACCCACTGCATAGAGTTGCAGGTAAGTTTGTGGATTTACTTTAGTTTCCATGCTGAATTAGATTGAATCTTCTGGACTGTAGCCAAAAGACACCTGCAAACATTTTTACTATCTGATCTTCTTAGTCCCTCTGTTGTTGTGACAGTTTGTCTCCTATGGTATCCAGATTTTTTCACTTGTGATGATGAAGAGCTTCAGCTCCAGCTCAGTTTCCAGCTGGTTCCTCTTGTCAGGTTCATAACATAGGCAATGCACTTAACCCAGTTATTCAACTATTACATTTGAAAACAGTTTTGCTGAATGAAATAACAGCAATGCTTCAAGCCTCAATTAGGCTGCTGTGTTGTATTGTTCCTGCTAATCAGGCTGGTTCCTAGCAGGCTCTCTTGAGCCAGCCTCACCATGTCTTTTATCTTTTATATTAAATCTAGGACATGGTGTGGTGTCGAGGACAGCTTGTCATAGCTGGACTTTACTGGATTTAAGATGCCTGTGTCTTGGTGGTTACAGGGAAGTGTGACCAGGGGGAAGCATGTGGATTTCGGTAGCAATCCCCATTGTTAAATAAGGCAGACAGCAGCTGCTGGTCTAGGGTTTTGTGACATGGCTGATGGGTTTTTTCAGCATCTGCTATCGAGTCTGGCTTAATCATGGGACCAGGTCATTTGTTTGAAATGATAAACTGTAGCTTTCAGCAACTTGATCCATATAAACGATAAAGTTCATGCCTGGGTTTTGTTGTGAAACTTGCCCCTTCATTGTCTGGCTTTCTTTTTGGATATTGCAAACTGGAAAAATTGTATCTGTCAGCTATTACCTTGGCATTTATGAGATGTAAGGATAGGGCCTCAGTGAAATGGGAGAAGCTATTTATTATTGTACCGAGTCTGATATTGTGCTAAATTCTTCTTGAACAGACTAATTGTATCCATGTTCATTTTCTCAAAGGGCATGAGAATTATATGTGGGATTAGAAGGATTCAGGGAAATTTTCTAAAGTCAGCCATTGTCAATTGAGGCTGTACAGGGAGAAACTCTGTATGTTCTTGTAAAATGTTAGACTGTTGAAGTAAGTGGGGCTTGTTTAATCTCCTGGCCTCGGCAGTGTAAATGTTGTAGTATTTCACGTGTTCTTGGGATTTCTGGGATTCAAAAAGAACTGTCTATTGGATCCTATTTTGGCCATCAGCAAGAAGCAAAAGCTAAGGACTTGCCCATTCATCTTTACTGCTCTAAAATTTCCACTGGAAGGTCCTAGAAGATTGATACTCTGATAAAGGCTTCCTTTTCTTCATTCTACCGGAGACCTTATCTCTGCTATCAACAGGTTTAGAACCTTGTCCTGGCTTCTGGCCTGTTATGACTGAAGAGGGTTTTTCTCTTGTGTTTATAAGCATTCACAGGATTAATGTCAGATGGGATCGGGGAAAATACTGCATTGGGAGGGATGTCTGAAAGTTTCTAGTCATGGGACCACTCTGCAAATGATTATACGAAACACAGAAGCCCGAGAAGGACGTGTGGATACACCTTATGATAACAGTAAATATTAAAAGGCAAGATAAACTAACCCCTGTGTGCATGCATACACATCTGCATGTGTAATCATCTAAACTCCTCCTCCCCAAAGTGAGCAATTTTGATGATCAAACAGGTTTTCCCTTACCCACATCTTTGCTGCTTGCACAGCCCTGATTATAATTAGGCCCTTATGCAAATGGCATGAAAAGCCTTGGGAGGAGGAGGGTCTTGGAAACGGGAAGTTCCTTGAGAAAATAGCAAGAGATAAAGAGAGGTGTCCAGATTCTTGGATGGAACAGATATTGGCACTGCTGGCAGAGCTTACAGACCTCTGCCGTGTGGATCCATTTGTTTCTGCCTGTGCCTGCACCTGTCACAGACACACACCTCTCATGCACAGCAAGAAGGTTCACAGGTTCCTCTGTCAACTCCCCCCCACCCCATATTTGCTCACCCTCTTAAAGGCAGACAAACCAACCCAATGCAGACTCAAGGAGGAATGCAGATTGGTAGGGACCCCTGAAAGTCTCTGCTCAAAGCAGGGCTACCTCGAAAGCTCAGTCAAGTGGCACAGCCCTTTTCCCATGAAGTCTCGAGGGTCTCCAGAGATGGATTTTCTGCAGCCTCGGTTGCAACAGCCTGACTCAGGGCTTACCCACCCTCTTTGGGAAACTTTTTTTCCCCAATTCCCAGACAGCTCTGCCCTTGCTCCAACTTGTTGGCTCCTGTCCTTTTGCTCTCTGCACCTCTGAGAAGAGTCTGTCCTCTCTGTGGCTCCTGGCAGGTATTTGAAGGGAAAAATTCCATGCTCTCAGCCTGCTCTTTCCTATGCTACACCACCACTGGGCCCTGCTCTGGATCTTCTGCAGGCTGTCAAGACTGGTCTTGTTCCAGGAAGTCCCAAATCTGGACACGGGGTGTTCCAGATGAAGCCTCACGAGCTACTGAGGCGAGGAGCCACAGCCCCTTCCCTGTACTTGGCAGCCACACTCGTGCTCAGGACGTGGTTGGCCTCCAGCAGGGCAAGGACCCACTCCTGACTCATGTTCTCCCTCTGGCCTGCTGGGCTCCAGCCCCATCCCTGCAGGGCTGCCCCTGGCCTGCAGCCCCAGACTGTGCCTTGAGCATCCTGGGCATCCTGGCAGGTCACCCCTGCAGCCGGCAGGGACAGGGAGGGACCAGTGCCCGGAGCCCCTCTGCAGGGCTGGGGCCTTCAGCAGCCATCAGCTGCCTCCAAGTTGGTGTCACCTGAGAAGCTCCTGAGGGCAGGTCCTTTTGTCCTGTTGATCAGCTTGTTGCTGCAGATGTGAAGCAATGGCAGCCCCAGAAGTGGCTCGTGAGAAATGGCACTTCTATTTGCCAGTCAGTAGGACTTTGAACTGTTGGCCAATAGCCCTTGAGCCCCCTGGTCCAGACAGCTTTTCAGACACCTTGGGCACTTACTTGGCTCTCATCAGCAAAGATGACGGCTGTCATCGTCAGAATTCCTGGCAGTGTTTCCTCTAAGATCTTTAGTGGGCACCACCTTTTTCTCTGTAGTGTTTGGATTTAGTACCATGTTCACAGGGATTTCTGGGAAGAGCTGTCTAATACACTGGATTCTACTTAGACCAGAATCCTGATTATGGGTTCACCTTGCCAGTAAGATGATTATAATCAGTTGCTGTCCTTTACTTTGCATTTCCAATGGTAGATGAAAGAAAATAATGATGTTTATTTAGGAAACTCAACACAGGTGTAAAGCTTGGACAGATGACTAAACAGAGAAGAAATGAAAATTATGCCTGTATTTGACTCACATTAGCACCCCTATTTTTTTTTTTTATAGCCCAGTGCTATTTATGAGAGCCACTTGGACTTACTGTTTCTTAACCAAGGAGCAGTTTTTACCATTCTGCTAGGTTACGTTCCCTAGTTTTGGAAAATCTTATGTCCTTTTGGCATGGCCAGATACAGCTATTACTTGTCTGAAGGTAAACAGGATCAGTTTACTCTTACACTAGCTCAAGGCTAACCCCTGATGCAGGAGTGAGGTATAATGGATGAAATATAATACCTTGCACTGTTATAATACTTTGCACTGTGTCCCTGACCTCAGGTCCAGTCATGAATTGGTGCAGGTCTCTGAGTTCATGTTATGGGAACCTGCTTGAGCAGGATCCAGTTGTTTCTGAGGAGCAGCTGCCACTGCTTACTTTGGATAATGCCTCACTCCATTCTGACCCTGCTGTCTCCTCTGTGGGAGAAGCTGGCTGGGCCAGTGCCCATGGACCTTCCATGGGACCTTATTTTTCCTGTACAGATTCTGGGATGTCCCCTGCCTCAGTAGTCCTGTTGGTGTTCTGCAGTTTGAGAGGCTTTGAATGTTGTGATTGCTCAGCGACAACTCCCAGTACAGTCCATTGGGTGTATACATCATTTTGTATAAAGCATTTCAGCTGAGGAAAGTTGTTTCATCTCTGGAACTGTTGCAGACTTCTGCTTGTTCCTTTTTGTTTGTTTGTAGGTATTGTTTGGGTTTTTTTGTTACTGTTGTTGGTTGTTTGACCTGTTTTAACAAGGCAATCTGCAGGGAGAATCTTGCTTGATGGCTAATTATTTGCTTGCTAATAATCTTTTAATTTTCTGTCGTCTGTTAACTCCCTCCTGGTTAAAATTTCAAAGCCTCATCCACTAGGATCTTCTATAAACCTCACTATCTCTTAATTACAGTTTATCTTCAAATCCCTACAAAATGGCTGTAATCAAACTTCTATGGAATGTCCTGGTGTTCTGGGGCTTTTTTTGAGTTAAGGTAGATGTATTGATAGTTATTCCTAGATCTACTTATGATTTGAAAAGTTAGCTTCAAAACTTATGTGAAATTTACCCTCACAGTTAACTGCAGAGACAAAATAACTTACTGTAACTTCACTAGGATATAATTTAAGGTCTTTTGAGGTCGATGCAACAATTTCACTTGCACTCTTTTTAGAGTCAGCAATAAAGTAATTTATTTCTGTTAGATTTGATGTTTTTTGGGAGTGGAACCTTTCATACTGGTGTGACTTTGCTAACATTATGATGTTCTCTCTCTGTTTTTTCCTCATTTACATCTTTATTAAATAGCGTATGAATTTACTTAACTGCACCCCATGAGTTCCAGTAGTTGCATATCATGGGCATGGTCATCACTTGTAGGCAGAGCCTTTCTCTAGGGAAGTCTAAAGATGCTTTCAAAGAAACCCACCCAAAACTGGGGCTTTTTTCATGTGCTAGGTTACTTTAGGTTGATGTGGCTGTCTCAAGCTGTCATACCCAGACACACATTCATGTTGTGGAAAGCTTTCTTGGTACCAAACAGTTTCTCGCTGTATATGGACTTCATTTTCTGCAAACAAATCACTGTCTGATCATTCCTATACAGATCTGTAAAGAGTCGAGAGTAATGCATCTCTTTCAGGAGCTTAGGGATTAATACAGGCATTTCTATCAGAAATTGCTCTTTATTAAAGAGTGACGTGGCTAGGTCCAGGAGAATTAGAAAAAAACAGCTTTCCTTCATAGAAAAGGCGAGTTTCATTTAAATCTGATTTGGTTTTATCATTTTTTGTTTCTGTTCTGGACTAAACCTTTCTGGAAATAAACCATGAGGAAGCTCCCTTCAAGCAAGGTTTTTCTACAACATTCTTTGCAATTTAAAAAAAAGTTTATATAGGCTTTTATACCTTACTCATCACCATAGTTTCTCTGAACGCTTTCCAGAGGATGCCAAGTGATGTGCATAATATCTGACTTATGTGGTTTGTTATCTTTCTGATTGTCTTCCCAGAAGGAAAATTGTAAGTGTGGTAGTTTGTTTACTTTTGAAGGACTTTGGGGATAAGAGATAGTTTGTCTAGCCTTTGATTGAAATTCCTGCTACCTTTCCAACCCTTTAGCAATTCTTCCTGAACTACTGGGCAGTCGGTGGCTGCTACCTTTTGCTGTTAATTCTAGCAACAGGCAGAAGGCAATAACATTTCAGTATTTATTCGTGTTCCTTTAAGGAGCCTTAAATGACAACTGACTGCTAACAGGGGAGCAGTAGATGACAAAATGTGAGATGACAAAAATCCAACTTTCTGATATTAAATAGTTCACCTTAAGGTACTTACTGTTTATATGAACTCCTAGTTTCTACTATACTTTCAGTCACGGTGTATGACTGATGCAAGACCTGACTTGTTTCCATTGTAAGTGGAGAGTATATAGTCCCAGGGGAGGAGAGCCATGGCTCAGGTGAGCCACTGACAGGACAAATTCTATATGCAGACATGTTTCACTTGCGTTGCTCACGCTTTTTGGGAGCAAAGACAGTTTGACTTATCAGTATTGAGCCCATGCATTCTAAATGCTTTCTTGCCGTTTTAAGATTAAGTCATTGTTTTCAGTAATGCTCTGTCTAGATGCAGGGAGCTGTATCTTTTAGCATGATTAATACTCAGCTATACCTGTTCTGGCATGGCAATGGCACTTCTTGTTGATGATAATAATCTCTCTCTTCCTTCCACAAAAAACTGTCACGAGTAGCATGGACTCCACCCTTCAGAAAAGTAGGAACAAAAGTAAGACCCAGACAGAGCAAAGGTCAGCAAGTAACTTCTTACTCTCTTTTAAGATTTTCTTTAGTCTTCATGTACATGCTAACTTTAAAACCTGTTAATATTCTTACACAGAATCCTTTTGTCTTTCTCACTTTTATTTTTTTTTTTACTTTAAGCCTCTGGTATTCATTACACTATGGTTTGGTGCAAAGCCAGGCTTTGGAGTCCAAGAAGGCCATTTTGCAAACTATTAAACTAAGAATTAATCTAGTTTTTGTAAAACCACATCCATTTCCTCACTTTTCATCTTGTTTCCAAAATTAGCCTTGCAAATGGAGCACTGGGACTGTAATTGCTGAGATTTCTTCCTCCGCACCTACTCCAAAGGTTGCAGATGAATCGTTGTCTTTCCTGGAGAAGCTTGGGGGCCGGCAAGCCTAGTGATTCAAAGTGAAGCCTTCATAGACATTACCAGTATTTTTTAAGCTGTGTGTGACACAGCTCTAGGCTGTTTTCCAGAAGGTTAAGCTGCTTAACTTGTCTCTGAATTGTGACAGCTTGTTTACTTTGGATAATGCCTCACTCAGTTAGCCGTAACTCACCAGGAGTTATGGCCTAACTAGAAGTACTGATTATGGGGTGGTCTGGTAGTGAAAAGAGGAGGAAGAGAGAAGATGAACCTGATGAACAAGAAGAGATTGCATTTTCTGTAGGTGGAGATGCTGCATGGGAGTCAGGGATTAGAGAGCACAGAGGAGGCATGGAGTTCAAAAGTCAGGTGAAAGAAGGCATTTATGGAGAGTAAGGGGGTGGTCATAGGATGGCAGTATTGGTCAGAAAAGGGAAGAAGAAATAGCACAAAAAGGAGGAGGAAAATAGAGATGATAGTCTCAGGTACTGGTAGCATGTCGTGCTGAAATGTGGAAATAAGTTAAATGCCAAATCTGCCTTACAGTTATTAATTTATTAGAGAAAGAGAATTGTGATTAACTCCTGCTATAAGCATGAAAGTGTTTTTGTAATTGTAGAAGTGTATATATGGATCTATTTTGTTGGTGGTTTTTTTTTGTTTAATCTCATTAATATTCTAGGAAGGTCATTCTGGCGATGTACTGCTTCTGTATGAAACTCCCTTCAGTCTTTACAGGTGACTTCTATCATGGGATTCTCTGGAAGGACCTAAAGGAATTAAGTAGATAATCTATTAATTCAGGTAAATATTTATTATGTTTTTCTTTTCAAGAATGAGAGAGCTGTTTTGGCCCCAACACATCCTCAATGGATTTATTTCACACACACTCTATTGTGAAAGGTCCTAATTTATTCATCTCATGATTGAATTTTATGTCCTTTCTATTAAAGTTATTCTGCAAGTGATGCAGTCCACTGGATTAAGAGATTGAGAGTGCTGAATAGGATTTGTTACAACATACTGTCAGAAAGGAAGAATTTCTTGATTTAAAGCTGATAATCAGATAAGCTCCAACAAAATAGTCCTAGGTGCCTCTTTTTAGTACTGTATGCTTTTCACTTACCTGGCTGCGTGCGTGTAGAGCTCTTCTCAAAACAGGCACTTTTTTCTTTAAGGGTTTCATCTGACACTGATTTGTACCAAGTAGTACCCTACTGACAATTGATATCATACAGAAGGTTGACAGACTGGGTTTTAAATTAAGATGAGAACAAGAAGGGATTGCAGAAAAGAAAGAAGAACTATTAAAAAAAAAAAAGGCAAGAACTAGAAGTTACGATCACACAGTCATTTGGGATTTCAGTCACCTTGAGTTACAGAATGTTCTTTTATTCATACGGTTTTAATTGGAGTGTTAAACAGTTTAACAAGAACAGTTCATGCATAAGTCTTTTTAAAGAAATTAATTTTGAAAGGACATATAATGAAAGAGCTTGTAGTGAGAATGCAAAAGAAACTTTATGAATATGGGACTTTGGGAAGCATTGTGAGACATGTAAGTTACCACCACACTGTCTAGGCAGTGGATTTTCCTTTTTTTTTTTTCTTTTAACCTTCTTGTATTATGAGTTCTTCTTGGACATAAGAAACCTTTCAGCTTTCTATGGGCAATTTCAGACTTTGGTTCCTGGATCCAATTGTGCTTGTTTCCTACCACCAAAAAGTGTTTTCAGATCCGTTAATTAATTTCTGGTATTTGTATCCTAACGGATATGAATATGCAACTTGTGTACATTACTGTCACTTAGCATTGAAAGGACTGAACACATTAGCCCTGAGGCTAGAAATTCTTCTATATGCCAGCAGTTGTGGGAATCACTGCTGATTTTTTCACTGTGCTATATGCCAGCAATACTAACATAATTCACCTGGGTGGGATTTTAAATAGGAATGCTGTTTCTTGCATGTCAACACAATTTACAAGTTAAAATCTGTGTTTCAAACAAACAGAAATAAATCTTGTGCATATTATATCCCCTTTTTATTACTTTATCCTTCTTTTCTGGATTCTGGTTCCATGTTTATGAATTCCAGGTCTTCCTAATGCTTCCATAGACAGATCTCCACCTGAAAAGCTCTGTTCTCCATCCGTCTCTTCTATTTTCAGAGTTGGCGTACTTGGATCATTGCTTCCTTCGTTTGTTTAATTATTTGAGGTTCTGAAATATTTCTGATTGTTTATCTTGGGGTAGTTGATGCCAGCCCATGATGTAATGTCACTGCAGGTGAGCTTTTGCAAAGGGAAGGTCTTGTGTTTCCCTTGGTGAATGAACGCTGATTTCTGCAGCCAAGGGAGTTCTGCAGCTGAAGACTACATTGAGTGTCCTAACCCTAAACCAATTAGCTCTACCTTACATCTGGATGATTCCAGCTGCCTGTGGACCTTGACACCTAAATGCACATGCTGTTTCACCTAAAAAGCCCAAACACAAAGCAACTCTGCAAAAGTTTATCTGAGCAGACCAGAGAACTCTGTTCGGAACATGGTTAGACACAGGCAAATTAATCCCTAGTGTAATTTGACTGACTCAGCTGCAGTTGCAACAGCAGTTAATTTAAGTATATTTTGTTTCCTTTAAAAAGCAATATGAGGAGAGAAAAGAGCCCACAAAAAGCTTCACAAATAGTTAGGTTCAAAATTTGGCCAAGATCTACACAACTGAAGTAGCAGGGAGATGAGGGAATGGGTTATTAGGTAAGAATATTAACTGCACATTTTCTTTGCACTGGGATCATTTTACAAGTATGACCTTAAAAAATCTGACTCTTATTAACATTTGTATAATTTTCCTTCCTTCTGGCCAAAACATGGGATCTTTGACCATTTGTAATTTTATGCTACCATGTGCAGTTAACATTTAAAAATACCTAGTTGTTTAATGCTGACTAGTGAGTGTGCTCAGCTACCATGCTTTTAGCAAGAACAAGATATGCAAGTGCAAAACATACAGAACATTTTACGAGAGCTTGGATTAATGGGCATGATTTCATAGAGGACCTGTTTTGTTTTCTTAAATGCTTTACTATAATAATCTGAAAATAAGAATATAGGTGCAGCTTCTACTACCCTGAGCCATCAAAAATGTAGCAGTTTTTTCCTAAGATGCTGACCCTGATACTAGTGAAGAAAGCAACTTAAATAATGCAAGACCCTGCTGTTAATATAGCTTTTTCTTTTTCCTTGTATAAGTTTCATCAAACATGTTACATATTCTTGTGCTGGATAAATTGGTGGAGGACTTGGGTTCTGTAACAGTGCTATAAATTGTCCAGCTTACACCAAGAAACATTTTCATTCCACACACCAGAGTAAGTGTGATTTCTATGATCTGTTTAGGGTATTCCAAGTTCACACAGGCATGGAGAGATGGTGGTCTTCTGCTCCTCTTCCTGTCCTGGTAATAGCACCTAGGGTTAGGGAGCTCATTTTGTCAAAAGCTAATGGATTTGTTATTGGTTGGGGTTGGATTTATTTTATTTTTCCCTGCTTCAGAACTGTTTTTTCTGTAAGTTCAGTTTTTGAATCGAGATGATGGCATGCCCAAATAAACATACTGTTGCCAGTGATAAGGAGGCAGTGGGATCATGCAGGCAGGGAAGGTAAAAGGCTTATCTTTTTAGCAGCAGCATTACTGTGGTTAATTTTTCACCCGTTTTGATGCCGTACATTAAATTATATCAAACCAGATATTTTACATCTCTGCCTAATGCAACATATAAAGGCAGGAGTACCATTATTTTAATATTTGTCACAAACTTTACTGCACACAGATCAGATCTTAGCTGACATTTCATTAATTTGTACAGCTGTTATATATCTTGCATGTCTGTGATGTATAGTTAGAAAATATCCATTTATTTTACATATTTCAAGACATTGAAATCAGTATACCATATTCTGTGCTAAAATGACTATATGAAGTGACATTTATACTTTTTGTTCTGTCTACAAGTACATAACCAATTTTTAGAAACTTGGGGTTTTTTTACAGAGAATAATGTATGTGTACAGGGAGCAGTAATGACAGTTTCATCAGAAGACTTGTTAATCTCAGGGTTATTTTGCCACCAAAGCCCTAGGAAGGAATTAATTTTGTCTAACTTTCAGTAGTCCATTTTGTTGTTTCCCTGCACCTTTGTAAATGGATTTGAGACGTGTTTCAAGTGCCGAGACATTTGATAAAATATTTGCTAGTACATGATAAAAATTATTATAATGATTCTGGGAAAAATCCTGCAAACCATTGAAAAAGCAGAACTTGGAGACACTTGAGACTAGCCTTCAGAATAACAGAATTCTTAAGTTTGGAAAAGACCTCTAAGATCATCAAGTCCAACCATTAACCTGGCACCCCTGTATTCACCAACAAACTGTGTCCCCAAGTGCCATATCCACACGCCTTTTGTAACACTTGCAGGGAGGATGATTCCACCACTTCCCTGGGCAGCCTGTTTCAAAGCCTGACCACCCTTTCAGTGACGAAATTCTTCCTAACGTCCAACATAAATCTCCCCTGGCCCAGCTTGAGGCCATTTCCTCTGATCCTGTCACTGGTTACCTGGGAGAAGAGGCTGACCCTGACCTGGTTACAAGCTCCTTTCAGGTGGTTGTAGTGAGCAGTAAGGTCACTCCTGAGCCTCTTCTCCAGGCTAAACAGCCCCAGCTCCCTCCGCCAGTCCTCACAAGGCTTGTACTCCAGACCCTTCACCAGCTCCGTTGTCCTTCTCTGGACACGCTCCAGTACCTCAATGTCCTTTTTAAAGTGAGGGACCCAGAAATGAACACAAAATTTGGGGTGCAGCCTCACCAGTGCCGAGTACAGAGGAGCAATCACTGTCCTGGTCCTGTTGGCCACACTATTTCTGATAAAAGCCAGGATGCTCGGGGTTGTTGTGACCCAAGGGCAGGACCTGGCACTTCACCTTATTGAACCTCATACAATTGGCCTTGCGTCATTGATCCAGTCTGTCTAGATCCATTTGCAGAGCCTTCCTACCCTCCAGCAAATCAACACTTCCACCCAGTACTGTGGAGGCAAATGTTTTAAATGAGTCTTAATCGTCTTATGGAAATACAAGTGTATAATCAAAAGAGAACGTTTCTGACACAAGAAATTTGTTGTGGGTCCCTGCTTATCTGGCTTTGTTTGTTTCATTTCCCTTGGAAAAGAGAGGTTATCTTCCTGGATCAAAAGGTTATCTTCCTTGAAAGGAATCTGAATAACTGGAGTTTTGGAGTATTTATGTTTTATTAGCCCTGTGCATCAGGAACCAGGGGTTCTTGATGTTCTTCTGTGGGTTAGGAGGGATTTCTTCTGCCCCTTTCCCAGTGAGGCACAGGGCTGTTGCAGTGGGTGCCTGTCTTGAGGCTTGTTTGCCTTCTGTTGCCCCTGAGTCAACTGGAATGGTTTCAGCTAGAGAGGAGTTGAAATCAGGCTATATGGCTGCTCCTTGTGCCACCGAATTATTACCAGGGTGGTGTGTTTTTGTTTAGACTGTCATTGTCTTATTTAGGCTCAGCAGGAAATTTGCTCTGAGAATGGTATGGCTGTTTGTTGTTTGATTTTTGTGGATTTTTTTTGTTTGGGTTTTTTAGCTGTTTGGTTTGGTTTTCGTGGTGCTCTGTAATATAAGTCATGAGCTTTTTCAGATTTACTCAAAGCATTATCTAAATAATCCAGTGCCATTTCATGGACCTTAGTCTCTTCTACTCTGTTCCTTTAGCACATTAAATTTCTGTGGGGTTTTTTTTGTGTGTGTGAAATATATGATTTATGGTGTTTGTGTGGAACAGATGTTGTGAATAAGATATCTATAGTACTCTTGCCCATGATTGTGGGAATCTAGTCTCAGTGGGCTAAGGGATCATTTCCACCCTTATGAGACATTTGTCTGGCTAAAATTTACCTGACATTGAACTCTACCACCTCTCCTTAGACTTGTGCAAAGAAAAAAGATGAGCCTCTTCTGCATGGAGTATGGAGATAAAAAGGTATTTCCTTCCATCACCTGCCCTCGTCCCCATCCTTTTTTAGTCCCTCCAACAGGAGGACTGTGTTTCTGTAATCTATAGGGGAGCAAAGGGTAGTAATTTAGAGGAAAATGTAGGATCACATTTAACCTACTTCACATCTTTGATCTGTATGTGCAGAGAATCCTAGCAGAAACAAGTATAAAGTTATGCTGTATGAATTGCTGAGGGGTTCTCCATCACAGCCATAAGAATTGCAGGTTGTGGGGCAGCCTTGGCCTGAGCTCCCTTCTGGGTTGGGAGTTACCTTGGCATCCTTCATGGCATTTTGAAGAAGGCACAGGGAATGCAAGACACATGAGGATTTTTCCAAACAGCTTCCAGCAGTTTTAACTGTGATAGGGGATAATCAGTGGCTGTTAAAGTCTGAATGCAAAAATACTCTAGCTGAGATTTGACATCATCTTTCTGAATGGGGGGATAAACAGAGAAATATTAGCTTTGATCTTATAAAAATATGGAGGCTGGAGGCTGGCTTTTAACCGAAGGCATTCAAACTGTATAATTCCCCAAATATTGTGTAGCAGACACTTGTCACTTTATAAAAGTGGTAAATAATCCTATTATGTGCTACAGTTAAATTTATAAAGGCTGAGTTACGGACCTAATTCAAACCTGTTTATTCAGAAAAGCACAAACTGTGTTTTGAAATGAAGTCTGCACAAACTGGAATCTGAATCCATAGAAACAGATACTGCATCTTGCAGTGAGCAAAGCTTCTGTTGAATCATACTGCATCACGTACTGAACATAATGCATTGGATAAGGAGGTGTGTATTCAGTGGTCACCACTCAGCTTATAGCCCCACCAGGGGCTTCCTAGAGTAGGTGAACTTTATTTGAGATGCTTCTCTTTTTTTAGATACAAAGTGCAGCAAGAATCTTAGAATAAATTGTGGCATAAAATACATTAAAGGTTGGAAAATATTCTAGTCACTTTTAAAATGTCTGAGCCATCCTTGCTCTGTAAACTGTTTTCCGGTGATTGATGGCAGGTGGTGTGGGGCTGTTAGCTGATGGAGTCCTTAAATAGAACACCAGACAACTTCAGATATACCTGACATTGGAAGGCAGGGCTTATCAGCAGCTCTGTCTTGTTTTCTGAGGAAAGGGCATAAGTAGCATAGTATAGAAGTATAGATATTAGGAAGTTTCATTTTTTCACCTATGTAACAGTCTGATCTGAACAAACTTTGAACACAGATGGGAATCCAGTCCTAATTGCTTAAACAGAGGCAAATGATAGTCTAAAATTTTGTGTATAGTTAGAAATGTCCTGATAATCAAAGGCATGGAGTGCATATAGTATTAATGTACTCAGTTCATCAGTACTCAAAATTACTTCAGATTTAGGAATTCAAATATGAAATTAAACCACTTTTGTTTTGCTAGAATTTATTTTGGGCCATTCTTAGTGCCTTTTTGATTCGTCACACTTTTCTTTTTTCTCTCATTAAGTTTTCATGCTTTGGGGTTTTTCTTGTTTCTTCTTTTTTATTTGGGTGGACCTTCATGTCTTGTGGCACTTAATGTCTTGGTAGGGTAACATAGCTCTGTTTTTTTCTCTCGGTTGTCACCCGCTGTCAGCCTTCACAGCCGCCATCATCCGTCTCTTCTCTCTTCTCTCCCGGTTCTTTGCTACACCGCGAGCAACAGTTTTGATGCAGTGTGGACTAAAATGGCAATGATGGGCAAAAGCTAACTTGTTTTTATATCCAGAACAACAGCAGGCACTGCAAGTTATCCATCATACTTGAGATCAGCACTTGGCTGAAGATACACTAAGTGCAAAATGCTGTGCGCTTTTTCTATGAAGTAAACTTTAAAAAACCCAGTCTGGATTAGTTTCTTTCTTAATGCCCCATCTATTTAGTTACAGGCTGAATTCAAGTTTTTGGACCTGCACTTAATTTAAAATTAAATGTATTCATAAGAAATGAATGTCTTGAATAGTACTGTGATGTCAATGGTATTCCACCCAAACAATGGAACTGGTGAGTGTTGAAATGGAAATCATGTTTGCGGGAGATGGATTAAGTGGGGTGTGATAAGAGTACTTATAAACCTTTGTGTTTAAACCTGCATCTCTGTCTGCCTTTCCCGTGATACAGACACAGACATTAGCAAGTGACAGTGCTTCACTTACTCCTTAGCCTTGTCCATGCCAGTCCAGTGTCTGACCACGACCAGTTCTTTTTACGCATTATAGCTATCCATGGAGGGTCATTCTATTAATAAGCACATTTCCAGTTGGGTTAGATTTTGAGTAAAAACTACTGTGAAGTCTTCTGCTGTGCTTTATAAAGGTGAACAGGTTTCAGTGGTGGAACAACCCCTAAGGTAGAGCCAATTTCTGCATTGTTGTAGCAGAACAGAGCAGTTATTCCTGGGGAGGATACTTTTTGTCTGCTATCTGCAGTCAGTTGAACAGAGGTCAGATTTGTTGGAAGCTGCTTAATTGTACAGGCAGCACTGCTCAGACCATGGAGCACAGCTTCATGCTGTTCTCTCAGCTGTCTGCTCCTTCTGCAATGATTGGCTCTGCTTCTTTTCAACTGCGAACATCTCGCTACAGGCCTTCCTTGATCGTGCTGCCTTATGGCTCGAGACCAATGTGTGGGCACTAATCACCATCTGGAGGGACAGTGAGACTCAGGGCCAGCTGAACTTGGTTGTAAGCAGCATTTGAAGCGGGGCATGGGAGGCTCTACACCAGGCCACCGTTCTTCTATCCTGAAAAGCTTCATTCTACCCCTGTTCCCTGGCAGGTGGTGGCTCTGCAAGTACCTACAGGAGCTGTGGGAGCCGCTGCTACTGGGGCAGGAGTAGCTTGTACTGATCAGCCACTCCAAGCAGGGCAGCCCTTCCTGCTTCAGCCAGCTCCTGAGGGTGCTGGAAGCAAACTGGTGTGGAGTAGGAGCAGCCCCTGCACAGAAGAGCAAGGTAACTTTAAGTAAGCAGGAAGCTTTTGCCTCAGTATGGGGCCTGGTGGGTTATATTTTGTCTCTGCAAGAGACAGTGCCCCTGCTGAGTTTGGGATTGTGTTCCCATCTAAAATACACGTATCTGCAGACTACAGGTTTCAGAGAACATAGCTTGTCAGAATATCTCAGTGCCTTTGAGAGGAATGGGTAATTTCCCCATTGCTGTTAGTTGGGATGAGGGCTAGTATCACATTCTTGTGATTTTTTTTTTGTAATCCTAGTTTGGATGCTTCCGTAACTTAGAAAGGAAAATAAAGTTGTATCGAGTATCATACCACTATTTTCCATTTGTTAAAGACATACTTCTACATCAGAAATAACTTACTGCCCCATGGCTTGTCTTACAATCTGCCTGTTTTCCTTTGCTTATCTGGGTCCAAGAGTATTTGCAGGGGAGAGGCAGGAAAGGAATGCAACTGCTAAGCTCCTTACGGCCCACATCACTGCCTGGCAGCATTCTCCAGCTGTTAAGATGGATGTTTTATGTACGTGGAAGTAGAGGTAAATTGTTTTCTGTGTGAGATGTATGGTTTTATTAGAAAATGCATGTGTCTCATTACGTGAAGTTCTATGCTTTTCTGAACAGAAGCATTTGAATTATGTTCTAACAATCCCTCATATATCCTGTTTGTTCTGATTTCAGTTAAGTTGTGATAATCTAGTATGATGTTTTTCTGAGTACCAGAGTTAAAATACGGCACCATCCATATTCTTCATTCAGCACAGATATGTACCTGAAAAGTCATTTTTTTTGCAAGAGTTAAGAATGCCTATACTCTTGATAAATCTGTCCTGAACAGAAATAAATAAACTGCAGAAATTTTGAATTAATTCTGATATGTTTTATCAGAAGTATGACCTAGCCTTGCTCCCTTTTGCTTTGTTTCTCTCGTTCTTTCTCTCTCTCTCTCTCAAAGAAATTCTTCTGCAAGGTGCTTCATTATTGCTGTCTAGGTTTTCTTCCAAGATCTAAGATGTAGTGCTACTTCAGAAACAGAATTAAATCACTTGGATGAAAAGCAGAAGTACCTCATGTCATCTCTGATGAAATCCCAAAGTAACTAAGTCTGGGTACACCAAAACATGCCTCTCTGTTTTCCTACATTGGATTACTTAATTTTTTTAGGTTAAGTAGAATGTTTGATCCTTCACAGGTAGTACTATAGGCAAAATCTGTGATTCTGTTTTCTGTAGGAAGATCTAATATTTTTAATTTTGTGAAAGATCCACTACTCAAGCTGCAGTTAGCATAAATTTATTCTGCCCCAATGTCCTTGAATACGTGCAGTCCCAGGATTACACTGATTGATCAGAACTTCTCCTCCAATTGCTCCTTGCACATATCATGCATCATGCCCAGTATGAAGGAAAGATTAAAAAGTACAGAAGGAAGCAATAAATTAGAGCATATTCTCCCTGAAACCTGAGACATTTGAAAAATGCTGGAGAGTGCTTAATTTTAGCATCCTTTACTACTAGTAAATGGTTATGAAATCTACTTTAAAGGTCTGTCTTCCAAAAACACTTACTACTTAGTCTCCTGAGAAATAATGGCCTGCTACCTCTGTAGCATCATTAATTCAAGCAGCAGAAGCTTGTACTAAACTGTATCTAGAGCTCTCACTATTAAGTATTGTTCTGCATAAAGAAATTTATATTAATAGCCTAGGCACTTTTACTGTGATTTCATACATTGAACCAATGCTAATGTTGTAAAACTTAGGAAGCCAATAGTTAAGAAATACTGCAGTTGGTATTCTCTGCAATCTTAAATTGATATTCATGTGCATAAACACCATAATGCATTATTTTATTATGTTTCTTTCCTCCAGAAGGCTTTAGCCTCATTAAATACATATAATAAAAAAATACTGATATCATTCATTGTTGCAGAAATGAGGTGTGTGGTGAAAGAATGAAGGGTTTGTTAGGAGAATGATGTCATGGATAAAGCAAATAAATGCCATTCTTACCCATTGTAGTCTTTTCCTGCATCTGCCACAAAATAATCTGGGGAAGTTTCTTAAATTTTTATAAGTTGTCAGTTATTATAGATCCTACTTTCTACAAACCTAACTCAGTGCTATAAAAGTGCTGAGCTCTCACAACCACAGCTGATGTCTAGTGGAGTTTTGCTTTGAGATACAAAGTGCTTTAAAAGGCTATGTAAGCAGATAAATAAAAGTTTGTGTTATCAATTTAGAATATGAATTCTTGTGGTTTTCACTTCTACTGTACCTTGGTTCCTTTGTCTGAAAAATGGGGACAGTAACCAAATTGACTGGAGTAGCTGAGGCGTTTAGGGCAGAATAGTGTAGAAACAACCAGGAGAAAGTTAGCAACTCTATAGTCAGCATAGGAAGGACTGTTGTAAGGCCAATGGCCAAAATTAGGGTAAAAGTAACCAAGGGGTTATAACAACTCACACCCTGAGCTCTGAGTGACTGCATTCAAATCCTGAGTGCACATCCTGAGTGCAAATGAGACAGGAGTCCAATTGAAAAATTCCATGCATATAATTGATAACAATATCATAACCTCTACGTACAGTGGAATTGAATTAAGTCTTCTGTTATTGCCTGTTCTCAACCCTTGACTCTTCATCTTGATGGCTGTTTTCACCTTGCATGCTTCTTTTTCCTGTAATGAAAACTTTGTACACATAAAATATGAGGATATATGAGTAGGTATGCATCTGGATATAAATTCTCTGAAATTTTTATGGATACCTCTTACATGCAAAGAATATGCAGTGTGGACATCTAGACAGTCTTTCTTCCAAAGGAAGTCCACATTTGTTAGTGTTAATAACCAGCTTGCATCCATGCTGAATGAGCAGCTGCAGAGAATCAGGATATTGGAGATGATGCTTCCCTCTGGGTTGCTACAATAAACTCTTGTTTTGGTGCTTTGATTTAAAGCACTGAAAATCTCCAAAGGAATGTGTCAGGACACCGAAGGATTCTTTTCCATTTGCAGTACAATGGAGAAAATATTCTTAGGCTCTCCAGAGAGATAAATATGAGATTGCAATACATTAATTGTATTTAAAATGAAAGTGTGTTGAAAGTGCTCTATTGAATATTAAGTAGATCCTATTATAGTGTACCTCAGATCAGAGTATAGGATTTTCCCTTAATACTTTGCAAGCTACTGCTTATCTTAACTACAGAAGTCATTTTATACTAAGGCTTATTTTGGCTATAGATTCAAGGGTCCTGAGTCTAATATGGCCTGTAGGATGACTGAGCTGCAGTAGTACTTGCTGAATGATTCATTGAACAGTATTCACATCACCTTCAAAGAAAAATACTTTTCCTTTCCACTCAGTGAACAGAAGCAGCTGCTGTGAATATGGGTATTGACAAAAGGCTAACAGAATCAAGTGAGTAATATGCAAAGGGAAGAGAAAACACACCTATCATGTTCATGCAGGAGGTAATAAGTAATATTACTGTAATACTTTTCCAAATGAAAATGGTTTACATTAATATATACCTCATATCCAGACTGAGCCCAAGGTATTTTTTTAAATTCGTAGACAGTATAGGATCTGTGCGTGTAAGCAGGAAAAACATATACAGCCAGGTCAGGAAACCCAAATGCCAGAAATTGACTCCACAAATTTGTGTACCGTGTAGCAATCAAATGAAGCACATTTCAAATAATTAAGTACATACCATTTCAATAAACCATTACAACACATGGCATGCTATGTAGGGTTTGAATCCAAAGCTTCAGGGCGAGATTTACAACCTTTGTTATTTTGTGTTGATGCAGTTACTATCAGATTGCAACTAGTATTGCTTTTGCTGACAGTAGCAGCAGTAAATCATTACTCTGTGTGAAGAGTCATAATGGAGAGCTGCGCAGCACCGCAGCAGGGACACCTCTTCTGCAGGTGGTGTACAGAAGCTTCTGGATTTGGGAACTGGAAAATCAAGCAACTGAGATTTGAACCTGCCATGTTATCATCAGTGGAGGGGGAGATGTACAATGTAAATGGAATGTAGAAAAACGTAAATTCCTTAATAAGAGCTTCAGCATATCTAAAACAGGATGTTTCACGTGTTTAAATTGGGCCACATTTGGGCATATTTTAGTGGGCCCAGAAGATACACATATTCTTTTTGGGATTGCTAAATGTTAAGGTCCTCTTCTGCCTACATTTCCAGAAAGACCAAGTCACTGACATATGACTGAGACTGCAGGCTTGAACGTCTCCAGGGTAGATTCATTAGGCCAGGTGCTCCTGGCCATATAGAAGAGAGCTGGTATCATTAAATCAATTACAATTTATCTTAACCAATATCAATTTTACAATAACGTTTGTGTTGAATTTTGACTCATCTCCATAGTATTTCTTTTTGTTCTACTGAGTGGAGATGGGAAAGCTACAACTTGTGTGACCTGCAGCACTACCACCAGCACTCAGCTGTAAAAGTGCCAGGCCTTTATCCAGGAATTGGGGCAGTTCAGTGTTTCAAGGCTCTGTAAGGTTTTTTTTCCTAGATTAGACTTTCACAGCATTACTGGCTGTTATTCATTAGCCTTCTCTCAGACACACTAATTTTCACCCTTTATATCAAGCCTTAGTGACCCACTCTGCAGAAGCTCATCCCCTTTATACAGTCTTCCAGTTATTATGCCTGAAGCTAGCAAAGTCAAATGATGTATGTTTCAGACAGGCATCTAATCAGAGTGATTTGTAGGCACTGTGAGAGGAACCGAAGTCCAACCCGTGCCCCAGTGATAAAAGCCCACTGATTAATCCCAAGGCTGCACTTTGCTGTGATTTGCCATTTGTGCAGAATAAATAAAACATGATCCATTTCATGGTCAACTGCTGGAAAAGAGTTGCTTGTTAAATTCTCTCACTCTCAGAAATGAGAGAAAGAGAACTTGTCTGGGATTCTACCCCAGCCTTTTTTCCCCCAACTAAGATTGTTAATGGGTGGATTTGGTGTTCCAAAAATGTTTCCTAATGAGTACATGATTTAATATAGTAGATGCTGGTGGATTGATTTAATTTTTTCTAATCGGTTTAGACAGGATTATATATCCATCCATAAATAGCTTTAAATGCATGATAAGCATATCAAAGGCCTGGCTGGCAAAGAGAAAGCAATCTTTCAGAGAGGCCCGAAAACTAAGAAACTCAGAATGTGACCTGCTGCACAAGCTACTGCTTTGTGTTTATGAATGTTCTTTTTTCTCTTGAAAGACCTTTTGCCAAAGGAGAAGCAAAATATTTATTCAAATATAATTTAAACTCCTGGTTTTTTCTTGCTAGTTCATTTATAACCTCATTGTTTTATAAATAGGGCTAAAAAAACGTCTTTTAGGAATAGAGGTTCTTTCCTACCTGGTCTCCCTTGCACTGTACAATTGGTTGTATTCTATAGTTTTAGAATCAGAAGTGATTTTCTCTACCATAACCAGTGAAGAAAGACGATAATTTGATTAGGTAATTGGAGAAAGAGACTAGTTTGCCTTACTTTTTCTATTTATTGGGCCTGAAACTGTACAGAAAACTTTTTATATAGATAGAAATGAACAGGACAGTACTTACTGCATCCTAAGAGTGAAATATATTGTTGAGGAAAAGCAGTCCATTGATTTTTGGGGGGTTTTTATATGCAAACAGTATTTTGAAGAGTCTAGTTTGCTGTTAAGCTGCCTTCATGGTTCAGTGAGAGCTGACATCCTGAATCCAGGATGCTGGTGAGAGATTACAGAGCTCTCTTAGGATACAGCCAAATGTGAAATCTTCCATTGCAAAGATATTTGGCTTTTTGTGAACAGTAGGAGAAGACAAAAGAGTAAAAAGGACTTCTCTGCTTGACAACCACATGACTGGATGATATGAAAGGCAATGTTATGTTTAAAGGAAAGAGTGCAGAAATGGCATGTTATTTTATGCCTTGAAGCTAGAATGAGGCTCTTTTGCAGAAGACAGGTACTTATTTCCTCTATCAAGTAAAGCTGCTGTTGGGTACCACTGGCCAGTGGAACTTTTTTACTGATGACAGCAAGCCATGACTGGGTGTGTCACAAAGAAAGAAATGAGAAATAGAAAATTGTATTTTTCCACTAAGTGATTTAGTGGAAAGGTAGGTGGAAAAAGAAACCAAAACACCATTATTCTAAGAACTGTAAGAAAATGGGCTGGCTTTACTTTTATGTGTACTCTGAATTTTCTGTTTCTTTTATCCTAAGTAGTGCTGTGTTTGAGAATTAAAGGTCTGTAACAAGCAGTTTAGTTTGACACTCCAGCTTAGTGTTGTAGTATGAGAAAGTAATTTATTTGAATGCCCAGAGCAGGTGAGTTTTTTCCTCTTGGATTTCTGGTATGTATTTAAACTAGTTTTATTTTGTAACTTTATTAAGGGCCCCTAGGTTTTGAATCAGTCCTTTGCTCCTGCCAACAGCACTCTCTGGAAAGACACACAACTTGATCTGGAAGGAGTCATTCTTAATTCTGAAGAGACACTTACTAATGCAACCATGTCCAGAAGACATGAGCACCTCAGCCTCTGAATCAGCCCAAGGGAGTTCCAGATGCTCTGGTTGAAACTGAAGACTAAAAGACCTGAATCAATTTTCGTGTCTGAAAAGATTTCCCTTCTGTATGCCAGGGCAGACTGTAGGATCAATTCAGAACTGCAGGGAACCTTTTCTCGCTCCCATTTTTCTCTCTGCTCAGTAGCTAGAACAGTAGGTAACACATCATTCAGAGCTAGCAGCATGGATGCTAATGACGGCATGTCATTTTAGAGGAAAAGAATGCTTTGTTGACAATATAACTTTTTGCTTTACGATTTGGTTGTGTTACATGCAGCAAGATGTATTTAGTGATGTCAGCTATGAAGGCATTATGAGAGCTTTACCTAGGTTTGTGACAGCTGCCAAAATTTGTTGTCAGACTCATATGCATATTTTATTTTTCCTAAGAGTGGTTCAATCCAGTCTTTTAGAGGTATTTACATGCTTTTTAACACCATGTTAATACTTCTCAGCCAGAAATTTTGGAAAATTAAAACCCTTTCCCCTCTTCACATATCTATGCATTCAGCAGTTCTTTGTTCCATACAAATGAAGAATATTATGAGACTATTAAGTATTTTGTGGTTTTTTATTTTGGTTGTTAAAAAGATGAATCTGATTTTTCAGTTGATTCTTGTGATTGCTTGGACACCTGAACACCAAATTGCTGTTGTTAAAACAAATCTTATTGAAGATAGATTCTTTGCTGTGTCCTGCAACACCTGTTAGTCATACATAGCCTCACTGGAAAAAAAGCCTGCCAGTGTGAGTTTGGTAAGCATTAGTACCTTCTTTCTGCTTTTCCAGTTGACTACCGACACGTATTTCTTGTGATGGAAGCTGTTCCTCTTCTAATGAGCACAACTGTTGCAGTCATTCCAGGATTTCCTTCTAGTTAGCTTAATGCCACTGTCCAAGAGTAACAGGACACTGCAGCACCCATCTGCCATTGCAGAAGTAGCAAACACCATCCATGAAGAAAGAAAAAAGCATTTTACCTTTTCCTAAGGTCCTTCCTAATGACACACGCAAATGAAACTCCATAGAGAGGATGGAGAGAATGCATGTCTTAGCAATGGTATTAAACTTGACATTGATGTTGTTAGTGGAAAGAAGCTTTGAATCTGTAGAAATATTTTCCCTTTTTAGTTTGGCCTCATGGGTTTTTAATTTCCCTGTGTAGATGTTTCTTGACTCGTGGTAGAATATGTTAGGGTTTTTTAAGCTTTAGTGAACTGTTAGCAGCAGTTAACAAATGACTAGAAAGAGTAAGCAATGGGGCTAAGCAATTGATCTTTACAGAATGTTACTTTTAATCCATGGTAATTCTAAATTACTAATTTAATTTGCAAAAATTAGGTATCTGTAAAAGTTTAGTAACCAGTTGGCAATTATTTCTGTCCAGCATTCCCGGATACATTAAAAAAATATATTTCTAATTATTAAAATTATTTCTACTAGTGACAGAATTTTGAATGCTTAACTTAACTTTCCCTTTCCCCTTATCTCATATGCTTCTGAACTAATAGTGAACTTGGCATTAATTTTGTTAATAGGAAGAACCTTTGGATCTGTAGAAACATTTTCCTGTTTTGTTGGCCTGTGAAAACCTCTTTCTGGGTAGGTATTAGCAGGGAAAGTGAACCTAATTGAGGCACTAATCACACATTCTCTTAAATCTCTTGTAAGGACAAAATCAGACCCAGAAATAATTCTGATTTCTTACTAAATGTAATTTCTTCTAAGCAAAACTACTGATTTTCCTGTGTTTTCATTTGTTTTCTGAGCTGCACATCTCCATCCGTGACTGCTTTGCATGCTCAAAACGTGAGATTTGCCTTGTCTGGTTCCTACTAGCAGTGCAAGATGCTTTGGGAAGACTTGTATTTTTGAGTTTGTTACCAACTGACTAAGGAACCATCTGTTCCAATATGGAGGGTTTCTCCCTGGATGACCAATTGTGTGAAAAGACATTGTGAGGTAGCTGGGAAGGAGCATCCTGCTCACTCAGCCGGAACTGAAACATCACTGGTGACATCCCTGAAGAGCGCACCCATAGCCGCCACGTGAGCTCTACTCGCACTTCTATTGCGTGCAGTGCTCTTGCTGAAACATGAAGTGATGCTGCTTCTGGGAGGTCAGATTATCAGATCTTCAGTCTTTTTCCTTCCCAGGAACTCTGCCATCTGGTAGGTAAATGCTGGGGTACTGCTTGAAATCAGACACAGTATAAATCTACATGTTAGAAAAACACTTAGATGTTAGTTAACATGTTAGAAAGAAAAAGAAGGGAAGGGATGTGTACTGAAGGGTTTTGTCATGGTGATGTGCCTAATTATATGCTCACTTTTTAACTGCTACTCCCTTTTATAGGATCACAAACTCCATGCTTAATGAACCATGACTTCAGATAAGCTATCAATGCTGGTAGGTTAAGAAAGTCCCTGGCTTCCAGGATTTGCATCATGTTGCATCCATAATGTGGAAACACGTGTAGTCACTACACATCAAAGAAGAACAAGGGCAGGCAAACACCACATATTTTTAATAGATTTGTAACTAGATAACTAGATTTATTCTGAAAGTGCAGAAACTGGATTTTTCATTTTGTAAGAAGTTTCATGTCTATAAAGTCTGTCTTGTCTCAAAGCAAAAATAAGAATGGTGACTTTGAGGGGAAAGTCTGTGAAATGCCTTCCTAAAACAGTGTTATTACCGAGAAACTAGGCTTATTTTAACTCAAACGTAAATTAAATTTTAAATTTGATTTTATTTTGAGTAACTGTTTTGAAAACACAATGGTTAGAGCATAATCTGCATATTTTTTTCCAATTTGACTGCAACTGTAAAAAGATGAAATATCTGTGAACAGGCATTATCTAGTGGGGAAAGAAACAACAAGCCCATACAAATCCTCGTTTGGGAATTTTTGAAAAGCCCTAGTATTATCCGAGAGACATCCTCTCTTGTAACTTGCTCTTGGGCTCCAAAAAGGGCTGATTGCAAAATGTCAGCATGGTACATGAGAAGGTCTGGAATCCCCAGAGCAGCCAGGGGTAAGAACACACAAAATCACATGGCTCCCAGGCTGGAGGGGAAGAGAACTGGTATTCCAGGAATTACAAATGAGAAATATTAGCTAGGTTAAGTAAATGGCATCCTAGTTTCTTCCTGTCAATATAATGGAGCAGTTGGGGACAAAAAGAAAGGTTACTTACAGGAACTGGCCAGCAAGGTGGAATTTTTTAAAGCTTTGCATTAATTCATTGCTGCCTTCAAGACTTCCAGCTTGGACTTTTTTTAAGAGACACCTTTTATCTTTTCAAGATCCTTGAGTCTGTGCGATAATTTATTTTTAACATGAGTTGTTGGCCTTTAACCCTTGAGAGAAATCAGATGGATTTGGTGAGGGGATTTAGAGCTTCTGCTCTTGGATGCTTCATTTGCTACCCAGAGTTGTAGGCAGAAGCTTTTTTTAATTTTCCTGAACTCTACCTGCGTGTGCTCTAATGTGTCCTCTTACCTGCTTGAATGATTGTCTCTACTGCTGCTTTATGCAAGCCACAGCACAGCCAAACTCTTCTCAGAGATTGAATGAGTGACAGCATGTATTTTCAAGGTACACTAAATGAGAAATGTGCAATTTAAGCAAAGCATTCACACATTTGAATGAAAGACTGAAACTGTTGAAACTGCAGCTGCTGGCAGGAAATTGATGTACCAGTTGCTATTTACCTAGCAGAATTAGTTCTCTGTGATCAGTTTTATTAAACTGGATGGAAAAAGCAAGCATTCCCACAAGAGGCTTAAAAAAATGTTCTCTTCAAAGTTGAGAGAGTTAAATGTGCTGCTTCCCTGTGTCATTGCTGTTTTCTTGTCATGTCCTTTGTTGTTGTTGTTGGGGTTTTCTTTCCTGAAAAAATAGCACTATAAAATAGACTAATAAGCATTCCTAGCTGGCATTTGACTCCATCCAGAGCTTCCCCTGGCACTTTGGAATCAATGAGTCAGTGACAGAAGCTCCACGAGAGGAGATTCTTCAGTCAGAATGTTCTCCTGCAGAGCACAGGCAAATGCACCAGAGCTTCACCTTTCATTTCCTGAGCACACAAGCCAGACACCCTGCAGTATAAAGTTATGTCTGAATAAAAAGGTGGTTTTCTATTTCAAACAGGTAACTTTTTCATAAATCAGACAAGTCCCTAGGGAATCTTGCTGTCATGCAGAGGTTCAGTTGGTTTCACACTCAAATGCTTCAGGGTTGCTTGATCTGTCAGTTTTCCCTACTGAAGGGCTGTAGATTATTACTGGTTATTAATATAGCACGGAAGTATGCAAGATGCACCACACTTGTTAACTTTGCCGAGTTAATCTGCGTCTCAAAGCACTTGAAGCCTGTTTCTAGAAGGGAGAAGGTCTGCACGTGTCAGATACTTAGAACTAGAGAACATAAAAGAAGCTCTTAAATCTAAGGCTGAAATAAAGTTTTTAGGAGAGAGTTTCCTAGTAGCACAGATCTGGTGTATAGTCCAAAGCAAGGGTAACCATTCCCCTTCCTATTAAGCACAGTTTTGTTTAATGGGCATCCAGTGGTCACAGCCCTTTCTAATTCTGCTCAGGCTCCCATACGCATGTGAGAATAGATGTGTGACACTTAAATGATAAAAAGTGCCTCATATTACTATGAAAGACCAGTTATCTGTTACATGGGAGATGTTCCAGAGTCTGGTGGTTTTGCTGGGTGAAGGCTCTCCAGTAGTTCACTAAACCAGCTTTCTCTTACCTGTCTGCTTTTCTAGTGAAATGTAAAGCAGATGGATTGTGGGGTTTTGTCTAGCTGCAGTAAATCTATCTGGGAACTAACCCTGGAACTAATCACTCGTATTTTTCAAGTCTGTGTGCCTAAAATTAAACACCTGCATCCGCATCAGTCACTTCAGGCACCGGAAAGTAAAAATAGGTCTTGTTTTTCAGAGCAGTTAATTCAATGACAGGACTTGCAAGTACCAAGTTAGGGGTTACTGGCAGATGAAAGTACTCAGCACTTAGAAAATTCAGGATTCCAGGAAAATTTTCAACAGGCATGTTTAAATGTTTGGGCCACTGTGTTTCTTTCTAATAAAGATTTTCTTCCTTTTCCTCTTTTTAATTTTTCCACGCACTTCTTTTAGGGATTTTTCCTTCCTTTTGGTCTCTTTTTCAGTTTTTCTGCATCTGTCTTACTGTTAATAAATCACAGGAGAAGAGAGTAATGGAAATACGGTTGAACAGCACATTGAGAGATTGCCTAGCCCATCAATTCTTCCTGCTGAGGAACACTGAATAAAGCCAAGATATGCAACAGAGCAAAGTAAAAGGCTATTCCTGCCTTTTAACTTGGGCTGTGTGTCCATGACTCTACTGTCAGAGGAAGGCAGTGCTACCAGGACATCACAGACGGACACAGTCTGAAAGAAAACCAAGCTGAAGCAGCAGCGTATCTCCTCCATACCTCAGAGGTAGGAGATCTCAGCATCAAATCTAAATTGGCTTTTTTTGCCCCCCCCTTCCCCCCCCCCCCCCCATAGTCCTATCCCAGTTTTAAGGCACTGCTGGGAGAAGGTACCTTCAGGGCTTCAGAAGGACACATGGTCTGCAGGTTGGGCATGAGGCTGAGATGCAGGAACACCAAAGGAAGGTACACATACTGGAGACTGGTGGAGCAGGGGATAAGGAGTGATGAGGCAGGCAGAATAAACTGGCAGGCAGCTGATGTTGGTTACACTGGGACTTTTCCCAGGAAAGGCTGGAGATGATCCAATTTTTTTTCTCTTCTCCATAACAGGTTCAGCTTTATCTGAGTGTTCTTGAAAAGCATTTGCCTATGGAAGTAGCATGGTAGTGTAGGCATTTGAGAACAGTTTAAGCAACTTACTCCTTACTTACTATCCTTATTATTCATAAAGTTTTCTCAGATATATCTCTCCACAGCCTCTCCCCTTTTAGAGCCCTTGCCTTCTGAAAGAAGTGTTTTATTTCTGTAATGGTAGTGATAGCACAGCATACTCTCACTTTGTTTGCAATGTTTCAGCATCTCGCTCAAGTCATTCTAGTCTTTGACAGTGTCTTTGATGTGTATGGGCACGATTTTAATGGGCCAAGTTGTTTCTGACATTGTGACAAATGAACCTATGAACCTAATTTTTCAAACTATTACATTTTCTAAAGCTAGATTACAGGTTTCCAAAAATATCTAGAATCTTGGAAAAAATATGAATTTTATTAATTTAAAGCATTAAGCAACCAAAGAGTATTTTTTCATATGTACGTGCCATAAAGCATCACTAAATAGATATGTACACAATTCATGGTTATGTGACTTTCAGCATTGCTTGAAACCCTATGAAATTAACATATAAATTTAAGGCACCACTACCACCACAGTTAAGGTAGAAATTGAGAGTGCTGGTTACTTGTTAGTGTTACATGTTGGCCAACAAAAGTGGCAGGCACTGTCATGAATGTTTTCATGGTGAGTAACATGCTGGTCAGGTAGCTGAATTACTTATGCTCAACTGCACTGCTAAGCAATGGGTCAAGCTTGGTAGTGTGAATGAGCAAGTGCAAGCTTGTTTCTGAACAGATGTGTAAACAAGTAGTTTCTTGTCTGTTTCCTAAATGGCATTTTTTATTTCCCACCCAGACCAATTACTTCAAAACCACTTCATTCCATCACTTCAGATAATGGTGAGCATGTTCTTTTTAAACAGCAAAACATGGTCAAAGCAAATGTGGCAAACCCTGTTTTGGAAAACAGCTGTGAGGTCCACCATGTGCTCATATTACTGTTTGGGAAGTGCTGTTCTCTGAGTTCTGTTACTGAAGAGAGAAACAGGTTTTTTCTTTAAAAAGCAGTGAAATATGCCAGAAAAATGTTGAGATGTGCATTTTAGGAACATCTTGGTGTGTGATAGTCAGCTACCTGCAAGTGAAACTGAGGATAAGGCCAATTAGATTAGGGGTGATAAAAAGCACTGCAGGCTTGCTTTCTTTCATTCCAGGACACAAAGAACATGAAACCAAGAACATCTTTTAGTGCACAGCAGCAGAGCAAAGGCATCTAGAGAGTACATGAAGCAGACACCCTCCCTAACAGTTTCCTCTGCTTTTTAAAGGATCAGAGATTCAGCCTGAAGAGATTCTGCTTAAAGGTAGTATTCTCACCTGCTTAATTTCTCCTGGCTACTATTGTGGACAACTGTCTTGACTAGGTCCAATGGCAAGGTGGGACTGTATGAAAACAACAACAAAAAAATGCAGCAGCTTCTAAACAGCAGCTACAACCTAACAGACTCCAGGCAAATATAGGTGAAAAGCAACAAATATTGGAGAACAGAGTTGAGCCATCAGCATGCTTTTAGTTCTTTATAGTTGGGAGGAGTTGTCAATTCATGTCTTTGATGGACTGTGGAGGAGAGCACTGAATGTAGTCTGGTACCTCAGGATGCTGAGTCCTCCTTTTGTGGTTGATAAACAGACCTGAGGCTTAGTGTAGGATTAAAAGAGGAATTGGATGATATAGATATATATACCTATCATACAAGGTTTGAAAGCAAACCAGATACAGTACTGAGCAGGAAACAGGATTCTCTAAAAAGTGAAAAGGGAATTGTCTCCCAGAGGGTAACACACTGCATAAACTATTTCATGTGCATGAATAGGAGCGTGGAGACTCTTTAGCAAAGGGTGTTTGTAGGCTCCAGATACATACCTGTTACTCTTGAGGTATTAGTTCCGTTCTTTGTCTTGCTGCAAGAACTTCGGGAGGCTCAATTATTTTTGTGTTGGTTTCCCTATCCATAATCCAAAGATTAATAGTATTCTATGCTTAAGAGAAATTTGCAAATACTAGTGAATTAAATTGCTTAACTGTCTGTAGGTTTCAGGTGATTTAAAAGTAGAATATTTTGTTCTACAAAGCTTGAGAAATTTCTTTCTTGGGAACAAGCTTCTCATCCTGCTGTAATATGTCTAGAGTATGAAAAAGGATGTTGTTTGCTTAATAGTACTTCTCTAAAAGTTGTCAGTTGGATGAGACTGTGGAGGAATTGGATTTGTCCAATTTTTAAAAAAGTGTTTAAGTGATATGAATTAGATTTGGGAAATTATTAATTCTCATCTAAATTAAATAAACTTCCTTGTGCTGCCAGGAGCCAGGTCATATGTGATATTCCTCTATCCAACCAAAAGCAGAAAAAAATGCTTAAGTACCATTTTCATAAATAACAACAATGGAAGATTAAATATTCTTCAGTTTTATTCTTTTGGGCTGTAGAGGATACATGTATGTCTGTGTTGACTGTGTGTCTGAACTGGCAGACAACACATTAGAGCCTGGTTTCCTTGCCAACCAGTGCTTAAATGTAATGTTTCCTACAACAAAACAACAGTAAGACTGCATGTTTAAAAAAAAAACAACAACAACACAAAAACCTCAAAAACCCTATTTGTACTGAATGACTGGAACCTCCCTTAGTATTCTTAATTCTTTGAAAACAAATCTGAAATTAAGGGCACAGCTCTTCCCTGCAGCAAGGGCTCTTAGACCATTTCTCCAGTATTTTTCTTTGATGACTTTGCTAGACTGAAGTGGCAAAAGGTAGACTTGTAGATCACACATGAACTCAAGTTCAGGCTGTTGAGGTTTTAAATTAAAGAGCAAGGAGGAGCATAAGAATAAATACATCCGTGTTGTAAAGCACTTCTCCAAAGCATTCAGATGACAGATACTGTAGCAACACATTGGAATAAGGATTTTTTTTCTGTTGTTTACAGTTTTAATAAGTTCTTACTTGGTTTTCTGTCTGCATAGGTCCAGTCACAGAAGAAAGCCAAACAAAATGTGTGCACTAACTCAGAGTGGTTGGTTCATGGCTGCTATTTGAGGTCAGGGTTCTTTCCTCATTCCCATATTTCTGCTCTCTGGTCGAGCTCCCTCTTCCCCAACCGACATTACAATTACAGATACCTCGGTTCCCTCAGCTTCCTTGTCATTTAGCATTTTCACTAAGCTGAGGCACAAATAACATTTTTACTCCTGTGAGTAAATAAATGCTAAGGCAGTGTCTGGTGATTCCTCTGAAACCTCAAGATGTCTCGGAGCATAACTGATTGATTTGATTAAATGGCACCCATAAGACTGTTGTTGCAGAAGAATGATTAAGCCTAAATTATCTGAAAGACTCTGACTCAGGATATAAACAATGCAAGAGCAATTGAGAGACCCTGAATCATGAACTGTGACATGATATATCCTGGAGTTCAATAAGCTAATGGTGCTATTAATGACTAAGCTAAAGCAAGCAGAGGTTTTGTTTGCTTCTGATTTTGTGTCTTCCACCCTCAGTCTCTGCAGGTGGCTAAACATACAAAAGTACTTCTGAAGTGGGAGGGAAGGGAAATAGAGAATAAAGTAGGAAAAGCAAAGCAAAGGGATTTATGTTTTTGTTTACATCTGAAAAATTTCCTGATGTCCCTAGGGTAATGGTATTCACAGTGAGGGAGAGAGGGAGGGAGGAAGGCCCCCAAGCTCTTGTGGGGGAGGGGGATGAAGAATAAGGGGCAGATAAGAAAACAAAAAGCAGAATGTAAAATACAGCCAAGGGAAAGAGGACATGTTTTTTAGACAGGAGAAGGCAAAAAGAGATGTGGGGTGGGGAGAGGACAGAAGAGATGCCCAAATGGTTGTCAGGATTCTTTATTATCTCTTCTAGAAATTCTCTGAGCAGCAATGGCGGTAGTGCACAGAGGTTCCTATAGGGGAAAAATAAGCCAGTCAGTAGGTTGTTTACAAATTGTTGTCCTGAAATTTTCACGTTTATTGGCACAAAAGAATTTATTGGTCAAAAGTAGGTAATCCTCCCTCCCTCTTAGTATATAATGATGACAGGAGATGCTGAATAGCATGCTCCCTTGGAAAAACAATGTTATTTCATAATAAATAAACTGAAATTTCAGTGACAGACCTGACAGGTTTTTTATCTTATTTTCATCATATCTGAAAGAGAGGGAAAGAAGTGGAGTTAAGTCTCTCTTACTGTTTTCCTTAAATTAAATAAAAGGAGTAGGAAGGGGATGGGAGAGAAGAGCCCACGACTGAACAACAAAGTTATCTTTCTAGTCATTTCTATGGCAAATGAAAGTGCTTCTCAAGGATAAGTACCATAATGAAACCTTATGCAGTGGTCATAGGGAATTGCTGCCAGAACCAGAGAGAAGTGAGTACAAAGGGCTCAATATTAATGAAAAGTGTCATTAGGTATTTCAGTGTAACAAGCAGGATTTTTTCCTGTAGTGACACAGTAGTGACAAATGGTTCGTCTTAACTCAGTGTCCTTTAAATCATGACAAAACTTAATACTAAGGGGAGAAGGATGCTCACTCAGCTCTTAATGAAAAACGTTAGTAGCCAGGTCCTTATGTTTGCCTTCAAGTTGCCTATGAATATATAAAAATGTTGGCTGTGCATGAAGAATGAGGAGATATTCCTCATTGTGGAACTGTCTCTTTTTATTAGAATTTAAGTAAAGATAAAACTACCCTGCAGGACCACATGCAGACAAAATGAACAGTGAGAGAGAACAACTTTTTAAATTTTTCCTCACATTGGATTTACCTGATTAGAAGCTGTCCAGGTATCAAAATCATAAAGCATTCTCTAAAATGAAAATCCCTAATGGCTTCATTAATACTGTGAACTGACATGAAGCTTCAGGCACAGGACTTTAGTGTACCTTGGCATCTAAAGAAGGGCTCTCTGGAGAGCAGAGAAACAGTGAGAGCTGGCTTCAGAAGTGCTGTTGCCACTGCAATATTTGGTGTTGAGATAGAGCAGGATATTACTGTCTTTACACATTGGAAATACGGGAGTCTGTCCCCCTTGGTGGTGGAAAGCAGGGCTTTACTTTGCATGCCCATTTCAGAGCTGCTGCTTCTAAGTGATAGCAACAGCCTAAGCTCATCAACTGCTTTTAGCAGGAGCTATTTGACTGCCACAGAGTTTGTTTGCAGAATCGGTGCTGGAAGCCACATCTTCAATAGAGCCGTCGCTCCTGCAGTGAGTGGTGATTGTTTGCTTTTTTAGCTAAAATGTATGAAAACTGGGAGTC
This sequence comes from Gymnorhina tibicen, assembly GCA_013399875.1. Taxonomy (NCBI): domain Eukaryota; kingdom Metazoa; phylum Chordata; class Aves; order Passeriformes; family Artamidae; genus Gymnorhina; species Gymnorhina tibicen. Next base: position 127,375 of record VXAZ01009300.1, on the reverse strand, counting down.
TTTTAATCTATCTGTATATGCAGTGGGCTGTGCCTTAATCCAAACTAGCTTGTGAAGAACTATAACAAAAGCCAAATAAAGTCTGAGTGGTGATAGTGTTATCAGTTGCTGGTCAGAATCACCAACATGCGGTAGTGCTACTCTGGGCATCTCTGCAGGGGAGGATCAAAAGGAAGTTGGGTATTGGATGTAGTTGGAGTAAAATGTAGGAATCAAAAAAAAAAAGGCTGCTTTCAAAGTTCAGAGTGCTTCTTAGGAAATGATGTTTTTAATTATGGTGTTGATGTTGTGATAGCTACTGGAAAATCGAATTAGTACACAGGATATTAGCAAATGTCCGTGGTTTTTAGAGAAGAGATACAAAATAAAGGAACTCTGCTGGGATGAATCTATGCTGGGTCAGCCGAAATCCAGCAGGCTTGAGAGCCAACCATATCACATGCCCTGTGGTTTTCCTTTTAAGTGCTTTCAAGTTGAGCATCCAGGAGTTGGTCTGGGGTGCCAGCTGCATCAAGACAGAGGGTGTCAACATGCTTCAAACACAGCACACATGCAGGGTAACAGAGTTTGGAGAACAAGAGAAAGGCACAGAATCCAAACTGGAATTTCTACTGGTGGATGCCCAAATCTGGTTTTGTTTCCTCAGCGTGAGATGCACTGATTGGACAATAAGTTCATTGCAAGCATTCAGTATTAGCCGTGCCCCCTATGAATACCATGTTGCATTTATTAGTAGCTAAGTGTAATATCCTTTGGTGTCAGATGGGTTGTAGGCATATCTTTCTGTTCTCAGGTGAACAGTGCTCCTTTAGGCCAGTATCCTCATACTGGCAAAGTCTCCTCAAGTACTGTGAGCAATTTTAATTATGTCTCTTGCTGTATTTAATTGTCTAGTGTACTACCACTGACAAGTAGGCAGGTTTATATATATATATAGTTGTCATTTGATTGAGTACTCTGCATGTAGTGTCTGTTTGTGAGTGTGTATTTACAGCAGCTAAGTATGTACAGGCCTCCCAGATATCTAGATTGCGTCTAGCAACGGAGATTTTTGGGAAAAGAGTTTCTATCTATGATCGGGAAGACCAAGTTAAGGACTTATGTTAAGTAAGTTGGATGTATAAAATCCATCAGATAAGACAGATTGCATCTAAGGCTACTGATGAAGCTGCCACATGTCATTGTAAAGCTAAGTTCTTATCTTGAGAGGTGGTAATCCAGGGAGGTTTCTGTTGACTCGAAAGAATGAAATGGTGCACTCTTTTTCAAAAAAAGACATCAGGCAAACTAACATCAGGCAAACTACAGGTTGGACAGTCTTATGTCCTCTAAGCCCTGAAAATTTTGACATAGACACTATTTCCAGGCATGTGGAAGGTAAGAAAGGGGCCGGAAACAATGCAGATTTTGAAGGACAAACTGAAGGTGATCAACATTAATGCCTTCTGTGTTGAAAAGATTGGCTCTGTTAATGAGGGAAGAACAGTGGATTTATTTTAGCAAGGCTTTCAGCACTCTTTTGTAGTATCCCCATACTCAACTATAGGAAATAGGAATTACAGAATTACAAAATGGGCAAAAAAATGGCTGAAGTATAAGGCTTAAAATTCCAGCAGTACTATAATACTTCAGCTGCAGGCTCAGTATACCTGCCATTCCTCACGAGCCACTTCTGGGGCTGCCATTGCTTCACATCTGCAGCAACAAGCTGATCAACAGGACAAAAGGACCTGCCCTCAGGAGCTTCTCAGGTGACACCAACTTGGAGGCAGCTGATGGCTGCTGAAGGCCCCAGCCCTGCAGAGGGGCTCCGGGCACTGGTCCCTCCCTGTCCCTGCCGGCTGCAGGGGTGACCTGCCAGGATGCCCAGGATGCTCAAGGCACAGGCTGGGGCTGCAGGCCAGGGGCAGCCCTGCAGGGACGGGGCTGGAGCCCAGCAGGCCAGAGGGAGAACACGAGTCAGGAGTGGATCCTTGCCCTGCTGGAGGCCAACCACGTCCTGAGCACGAGTGTGGCTGCCAAGTACAGGGAAGGGGCTGTGGCTCCTCGCCTCAGTAGCTCGTGAGGCTTCATCTGGAACACCTCGTGTCCAGATTTGGGACTTCCTGGAACAAGACCAGTCTTGACAGCCTGCAGAAGATCCAGAGCAGGGCCCAGTGGTGGTGTAGCATAGGAAAGAGCAGGCTGAGAGCATGGAATTTTTCCCTTCAAATACCTGCCAGGAGCCACAGAGAGGACAGACTCTTCTCAGAGGTGCAGAGAGCAAAAGGACAGGAGCCAACAAGTTGGAGCAAGGGCAGAGCTGTCTGGGAATTGGGGAAAAAAAGTTTCCCAAAGAGGGTGGGTAAGCCCTGAGTCAGGCTGTTGCAACCGAGGCTGCAGAAAATCCATCTCTGGAGACCCTCGAGACTTCATGGGAAAAGGGCTGTGCCACTTGAGTGAGCTTTCGAGGTAGCCCTGCTTTGAGCAGAGACTTTCAGGGGTCCCTACCAATCTGCATTCCTCCTTGAGTCTGCGTTGGGTTGGTTTGTCTGCCTTTAAGAGGGTGAGCAAATATGGGGTGGGGGGGAGTTGACAGAGGAACCTGTGAACCTTCTTGCTGTGCATGAGAGGTGTGTGTCTGTGACAGGTGCAGGCACAGGCAGAAACAAATGGATCCACACGGCAGAGGAGGTCTGTAAGCTCTGCCAGCAGTGCCAATATCTGTTCCATCCAAGAATCTGGACACCTCTCTTTATCTCTTGCTATTTTCTCAAGGAACTTCCCGTTTCCAAGACCCTTCTCCTCCCAAGGCTTCGCATGCCATTTGCATAAGGGCCTAATTATAATCAGGACTGTGCAAGCAGCAAAGATGTGGGTAAGGGAAAACCTGTTTGATCATCAAAATTGCTCACTTTGGGGAGGAGGAGTTTAGATGATTACACATGCAGATGTGTATGCAGGCACACAGGGGTTAGTTTATTTTGCCTTTTAATATTTACTGTTATCATAAGGTGTATCCACATGTCCTTCTCAAGCTTGTATATTTGATAAAGTTATTTTTGGAATGGTCCTGTTTTCAAGCATTTGTTAACTTCTAAGTCTTTTCAGTGGAGCATACTTAGATGCAAAGATGTTGCAGTATTTTCCATCCTTTTAATTCCTTGGGCACGAGTCTTTCCCAGCCTTTCATCATGCTCACTCCCATTCTCCTGATTTGTTGTTGAAAAGGTTGCTAAAAGCACTGTTTATTTCTATAACTCATAAGGGAGTTTGCAATTTCGCTTGTGGTTTAGTGAGAATAAAAAGAAAAAAAAAGAGGTTGTATAAATGTAACTCCATTTAAAAAAGAAAAGCAAATGCACCAACATGTTGTAATGAGAGCTATTAAAATAATTAGTCCCTATCCTAGGATGATTGCAAAGGGAAATAAATAAAGAGAATGAAACATATAACAACTGGATTATAAAATGAACAACCAGCATAAAAATTAAATGAGTCAAAAGTTTAAACCAGAATGTGACTGAGTTGCAGGGTAATGTAGGAGAAGAAAATGTAATTGTGCTTATTCCATGGCAGTTTACTTGAACTAAATGTCCCTGAAAAATGTCTGAGACATGTGGGTAGAGGTTGTACTGTTCAAAAATGTACCACTGTATTTGATTTCAGGACAGTCAGTGGGTCAAACTTTGCCTAAGGCAATCACAGCAGCTTTAACAATCAAGTGCTTAGGGGAATGGCATAAAATGTCTGCATTCTTGCTTTGATTTGATCTCACTCCTTATTTTTTTTTTGCCTGCTGGATGGGTCTGTGCTCATTCGTTTGTGTCCAGTGCTGCCTCACACTGAGAGAAGAAAGATGGGTAGTGCAGGCTCACCCCCAGTGCCAGCAGTTCCTTCAGCCTCGTGGGTTTTGCCAACCACTGTCTCACTCTGGTGCTTGCAGTGAGCCTTCTTTTTGTTGCGTGCTTCTCCTTGTATAATTGTCATACTCTTGCCTTAAAACAGTATCAAACAAGAAAGATATTGTTCTGTTGATGCTGATGGCTCAGTATTACCAGTGTCAGAGTTGTCAGGTCCTGGTAGTGTGTTGTCTGATAACTGTCATAGGCTTCAATATGAATATTGCAATGTGAAGCTCTAATCATGGTTTATGTGTGCTCAGAAAACATCCCTTGTATTGCTGGGTGAAGTTACAAAGTATATACTGATCGGATGGATGTCTTGTAATTTGGAACATTAGCTACTTAAATATAAATATTATTTCTATTTATAATATCCTGTAAAGCAATTACTTTATGAATAATCACAAGTCTCATTTCATCTGATACTGCAGAAGCCTCTGTTCAAAGGCCATCTTTGCACTGTCAACCTGTAAAAGGGACTGAGGTGTGCCTGGTCTGTCATCAGTGGGTCAAAGCAAGCTAGACCAATCCATGGCTCACAATGTCCATCTGTAACACATCTCCCAAAAAACCCTGTATTTTGGACAGTATTGTGTTCAGTATATAGCAATAGAATTAGAACAGTCTATCTGGAAAACTCTTGATGTGTATACTTACCAGAAAAGCTTCTGGGAAAAAGGATTGGGCTGAAAGATATTTCAGGAATCACAAATAAAAATTCCTAAAGAGCTGAGACCCAAACCTAAAAGGAGATTCATACAGGCTCTTATTTAGCTCAGATTTTTAAAGAAAAAGAGTGCTTATGCTAATTTTAGGGAAGATATGCTATTAACAACACGGTTTTCTGTGACTTAAAACAATCTAGCACCACCACATACTATAAATAATGGTTCTTATATGTTTTATTCCTGAAGATAGAAAGATTATATTAATGCAATAATATCTACAGCTGTGTAAACTTGTCCTGCTTATTCAAGGTTGTCTCTGAAGTTTTAGAAAGCACCAATGAGGTGCTTCAATAAATTTTTTGTCTTGTTTAGGGAAGCAAACCAGCTGTGGCAGGTTTAATCAGAACTAAACCTTGTTTGAGTCAAATGGAGGCTACAAAACCGAACATGCTGGACAAGTTACAGCAGAGTTAAGGCCTGTTCTTTCAGCTGTTCCAGGGTGTGGTGTCTGGGGAGGGGGAGAGTGTCTATGTACATGCTTACAGAGACTGGATTAAGTATCCCTAGAGCGTAGGAGGCTGGCAGTCATCCTGTTTCTACTTGTCTATGCTCCCAGGGAGATCTGCTTGTGGGGATGCTCTGTTTAGCAAGGTATACCAGACACCAAAGGGACAGGTGACAAGAGCTCAGCAGTGGGCTGTTGTTGAGTTGGGTTGCAAATAGTGGTCTATGAATTAGTGCAAAGATTTTCAAGTGTCACAAAAGGCAAATACTCATTGGTCTTCAGGGCTTGTTTCCCAGAAAGCCAGATAATCTTATTTGGATCATGATTTGTGAGATAAACTATGTAGCCTTATTTCATTTAAATTGACATGTTTCTTTCGAAGTGCTGTACTTTCCCTATTATTTACATTCAGCCTAATCCTGTGGCAAAATCAGCTCTAGGGGAGGTAGCTACAACCACACTGACATTTACATTTCATTTGTTTATACTGGATCTGAGTTTATGTCTATGCATTTTACCAGTGGCTGCAGAAGATGAGAATAGCTTTAGGAAGGAGTCTGCATGTTGATGAAAGAGTGGGTTATGTGCTTTTCATAACTGTATTCCTGACTCATTATTCACAGCACAAAGAATTCTCTTGTGGCATTCCACTTCTTATGTGGTTAATGTACCACTCCCACCTTCCAAAAGTCTCAGCCACTCAAAGGCATAATTTTCTAAAGTATAGGCTGAAAAATTAAAGGTTACATTTCAGTTTCACAAGTGAACCAAGTTACCTGGCAGTTTTAGAAGAATGTACATGTGCGTAATGGTTCAGAAATTTGACACAGAAAAACCCACCTTAAAACCACCTAACAATAAAGTTCACTTTTAAACCCGCTTAACAATAGAGCATTCAGAAGCTGATACTCTAATCTGTAATTCCACTTACTGTCCTGCAGCGTGTGTTTTACTGTATATGAGATCAACCGGCATCCTAAATGGGCCACCCAGCAAGGGGAGTAGAAGCCTGAAGTAAATATAATTAGGCCTGTTAAAACTTTGGGGTTCTTGGCCTTGCATTTTACACTTTTTTCAGTGAGTGTTTAATTTGTGAGGAGTCAGGGAGTGCTAAACCAAAATCTTTTATTTGTCCAAGTTATTTTTTCATGCAGCCCTCTATAGAATGTTTACTATCCCTGTTACCTTGTAAGTTGGATGCCTTGCAGTTTTGATTTTCACATTCCCACGAGTTAGGGAAATAGCTTTATCCTCATTTTATGGCTGGAGGTTCTGAAGGCTCAAGATGCTAAGCACAGTCACCTTCTAGGGTAGCCAGCTTTCAGCCTTCAGTAAATTATACTAGAAAAAAAACTGTAGGCTCAAGGATTCTCAATTCCCCTGAGAATTCCTTATTGCTGGTACAAGAAGAGCTCTGTATTACTCATTTTTCAGTAACACATGTACAGGGGATGTGTGAAAGTATCCTACATCAGGATGGGGCCCTTAATTTGGATCTGGTCAGATGTTCTGGTGACACAGCTGCGGTGCCCACGGCACCTCTGCCGAGAGCCTGCCAAAGCACCCTGCTATGGTGAAACTTTTGTTGCAAACAGCGTGGTGGAGAGTGCAGCCCTGTCCACGGGGAAAGCTGCATATCTTGAAAGGTACAAAATGGAGAGAGCTGATCTGATGATCTGTAGGAAAGAGTTAATTTGGTCTGATCCCATGTGTGGTTTGTGGGATTTGCAAATGTCTGGATACTGTTAAGATTTTTTGAATGGTAGCCTAAGTGCAAAACTGATGGTGCACTATTGATAAAATGTTGGAGGTTGTTCATAGACATTAAGATTGAATCTGATGTGTCATTTTAATGGAACTGCTGTATGTTTTTTCTGGTGTTTTAACAGTTTATCTAAACACATAAATGAAATAATTCAGTGAATGCAACAGAAGTACTTTGAAAAAAAGCTTACTAAATGGAGAAATATTGAGATCTGAGTCCAACCAATAAATCAATGAGGCTACTTTAAAGATCTCTTCAAAGTGGTGTTTCACGGATTCTGAAATTGGTTCTGTTTTGCTGCAGAGGTGAGGGGACCTTATCAGTGAGGAGTTTGATTGTCTGGAAAAGGGCAAGTACTGGTTTAAGTACTGTAAGGCCATTTGCACATCGAGATTCTTCGAGTGGCTTATTAACTGGACCATATTGGATATAAAGTAGAAGTACATAGGATCAAAACAAATAATCTGTAACCTGTTATCTGCCACGACCACCATTCTGCTTCCACTTTTATTACAAACTGAAAATGCCCATGAAGATTTTCTCTCACAGCTGTGTTGTGGGCCTTGCCCTTGTGAACATGCATTGTGGTCACTGGGAGAACATGGACTCTTCTCCCCAGGAAAGGGTACCTGAGGAAGGTGTTTGTGATTAGGGCACAAGGTCAGGCCCAGGTTTTAATGGCACCATAACAAGACAGTGGTGTCAGAACTGCTGTGCTGGCACCCCTTTGGAGTGAAGAGGAGAGAGCAGACCCTGCCCAAGGACAGGCGCCAGTCCCGTGTCAGGCTGAGATGCTGTTAGCAAGGGTCCAGGCACGTGTGCATTGTAGACCATGCGTGGTGCACAGGCTGTGAGCTGAATCTTAGGAGTCCCCCTGGCTGTTTGTGTGCTCGCAGAGAGTACTGCAAGCTAATGTTTGCTGGAAGTCTAAAGATGCCCGGACCACGTAGGCTGCAGGGAAACTGTGCTAACAAGCCCATTATTTAAATCAAATGGAGACACAGCCAACAGATGTTACTGGCAGTTCCTATGATTTCAGGAAGTTTGCTTCAAACTTATTAGAGATGAGTTCCATGAAGACCATGTGGCCACAATTTAGCCCATAGTTTTTCCTTGTTTACCACTTATTCTCTGACTGTCACTGTGCTACAGCTGATAAGACTAAATTTCAATGTTTTTCTTTACTTTTGTTCATTTTTTTGTGAGGGAAAGTTGTTAAGTATCTTTTTGAAGAATAAAAATGCTGTATCAATGAAGAAATAATAAATGCATACACAGGTGGGAGCTATGTATACAAGAATCTTGATATATCTGTACATTTATTTTTGCCTGTAGGGCTTTCTAAAATCTATTTATTTCAATATTAGGGTGAAGCAGGAAAATAAGTGATGGTAGAAGCAAAATGTGAATTCACACATTTTTTTTAGAGATTAATTTCTGGGCAGTGAATAAACATTCCAATTTGAGGTGGATTAAATTAAATTATGAATTATAATTGTCTTCAAAATGATATTTAAAATAGAAGCATCCACTGGTTTTTATGCACAGAACATGATATCATGCATCTTATATATACACAATGTAGTAAGTGTATTACATTTATCAAGTTGTAGGATGTTTAATCTCTGAAAACAGTTATATTTAACATTAATGGGTACTAGGACAGTTGCCCAGACTTATTTATAATATAGAAGGCAGATAAACTGTTATTTATACACATAGTCCTGTATTTTAAATGAACTTTATATCCTTGAAAGTATGTATTGATTCTTACAGTTTCATTGCCAATAACAAAAAACAGATTTAGAGTGCTTGTTTAACACACACATGCACACAGAAAAAGGACAACACAAAACCCCTGAGTTCCTGTGGTTCCGGGTCCTTGCATTTGGAAGAGCTTTATATAGACAAAGAAGGGAGTTACTGTAATGTGTATTTATGGTCTTCTGTAAGATGCCATATATGTTGCATTGTTTTCTGGTGGTGATAATGAACCGGTGCATTTCTGTGGGTAGCCTTCAGTATTAATCTGAGAAAAGGTATATATTATGTTCAAGTTGCACAAAAAGAGATGGTTCTGTGAAGGCCTCTAAATGAAGCTCACTGATTCAATCATTCATTCATTCACCCACTTCCTCGTTTTGATTTCCCCTGATTATTTAGGAAAAAACCCTGTAGTTTTAGATACTCTAGCCAGGTGTTACTCAGCTGCTTTGGCTTCTGCTTTGGAAGTCAGTTAACGGAAGTTTTAGCTAGATTTCCAATTTGGCCATTATAATTTGGTTTGGATAAAGCTGTAAGTATGGAACAACACAGGGTGTAGTATAGAGACTGTTGACAAATGTGAATAATCATAAGTAAAGTCAACAGAACTACACCACCTTGCACTAGCTGAAGAACTGGTCCCTGAATACTAAAAAGCGCTTTACCTGGTCTTGTACTAATATAATATAAAAACCTATCAAAATGTGGAAAATGTTGCAGGTTTCTACTCCCATTCCTTTCTAACTTTGTCTCTTATAGCCTTTGAGTATTAAATTGCAGAATGAATGTCACAGTGGCCCAATTTAACTTCAGAACAAGGAAATATTTTGAATTCTGGAACTGCTCTTGGTCATGTGAGACAGTTGCAACAAGCAGTATCTCTTTAACATTTCAGTCAGTATCCTCTTCACAGCTGTTGCAAGGTACAAAATACATTGCATCTAGGCTCTGCCACCTGTTGTAGACAATTTGGAATTGAGTAAGTTAGTGGAGGTTCAAGAACATATTTTGCCTTCTTTCAGTGATACTATATGCATTTCATTTAGCAGCTACTTAAACTGAAGCCACTTAAGTCTTTCCTTTGTTTCCCTGTTTTGTGAGGTAAAACCTGTGTTTTTATAGCAGTGGGACCAGGTTAGTAAATTGAAAAGCTGTAGGTGTTTTTTCCGTAGTCCTTTGTCCCTTTTTCTTTCCTAGTTGCATTAGGCCCAGCCCCAGATGAGCCTCTTTGTTTCTAAAGTAAAACTGAGCTTTGGCAGCATTCAAGCACCATCCCTAGTTTCACCTCCACCAGCACTCTCCTCTGGGAAATGGAGGGAAAAGGGCACTGATGGTGACTGCTTTCTATTCGGCTCTGCTCACATAGGTGCAAGACAAATAGATCTGTGTCACACAGAGAGAGCATGAGAGCATTGCTGATGTATGAGTAGTAACACTCACCTGAAAAATAATTCTTTCCTTGACACACTTCCCCTTCTTGAAGGTCTTCTAAGTTCTGGACAGTGTTTTTAGAGAGTCCAGAATGTCACAGAATCACAGAATATTCTGAGTTAGAAGGGACCCACAGGGATTATCAAGTCCAACTCTTAAGTGATTGGCCCATAGAGGGATTGAATCCACAGTCTTGGCATTTTTATCACCAGGCTCTGACCAGCTGAGCTTCTGCCTTCATTTCTCTTTGTGGAGCCTGTTGCACCTCTAAGTGTCAAACTCTTTGGAATACGCACTTTCATTTAAACCAGTTTACATATTTTTCTTGCTTTTTCTGAAATATTGTGGGTTCTGACTCTTCAGAGTGCTGCCAGGTGGTCACTAGAGGTCAGTGACTAAAGCTGTGGCCTGTTTGAGTCAGGCCATTTCAGCTGATGGTCCAGCTTTGCCCTCTCCACCATGGTCAAGTTTTCCCCCACAGAGTAGTTCTAATCCATACTGGCTTGCTGAGTATCAAAGTACAAAAGATATTCAGAGCATTAAATAGAGGCTGTACACTGATGGGCAGATTAGTAGACTGTCCCAGTACCCCTAACCTTTTGTCACTGAAGCTTTTGTAGTCTGCAAATTGCCTCCAGCTCTTCCTTTTTCCTGTCCTCGCCATCTAGATTGGTTCTGAATTTTAATGTGTCTCCAGACCACTACCATGAGAATCAGGCTTTTTACATGTTGTTCAGAGAACTGCAACTTTTGTTCAAGTCCTCCTCTTTACTCACCTTGATTAATGAAATACTGTCTTCTCTGACCTCCTTGCCTTTTTTGTCATAGTTGTCTGGACTACAGAAAACACAACTACTAAAATCGTCCTTCCCTCACAGTTGGATGTGATGGTGATGGCAGTTAGAAAAAGTTGCTGTTCTCTTACCTATCTGATAGAAATCTGTCTTGTATGCATTGTTCATCCCTTAAGTATTGCAGGAGATGGGGCAGGAAGATCAAGGACACTAAAATGTTTTCCCTCCTCACCCTCTCCAGCTCCCCTTTCATTCTCATTGTATGTTACCTTTAAGTCTGAGTTACAGCTGTGACACTAAGTTCCAGCCCGTAAAAGTCAGTCTGGACTGATAAATTGCTTATAACTCGTGTCAGTGGGTTACCTTTGTGGATGAGGTGCTTGAGCAAGAGCTGGATTAACTGTGTGGTGGAGCCATGCTTACCAACTCCCAAAAAGGAACAGTCCTTCCTTCTTACTAACAGAAGTAGTGTGGCCTTTCAGGATCCACATGGTTTTTTTGTTGCCTGTACCTCCTGTCATTTACTGCAAAGGACTGAGGTGAGTTTGAGGTGAGATTTACTGAACTAATTTAGGGAGACACCAGATATCCATGAGATGACAACAATTTTAGTATCTACTAAAAATTTGGATTTGAACTTGAAACCTATGAAAGAAAAGCTCACTTGGTTGTATTTTCTCTTTTAAGGTCTAGTATAATTTCAGGAGTGAGAGGCTTTATTTTATTTGAAAGATAAATTTACTCATTCAAGGTTTGACCTTTCTGCAGTTTGTACCATCAAAATCTTTTACATGATGATCTTAAACAAATTCTAGTTGTTGGGTTTGGTGACTTCTTTCCTCAAAGTTACCATCAGTGTCCTAGCTGATTCTTAAGGGAACCACCTGAATGAAGGAAAATGCTACAACTCTACATGCTAAAAAGACTAAAAATCAATCATTAATGCCAAATCTAAGTCAAAGAATAAATAGCTCTACTTCATAAGAATGCTTCCATAATCATTCATAATTTTCACACTGCTTTGCGCTGCAGTTGAAGTTGAGCTGCATTCAAATTTTTTGATGAAAAATACTTGGTACAGAAGAAGTGATATGGACTTAAAAAGCATCTCTCCGCATTGCACCCTTTTTTTTTTCTCCCCTACAAAGAGAAAAATCTGTCTGTGCTTGTGCTTTTATATCTGCTATACAATAGTGTTACTGTTGACATGTACGTAGCCTTATAATTTATGGGGTGTATGTGTGGGAGGTTTTCCTGTAGGGTCTGATTTATAAAGGTGGTTTGATATTACTTCCTGTACCTTGGACATCTCTGGCGTAACAGGGAGTTTATATGAGCACACTGCACTCGATGTACGTATGCGTAGGTGAGTAGGAATGCAGGATCAGCAGGCAGGATCTGGGCAACTGAATCCTTCCTGTCTTGCTCTGGCAGATAACCATACCATAGATACTAGTTCAGAAACATCCATAAATCATCCTGTAACACAAGATATCATAATTCTCAACACTTAGGAGAAATTGTAGTAAAAATCTGAAAGCTGCACCTGTACCGTGTCACATGCAGAAAGCAGGAGTGGAGGATATTTCTAGTCTTCCAGGTCTGTGGGCTAGCAAAATATTTATAAAATTAACTTCTGTGTGATCCCAAGAAGCTGATCATGCTCTAAATTACTGTTAGGACAAATAAAACCCCTCTGATCCCTGCTAATCTGACTTGGAGAACAGATGTCCTCCTGATCCTAAGTCGGATGAATAGCTTAATCCTTTGTGTGTGAGCAGGACACCATTCATCTGAGAATTTTGCATCACTAGAAACACAGCTGTACTCTGTTTACATCCTGGTTTTTGTGTCATCCAATTTCCAGAAGCAAATGATAGACTAAGGAAGGAAAAGAAAATTCCTTGCTGGTCCACACAAGTTAGAGTCTTGAACCATCTCTAAGTGTGGTGCACACACCCAGAAATCCTGTTGGCTCTCAAAACTCTTTGCATATGCTTGAGGACTGGATTCCCTAGAAACCACACTGCAGAATTAATTTTCTGGGTTTAGGAGTTCTCTTAATTTAATTTAAAGTCCTTTCTGGAAGTTGGTCTTGCTTCCCACATTTCTTACTCCCATGGTCACATTTACAAGGCTTTTCCAGAATTTATTCTTGAATAAATAAAACTTCTACTTTCTAGTCCAGATTTGTTTATGACCAATTTATTGCAACAGATGAATCTGCCAGAACAGATGCTGAGAACTTTTGAGCTGAGATGCTAGGAGACCAAAATGGGTCTTTTTCCATAAGTACTTCCATCCAAGCTAAATGATTAGTTCAAATATGTAAAATTTTACAAATATTAAGGTCACTGTGATATCAGGACACCTGAAATTTTCAGTGGGAAGATTTGGACTGCAAAGCAGAAGAGAGGGCTTGCGGATCCACTATATCTGTTCTTCCAGCTCCAAGTGCTGAGTTTCACTAGTCCCTTTCACCTTGCTGTATTTTCCTCAGTGTCACATCATGACTATTTTATATAATGTCCTTAGACAGTATCTGCTGGTAAATGCACTTACATTCTCTTCAACTGTTTTTACCATTTTTAAATGTATTTACTAGTATTTCTCACTGTTGTAATAGCTCCTTTTGACCCTGAAATTGTCTACTCATTTCGATTAAACCCATGAGTCTAGAGAATTTGACAATTTAATTCTTTTAAATGCAGCCTTATTGCCAAACAGGGTTTCCCTGCAGCCCTCACAGCTGTTGTTTTTAGAGAAAACAGTTTTGGGTCTCGTACCGTAAACTGCATTCAGGTACTTTTCTTTAATGGGCAAGGCATTTAACAGTAATTGAAATGAACTAATTTAAATGACCAGCTAGTGAAAAACAAACATGAACTAAACCAGGTCTAAATAAAAACTCATTCTTCGTTGTAATTGCTCTTTCAAAAAAACCTGATAATTGATCAAAGCCTGCTGTAAGAAAAAAGATAAACTATACAGATCTATACAGTCTATACTTGCCACGCTTGAAAAGAGGGTCTTCTATAATTTGGAATTTTTATTTTCTTTTTTCACACAGGATAAATACTATAACTCATGATCCAAATCCTTTATGTTTTCTGTAGAATACTTGAAGTGAAACAATGCATCTTTTACCACTAAAAACAGAATAAATGGGCCCCTGAAGGATTTATTTTAAGTCAGATGCATTTGTCATTCTATATTGATAATCTTTGCACTTCATTATCATATTCAACTCACCATTTATATGCAGATGACACAATCATTTATGGTAATAGATTATACTAGAAGAAAGCTTAATATTATCTTCAAGCTGATTTAAATGAGCTTTAAGATCATCTGGCACAATCTAAATTACTATTAAATATTAATGAAACAAAGATCATATTATTTGGCTCAAAACAGAAGTTGGGTAAACTGAACAACTGGCAATCAATGCGACCTTGGAGACAGTTAGCAAATGTCAGTGGTGAAGAATATGGATACATCATTTTTCATCGTATGACTAAACTATTGATTAGAAGCTGTGAAGGTTTGAAAGAAAGCCAAGAACTTTATTTGGGCTCAGAAAATTTGTTGACTTAAGGGAAAAGAAAAGATTTGTTTTCTTGCATTTTCAGTTTGTATTATGTACTTTGGGTTTTACTGATTGCTGCATAATGTTGTTAGGAAAGATAAAGCATTTTTAACTTGGTTATCTAGGCAAGTTTGCTGTGAATTATACATTTCATAAAAATCACTGTCTGTCATTTTAGCAACAATTGGCAAAAAATAGAAAACTGTCAACATTTCATTGGTATGTTATCCTTCTACTTTCTCCTCCCTCCTGTCCTCTATCTTCAGATAAGTTACAATCTTCAGCCTTCCACATTTTCTGAAATAGAAAAATTAATAAGAAAACTAGTATCTCTACTTCTTCATCTGGAACCATACAGCTGTGAATTTGATAAAGCAAGTCAGGAGGTTCAGGTAGATGCTTTATTTGTATTTGTTTATTTTTACGTAGGTCTGATACTGTGATGACTTGAGCGTGCTCTAGCAGACGCAGATAAATTCATTGGCAGTTTATGTCAATTCCCAAGATGACAGATAAGGTCTTCCTACTTTCCAGGAGATGTTCTCAGAGATTCGCGTTGATAATCCCACAGTAAAAAGTGAGAAAACACGACCCCTGTATTGTTCAGTGTATTAAAAATGCAGAGGATCTCCTGCATTTAAGTGCTGGCAATCCACCTCCTTTTTTGTGTAGCAAGATGTGTCACACTAATACATCCATTGTCCCAGAAATGCCAGCTCTTTTGACATTATAATGAATCCCATGGTAAGAGATATTGTTAGTTGTTAACCTTTTTCTGTGTTAGACATAATCAAGATCAATGTGGATATGTTTTCTGTTCAGGGTATCAACTATTTCCCCTTAGTATTTCGCTGGGCTGTGCTGCATCAAGCTGGGCATGGCTTCTTTTGAGCATTTGCATTTAGGATAGGGGTCACACATTCTTTTGACCCTTGTCTGGATCTTTGCTACTCTCTTGGTAAAGAGCTTTCACATAGTGTCAGGAGATGGAGACC
Organism: Gymnorhina tibicen; assembly: GCA_013399875.1. Lineage (NCBI taxonomy): Eukaryota > Metazoa > Chordata > Aves > Passeriformes > Artamidae > Gymnorhina > Gymnorhina tibicen. The sequence continues at coordinate 111,980 of VXAZ01009300.1, read as the reverse complement.
TACCCTGACATCAATAAAATACCAAGGGAGAGAGGAGAATGTAGACATTTGGTTTATATACTTGGGAATGAGGCAGCTTTAGAGAGGGGTAGAGCTGCTGGGGAACTGTAGGCCAGGACATAAAGCTGAGTTGAAAAGGACAGCGAGGGCTTGGATGGTTTGATGGGTAGGGGAAAGACATTGTGGGAAAATTTGTGTAAATAGGACGTGGAAGAGTCTAGATGAGTGGAAGGGTAGGCACCCTCTGGAAGCAGAGGAATAACAGGTAAAGAGGAAAAACAGAGAAAGAGAAAGCAGTGAAGTAAAAGATTAGTGTTGGAAAAAATGAGGCATGCGTAAGATAAGGTTTCTTGATAAGATTACCAGAAATTCAGGTCTAAAGAAAGGATTTATTCAGTGATGAGTTGGGACAGTGAATGCCAAATAGGACAGTCTAATGTCCAGTTCATTATCTTACCTGGTCTGGGCAGGAGCTGCTGAAATTACAGATGAAAGAAAGAGCAGGAGAGAGGAGGAGTTTGTATCTTCACTGCTGCAGACATTTGAGAAAAGTTGCTGGAATCTCTGTCAGAGAAATTGCAGGGAGGAGATTTGTGTTTTATTTATCTATTTAAAGATATTTTCTAATTCAAAGTTAGTATGTCACATGATTCAAGTACAGATATCTTCCCTAGAAGGGAAGACAGGCAGACTTCTCTCCAAATAACCCGTAAATTGTTTCTAGAATTAGCCTTACAATGAATTTCAAAAACTAATTCATCAGGTTCATTATTTGAATTTCTTGATTAGGCAACACCATTTTCCTAGTCCATGTAGGTGTGTCCTGGCAAGACACTTGAATCAATTTTCTTGTCCCTTTGTACTGCCAATTCTCATTGAAAGAATGGGAGAATCTCAAGAAGGAGTTATGCTCCGAAAGTCACTAAAAATCTTGTTCCACACTGTAATCACATCAGGAGAAGGCTCTTTTAAGCTCGTGAGTGTTACCTAGTGATAATATGAGGTTCCTAGTGAATACAGATATTCTTCAGTGTGATTAATGTTTCCATTATCCCCTTGCTCTGTAGGTGAGAACCAGCCCCACGTTGCACTCACGGGTGCTTGGGAGCGCTGCTGTGAGTTTGGTAATAAATGAGCTCTGACTTCTGTTGCCTGGGTTTGCCATCACCAGTGCTGCCACGTGGGTATTGTTCTACAGGAGAGTGATGGCACTGCATTGCAACCCTGGGCTTGTTCTGCATTCCCAGAGGTGCCTTTTCCTTCAGCATGTGAATTCCTTCAGCATGCCCTTCTGTGGGCAGGTTTTCTGTCTTGTCCCTGTCTGAGGACAGAAGAACGTATTTTTTTTTCATTGAGGGGACTCTTCCCCTCCTAAGTCTCTGTTTTTAAAGAGATGTTCCCTCCACCTCCCAGTGAAGTTGAGGTCACTTTCAGCCTACTTTTTTTTTCTAGTCTGAGAAACATTCCTCCATTATAGTCCAGTTAGAAGTCTGTTGGTCTATTAGCCAGTCAGCTGTGCTGTCTTACACCACCTTTACTCCAGTTTCACCTGTACTGGCCTTTCCATTATCTGAACTTCCCTACATCCATGTATTGCTCTCTGTATTCCAAACTGTCCTACTTTTAATAATATACGTATTTGACTTCAGTCTTGGGGTGACTTTATGATGTTGTGTCCTCTATGGCCACTCTATGCCCAGATATGAATCCTGTGCCTTTCTGTGCCTTTAAAACTGGGTCTGAGAGAAAGGAAAAAAAAGCCAGGTGAACTTTTCAAAGCAGTTTTGTGCTCCAAGGTCACTCCACTCTAACTCCTCTGCGTTCTTCTGCTGGGGCAAGAGGAGGGGAGGAAGCACCCTTCTTGCTTTTCAGCCAGCTCTTGGCTCCGTTTTCTCCAGAGGGAGATGGAGAGTTAAACCTTTTTTCTGGGACTTTGGCTTTTTCCTTCTTCTCTTCTGGACTGTTTCAACAACATCAGAACACACTGGGAGAACTTTCCACCGAGGCCCTGGAGGTGGGCCCACACCGACCCAACTCCAAAGAGGAGGAGAGGGACCACCCCCACAGAAGGACTCTAAAATCTTATCAGGTTTCTCTCCACAGCAAGAGGTTTTATTATTTAGCATTATTATTCTTTTCCTGTGTGTTTGTTAAATAAGTAGGTTTTTTCCCTTTCACTTTCCTTCGAGGAATATTTCTTTGCTGAACCTGGTGGGGGAGGAGAGGCTCTAACCTGCCTTCCAAGAGAGGACATTCAAATTCGGACATTCCTCTGAATTTTGTCTCAAACCGGGACAACTTCCCACTTTCCTACTTCTTCCCCAAATGTTGCACTTGATTTCCTCACTGGAAGTACTATGTCCAAGGCTTATTAAAGCGTCTGCTTGCTATTTGCCTTCAGGGCTGTTGCCCTAACCAGTCCTTGGACCAGAAAAAAGCACCCCTCCCTGCACAGCCCAGCTCCATAAGGAGCAGTTGGAGGTCCTCCTTGTTACTCAGTTACTCCGTTGTCCTGTGTAACTGAGAAGCCTCAGATTCATGAGAAGGGGCAGCCCACCTCTGACTGGAGAGAGAGCAAAACCAGCAGTCTGCACCTCGGAACTCAGCCTGGCTCACCGCTGTGTATGAGAAGGAGATGATCCCTCCACTGCCAGCCTCTTGACCTTTCTGTTCTGGACTCTTACAGTAAATGTTGAATGCTTCACGTGAATATAGAAATCAAAGGAACTTTTGAGGGAGAGGGGAAGATAGAAAAAGAGTGAGTGGGCATCTGGATAGAGTTTTACTAGGGCTCACTAGTCTACTCAAGCTATACATTTTGACAGTGCCCTAATGCTGCTTTCAGTCCTTTCTTATGGAGAAAATGGAAACCTTTTCAGACTGAGATGCTTAAAATAGGCTCCTAAATCGATGCTTAGGCATATAAATAGAAGCAGTTTGATATTCAGCAATGCTGAGTGCTCTGGTGATGCCAGTAAGGAAGAAAATGCTTTGTGTACAGAAGTGCATTATTAGAAAATGTGGAGGTTCAAGAATTGCTATTTACAGACAATGAGTTACAATCAGAGTAATCTTTTTTTGGGTCATTTGGGCTTGACTCATCTCTGACCTCCATCTTTCATGTTTTTCATTGATGATATGATTTAAAAGTAGTGTCTGTTGCTACTGGATATTTTTGTCTACTAATTGAATCTAATTTTATCATGGGACTGGAATGAGAAAGTGAAGATCTTTGCAAATTTCTTAGTATCACACTGTTCTGTGCTTTGTAGAGATGAAATATCTGCTACTATACATGGATCCTGTGGTTGGCTCCAGCTCTCACAGAAGTTGGGATGCACAGGGTTCCTAGTTTTCACAATAGACGAACCTGCAATCCATTCTAAGGGAATGCAAGAGTGCAACAGAAATGTAGGTGAAGTTATTGCAAGCTTACTGAGTGCATACCAATATCTGCATCCAGAAGGACCTTTTGTTTGTTTGTTTTTACTTTTCTCATGTGGATTCTGAGCAAACTTCTCAGTAGAGCAGTTGTCTTCCCTGATTTTCTTCTGTCTCCTCCCTGTCATCTTTATGAAGGCTTTCTGTAGAAATTGCCCTGCTATGAAGTATGCAAGCTGCTGTGAGGAACCCTGTATTTTTACAGGTACACTCCGTGCAATAACATGGATGATGGTGAATAGACCAGGATGCTGGATCTAAGCACTGATGAATACAATGAACACACCCTCAGGTGTACCTGGTGTTATATGAGTTATTGACATATATGCCTAAGTACAGGTTTTGGCCCCAAAGCTTAACTGAAGCATCCACTGAAATGGATTTTTGAGGTGTCTGGGAATGCTATAAAATGGCTACTTTTTTTTTTCTTCTTTTTAAGTCAGTGCCACTGAAATTGTATCTTTGAAATGCAGTAGAAAAATCAAATCACTCAACAGAGAACTCTTTGTCCTGTCTGTGTGAAAGACAACATAATAAAATGGATATATTCCATAACAGCTATTAAAAATATGGTGGGGTTTTTTCGTTTCCTTTGGAAAATGAAAGCAACCTAAGGCTGGTATTGGCGAGGATAAATTCTAAGTTGTTTCCCTCTGAAATTGATGTTTGGCTCTGGTTAATTTCTCTTTTAGGATCCTGAAGACTATTTCCAATTGGTTTTCATTTCTTCTTAGAACAGATAATTTCATACTAAAGCCTTCACACTCATATGCAGTTGAATCCATGAGGTTATTTGTATTAGTATGGCCTGCAGATTAGGGTCTTAAACCAGAATAGAATAAAATTAAGCATAGTTTAAAAACTATAATTTTCATATGCTTAGCATATTCATTAATAAAAAATATTTCATACTTTTCCTATTAATACAAAACTTCAGTTAGATACCAATCAGCTGACTCATACTCAGGGCCCAAGGTCATCTCTAGGTAAATAGTCACATCAAATACAATGTCACAAGAACTTAATTTCTTGATCACATATTGTAAGCTGTAAATATATTCAAATCCATGTAACATTAGAAATAACAGATAACAGTTCTCTCATATTTCCTTCATGGGTTTAAAAATGTTCTTACGTGGTAGAATTCTGGCAGTATTTTGTGTTTGGGAGGGTATGGGTTGTTTGTTTCTTAAATGTTTAATGGTAGGTTGAAGGTAACTTTTCAGTGTTATAAAATTTGAAAAAGTGACAAGGAAATAACCTTGAAAGTTCACAGGAGGCTATAAAGAAGACATAAAGAATGTGAAATGTTATAATAAGATTTACAGTCATTTGCTGAAAGCATTTAAATATATTGACCCATGTGTTAGTGTAGCCTTTTATTATTAAGTGAATACGTTCTTAATTTTAATTGCTTCTTTCCTGTAAGAGGGATTTTATAAACTTGAGCTAATAATTATTAACTTTGAAATCTTACATATCATGGGCAGTGATTAACTTAAATTTAGGTGAAAGAAAGGTAAAGCATCTGTGATTCAAACAGGGACGTAAAACAGATGATACTGATTATATCGGTGGGTATAGGACTAAGCCGTTTTTTGTGAGTGACACCACAGAGATTGCAGGATCACTGGGAACCCAAAACAAATATTTATACCACCGAGCTCAGCAGGAATTGGCCAGCAGACCAATGGCCTCTATAAATAGATTATTTAAAAAACATAAAGGGGACCATTGCAGGAGTGGTCAGATAGAGAAGTGCAGATCCCTGAACTCTGCTCCTGGCTCCTTACGTATTATTGAATGTCTCCGTGCTTCTCATTTCCATTTATGAAATGAGACTAATATTTATTTACTTTTTCAAACACTTTGAGATCCAAAAATTGCTTGATATTAATAAATTGTTTGCAAGCCAAGCTCTGGCAAATCCCCTTTGTACTTCTGGCATAGGAGTCCCTCTGGCAAGGACACGAGGTTGGGGTGACCTGATGTACTCTTGTAGTACCGAGGGAGCTCGGGGCTGCTGTACAGCCGAAATGTGTCCACCAGCACAGAGCCTTTAGTGCAGAGCAGCCCTGAGACAGCCGTGGGCAGCAGCGAGGGCCTTTAACACCCCTGGGCACACTCATCTCTGTGCCCTCCCCACGGCTGTGGGCACCCTGCCTGCCTGCTCCGCTCGGGGAAAAAGCACCTCCCCAGGCTAAGGGCTTGGAGGAGATGGAAGGTGAGAAACATGGCCATTAAATGGAGGTGAAATGCCGGAGAGTGCCCACGCAGACTCTTTTGGGAAAGGCCGTGCAGAGTTTGTTCCTGACAGACTGAGCTGCGGCCGCACTGTGGAAGTGAATGCCCGTCCTGCTGCTAGAGCTTCCTGCTCCTTTTGAGAAGCTTTGCATAGCACCTGTGGCCAGAGATGCTGAATGGCTCCCCAAAGGTGGGATTTGCACTTTAAATCTCGTGGTTCCTAGGTGATATGTTAAGCTCTTTTTTGTCTGATGATTTCTTAACCTTTTTTGGGCCCTGTCTAGGTTTCTTCATGCGTATCACCCCTTAAAATCCAGTGAGACTCTCGGGGCCCTTACATTCCCTTGTACCTTGAGAAAAGGCGTGCAGAGATCATGACAGCAGGCATTATTTTTCTTCATGTGGTCCTCTCCCCATCCCCTACTATTTCATGCTTCTGTGCTGCTTGGACTATGGCCACTGTTGAGTTTGAGCTCTCCTTCCCATTTCAGCGTTGCTCAGTGGAGGCAGAGCAAGTCAAGGAGCCACAATTGCAGAACCTCCGATAAAAGGCATTATGGAAATGCAAAAGCTGGTGCTGATAATGTACTTAATATTAGTACGGTTCAAAGTCTCACATTGATAAATTAGTTGATTGGAATTTTTCTTTCTCTTTTCCACAAAAATAAGACCGCTGTGTATAGTAGAAATATTGATTAAATTGAAAGTTAAATTGCTTCTATTGGACAGCCCCATTTTCTAATTCAAAACCTTAAATAGTGACATTAGGATCATTCTACAGTAACAGACCAATATGATGTCAAAGGGAACATTACTTTTCCTGGCTGTTGTTTAGTAGTGAGGACAAACAGCAAAAACTTGTTTACATGCAAATGTCATCTGTATAAAAAGCAGGGAAATGCTCTAAAGAGAAGATATTATTACAAAGGCATAATTTTCCAGAGGCAGAAAAAAGAGAGGAAGCATTTCATAGTCATCAGGAGTCTCTCCATAAATCGGTACCATCAGGCATGCTGTGTGGTTGGCATGTATACTGGACTAAAAAAAGCCTGAGACCCTCAGCCTGGAGACTAAGAAGAAGGGGAAATGCAAGGAATGTGTCAAAGAATTTGCCGTCTGTGCTGAGCAGAAACCAGATGTTTTTGTTAGTAATTATTATTATGATAATTCATTTAAGTAGGAATAAAATAGGGCATGATTGTTTACTGCAGCATGTTTTCCCCAGACAGTCTGGGAAATGAGAAAAAAAATCTCAGAGGTTTTACTCCTGGTTAAATGAATAATTTTTTCATTTAACCAGGAATAAATATGACAACAAAAATAGTTTTCATACATATTTCCCAGTAGCTGTGAATAGACATCAGACACTTTTTTTATTTGACAAAGTCACTAGAGGCTGTTGAGGAATGTTAGGGAAGGTCACTTTGAAATTTTCTTTTATTTTTTTTTACACATTTTACCTCCTGCTGAAATGGCAGCTGAACAGTGGAATAACTGAAATACTGGCAAAAGATTAGGTAAGTCTAGGTGGTTATTTTAGATGAAAATCATCTACTGGGAAGGGATAGTGCAGCGTGAGCCAAGTTTCTGTAGGTTTCCACAGGATACCCAATGGATTTTGCCCTAGCATCTCTTACAAAAGTTGATTTCATATGTGTACAAAAGTTTAAAATTTTTAAATCCTTCTCAGTTCCTAGTTTGATTAGGAACTCTAAGTAAGCAGGAAGAGATTTTTTTTCCTACTGTTCGCTGCCACAGCAAATGAGTAGCTATCAGTGGTTTTTTGAATATATATTAGAGAATAGTGTCAAGCAAGTGCTCAAAAAATATAAATCGTGTTGATCTATTTAGTCTGAGGAGAGAGAGAATGGTTTTCAGCTGCTATCCTTTCTGCAAGCATTAAGTTGGAAGCTTTGAGTGAGTTAAATAAGTCCTATAGAAAAATTAAAATCTAAACAGAGTCTGGAGGAGTTTAATTGAGCAAGTGCATTACTGGGAGTCTCTCTGACGGTGAGGGTTAATTTATCACACCAAATCCCATCACTTTATAAAAAACCAGCGTGGGTTTCATTTACTTTGATGAGGTTTATTGCAAGATTCCAGAAAATCAATTTCACTGTGAGCCATATTAAACCCAGGGGAATAGAAACACTATATGTACTACACATAACTTCTTGTTATTGCTTACTGGATCACTGGGGAAATTATATGTTTACCATGAAGAAGGGCTATGGCTACGTTCATTGTCTTGGGTGACTCCCAGCCTGCCCATCACCATGAAATAAAACAAAATGGTAGAGTTCGGAATCAGCAAGACTTAACTTGTCTTCATATAGCCTGAGGTATGGAAACACTCAGCAGTGGTGACGTGATTTTCTGGAGGACTTTAAATAACTGGTATGTTATGTGCTGTCGTTCTCCGCTTTCGCAAACAGGCGCTAAATGCAGGCAGCGCAGAGGCTGCTGCTGCTCGACCAACTCCAACTAATTCTTGCTCCCAGAGCTTCTTGAGGTACAAAGGCAGAACTGACAAGCAGTTACTTGGAAATGGTCAAGTTTGATCTGCTGGTTAGGGACTGTGAAGAAAATTTTAAGGAATTTCTGTTGTGTGTTTACTCTTTCTGTCGTCCCTTCCTATCTGATTTTCATACCTGTTGAATTGTACATGAATTTAAAATGGTAGCAAAGTAATTTTGTATGAAAAGATTGTGTTCCCTCTGGCAACAGCAGGTCAGAAGCTCATTTGGGGTTGCACTTAATAGATGGTTTCCTGTTTCACATTTTTTTACACACCAGTAAAGTCAAAATATGTTTCAATTATTGTGGGGTTTTTTTTCTCCTCATCTGGCCTCACAGATTATGACATACTAGTTATGTTGAAACTGGCATAGTGGACAGAATAGTGTTCTTTATATAAGGAAACTTAGATTGCAAATAAATATACAGAAGTCCTTTCTCATACAAAAAGTCATCAGAATTCAACAAAAATGTCTTTCAAAATCAGATGCATGTAGCCTGTTTCATGAGGATTTTAATCCTTTCTTTTCTCCAGTGTTGGGCTCTGTTGTGCTGTGACAGGGAAGAGCAGCTCTCTGTGGCCTCTGTGGCTAATCAGTGGCTAAACTGAAAGACCAGAGCAATACATGTCAGTCTGTCTGTGTTTCTATCTGTATTGTTCCATGTGAGTTTCTAAGACCTAAGATGAGATAGCTGAGAAGGTCTACATGTAGTTAAATGTTCTGTTTGATCTATTTTTTTTAAGAAATGGAGAGCCTAGCTCCCTTATTAAATTTTGAGACTTCTTCCTTAAGATGTAATTCATGTTATTGTTTGCAGTTTTATTTCCACATCCTATTTGGTAGTGTCCTGATCCAAAAGCTCTTGATTAGCCAAACGCCCAGTGAAATGTGTTTGGAGTAAGAGAGGAAGGAAGAGAAATGTAACTGTTATTTAAAAGTATAAAGTCTGTTATGATTTATAGGTGGTTGTAAAAGTATTGTAACAATGGAAAATCAATCTCCCAAAATATTTATGTTAAAAGTCCCTCTAACAACTTTCTATCTAGATGTGTTTACTTAGGTGTTTCCAAGGGAGTGCACATGTGTATGTTGAAATAGCAATTAACAGACTGATTCACAGCAATGTTGTCAGTAATCTTTTTGACTCTGTATATGGAAAAAAGTTTCACTTTTTAATTAACTATTTCAAATAAGTAATTTTTTAAAAAGCAGAACACACAAATTCAGTAAAAGAAAATTTAGTATGGACTCTAATTACCTTGTTGCCACTCTTTCCCTTCCCTGTCTGTTCTTTCTTGTATTTTTAATTGTGAGCTCTGGAAGTGTAGGCCAGTCAGTCCTATTACACAACTGAGTAAAAGTGTGAAAACAAACAAGAGTGCTTAAAGGGGAAGGAGCACCTGCTCTTATTTTGTGGTGTTCTTTTGAATCTAGTCACTGGGACTTCGGTGCAGAGTCACTGTCAGAAAGAGGGTGTGGATTTGTCAGGGGCACTCCTGTATTTGCATTTGATTTTGCAAATCCAGGGTAAAGTGTGTGGCTTTGTGTTCTGAATTGCAGAGTTCATTTTGCATTAGATTTAGCTCAAAGGGAGATCAGGCTGAAATACCGATACCTTTGAATACCCTATCCACAGCACTGCTTGGGTTCTTCATAGTTGTGTTTGTTCTTTGTATACAGAGCACTGGAGCAAGTAAGAAGTAGCCTAGAGCTGGTGACGATCCTTTCTGAATCCGGAGTTTGTCTATGCTCAGCTCAGATATATTTCTGAGAGTACAGAGTGTGGCTGGGGGGAAGTCAGTGTCCTCAGTAAATGAACAAAAGCTTGAGAATCTAACACCGAACACATTAAAGATGTTTGGGTATTGATGTCCATACACACTTGTTTATTTTTAATATCTGGAGACTAGTTTGTGTGCATGTGGATGTTTTCATACACCACGCACAAGAGAATACTAAAAAATCTTTAGTTTTGGTCAAATATTTTGTTCTTTCCTTCATTCTTTTCTTTGTATCTGTGCACCAAGGAACTAAATCATGCTTCGGTAGCTAAACAAATTATGCAAAATTATACACCATGAATATTTTATACTCCAGAACCCTGAAGCAAGGACTTTCAATGGCTTTATGTCTGCAGCAACCTGTGTCATACCCAGATGAATTCCACAACTGATAAGTCCCCTTCTTCCTAAAACTTTACTCAGGTCTTTATTTTACTTTTTTCTCTACATTTGTCGGTGATTATTAATAGGAATGTCTCAAGGGTTTTATAGTATGTAAGAAAGTAGAAGTTACTTCCATCAGTCTTCTTTCTACTACTGCATGAAGCTGGGAAGTTATTCCCTTTATAATTCTGAATTTATTTAAAATTTCATATAGAGCAAGTAATGTGACAAAAACAAAACTAAGTATAAAAATCTAGCTAAACCGCAATTCATCTCATGCTGGACTGCACCTACTCTGATGTATCTTTTTAAAAATTTTTTTTGGTGTGTGAAAGGATATTTCCTTAGAAATATATTTCCTCTTTTTCAGTAAAACTTTAATTACAAAACCATGTAGACTTTTCTAGGGCAGGCAGTAGCTGTGGTGCACTGGAAAATGAGAGCAGTTTATAGAAAATATTTTAAATTTTTCATTATTTAACTAGTTTTAATTAGTGATCTTGTCCTGCCTCCATCTAATACTGGACGGGTGGCATCTTGAGATCACATGTGTCTGCCCCTGAAGTGGATGGCAAAACAGAAATCTTGTAATTTTGACTTAACAAGGATTCTTTGGCGCTGCTTGCTGGTTCCTGGGATGCAGAGCCTGTGAGTTAATGCCATAATTTTGACTACAAGTGGCACTGAAACAGGCAGGGTAGGTACATTTCAGTGTGCTCATTAATCTTCAGTGTGTTCCAATAACTAAATATCATGGGCAAGTGATGAGTGGGTTTGTAATTTTGGGGGGTAAAATGTGCTATTTACTATTCATTTATTACCACTAACTTTTCAGGAGCTTTGACTCATATAAAGTCTCTACTAACTCATTCAAAGAATGTCCTCTCACTCTTGGAAATAGGTTTGGGGATACTCTACCTGTTTTCTGTCCATTTCATGCATTCCATGCATTTTGTTTATGCCAACATTGTTCAAGATAAAGTGAAATTTTTCAATTAAAGTAAAAACATTCACTGCCACAAGTAGTGCTAACAACATATTAAAACATATTTGGGTTTATGTCATGCCTACTGTGGAAATATTTTAGTATTGATCTCTTTGTCCTCTTTTACAGTTTAAATTGAATGCACCAATACAGACAAGACAGTTGATGAGAAAGGTGTGTGTTTTGAAAGGTATTTGAGAATTTATTTGATTTAGGTATGTACCAGAACACTTTCTTGAGCTGGAGCTGTAAAAAGCAGCTGCGTGCTGCAATGTCTGTGGCTTATACCTGTTTATGGGGGTGTTCACTGCAGGGATGGTGCCAGTCAATTAGAGAACACTTCATGGCTGCACTACTCCTTGCCTTGCTCTCCTTATTTTGGCAGAATTTGCAAGGATTTTTGCTCAGGCGAAATGTCTATTGTTGTTACCGTCTGCTGGCCATGATGGATAGCACTATTCCAAAATTAGTTAGCCAACGTTATTAGGTAAACAATAGAAATGTGGATAAGAGTACCTTACTGCCTGACAGATTGTGTATCTGTATCAGTATAGATTGTAGAAAGGAGCAAGAACATAGTTTATTTTCATCTTACAGAACTAATCAAAGTTAACAACAAAGTGGGTAGCTCAACAGTAGTCTCTAAAAATGGTCTTATTTTACATCTTTGTGCATTGTAGAGATGTTTTGGTTTAGGTTTCACTATTCCGTGTTTCAGTGAAACATAAAAATTAGAATTTATATTGTTCATTATTTTTACAGCTCAGTGGAAAGTGCAAATAACTTTCATAAAATGTTGATGGCCAGGTAAAATTGTAAAGTATTATTGATGAATTAACCTGAGATCCAGATGAGAGGAATGCAGTGTTTCCATTTTACTACAGAATGTGAGTGTAGGCTGAGAGAGCACAATGATAATATTACAATTTCCTGATGATTTTATAGTGTTTTACCTTTTAAAAGGGTTTTTGCACTGAAATATGGAATGGTCACTAATGTTGGAACTGACCCCATATACAGGATACAAGACTAGAGAAATACTACCTCTAGATTCATATAAAATAAAAGTTCTGATAAAGAAAAGTACTATTTAAACAATTCTAGAGACAGGACCTTTTTCAAGAGAGAAATGAAACACAGTGTTTTTAAGAGAGAACCTCCGACTTAGCCTGCATTAAAAAATGTGTACATATAGTGCATGTTTTTTATGTATATGAAAAATATTGAATATTTATTTGCTTCCTTGCAAAGGAAAATTGCAATGCTCTGTCCACACATGCTTCCAAATGCATTATTTCTTTCTTATATTAAATAAATCTTTCAGAGGAGGGAAAAATGTACACAACTTTATTCAGAAGAATTTTACAACAGAAAAACAAGATTTTAACAGCTTTTAATAAAATAGTGTATATATTGTTTGCCTTTTTGATGGGCTTTTATAGTAACATTTAAGTGTGAGCCAGTTGGAATAACACACACAGCTGCAGGAAAATAATGCAAATTTTGACATTTGAGGTTCAATAAATTGAAGCTTTGTTAACTTTAAACCAAAACTCTAGTATTTTATTGTAAGCAAGCAGTGAAATTAAGACTGTGCACTGAGTCCTAAAGTGAATCAAGTCAGGACATGTTTGGTTTTGCTGAAGCCTGAGCATTTAAGTTAACTGACAGTTATTTTAATCTTCTTATGAGGAGAACCAGTGCTCTTACATTTTTCAAACCCTTTGCTTCCTTCTGTCTTTCCCACACTGTGCATTTGGTATATTAGACCTCAGATATTCAGAGGCATATAAAACAAATGGAAATCTGGCTCCCATTGGAACCCGGTGGAGTTTGGTATCTTCCTCCCTCAAAAACTCCAGCCTTACATGACCCCAGTATCTTTTCTGTTTTGTTTTGTTTTTTGTTTTTTTAGTCTTTGGCACATTGTTATTGATTGTAACATAAAAACTGTAAGGAATACACAGGGAGTATAACTGAGATGAGGAGGAGTTTGGGTATTTGAAGGAGGGTGATTAAATGATCTGAATTAGGCTATGAAATACATTCTGGCTGGGGGAGGACAAAATTTGGCAATAACAGGTTGGCAGAATAGAGTAGTCTGAAGCTTGATTCTGACTTCTGTGATTGACCTTCATACCAGTGGGGGGAAAAAACTTGAAAAAAGCTTGAAAAATGCCTGTGAGGATGAGAGAGGAATGAATACCTGCTCAAGGAAGAGTTTGTCACTGTCACTCACCTTTTTGACCTCACGTGAGATCAGATGGGAAGATAGAAAGAAATCTTATAATCTAGATGGATTTATTCACAGCTATAATATAGAGCTTCTTAAGAGAAAAACTTGCTAAGATACGCTTCTGCTACAATTCTGCTGTGTATTTTAAGGGACTTGAACATGTAATAAAGTCCTTTTGGATGTATGTAGACCACTGGAACTTGGGTTCACAGATAAGTTACTAAGTTCAAACCAAAATCAATGTATTCACTGATATTTATGCATTAATGATGTGTTCCAGAGTACTCAAGTGCTCAAGTAGTTATTCCAAGCCTCTTTCTTGTTGTTCTTGAGATAGAAGGATGGATTTGTTTTTAGACTGTATTCTTCGTGTCAACTAAAATTTAAATGGCTTCAGACCACCCTTGCATCAAAATAAAAATTTGTGTGAATGTATGTATGAAATGTTAGGTCTTCTCTCATCTTTTGAGGTGCTAATGTTTGGTCTTTAGAAATACATTTTCTAGCTCTAGGGACAGCACTTGTGTACGGAATTTGTTTGAGATTTACTACTGGTACCACTTAACATTGATTCAGCATTTCAAACTGGCCACCTTCAACATCTCAAGTTTAATATTCTTTTTATATGAGGTTTTTATTTGTAGTGAGAAATGAAAAAAAATTAGTTACAGATGTGGAATGCTGAGAAGGGTGTCCTCTTTCACCTTTTCCTTCAGAAGCTCTAATAAGGGATTGTTAAAGAGTGTAAGGAAGCATAGCAGAGCTGGAGGCTCCTGTTGGTCAGGCAGAGCTCCTATTAGGAAGTCGCTAACCCACATGGCACACTTGGGATAGCCAAGTTCCAGCATCTAAATGTGTGGAATAGTAGGAAGTATCTGATTTCCAGTCTTTAAAGATGGGGCAACTCATAGAAGTCTCTAGAACTGTGACTCTGCTCAGGTCATCCATTCCTTATAGCAGCTTGCTATAGTAGCAAAGGTCTGAGCTGAAATTCCTAGTGAAGAGACCATAGGATAAGGTGCCTTCAGGTCATTTTAGAAAGCTTTCTGACTCTCCAGCATCCACAGAAATTCAGCTCTGCTACCACATTGAATATGTACTGGTTTTCAGTGCAGGAGAGTTGGCAGGATTGGGGACGGCTGATGAAGGATGTTTCAGAGGGATGAAACAGTTGTACTCTGGGAATTCTTTTCAATTTGGAATCCAGTAATAAGCTTACTATAGTGAGACTTTGCTGTCCCTTACATGACATGTGGAAGGACAAGGTGTGTCTGGAAAGGTAGAAGCACTTAATTTCATTTCCTAATGTGTACACCTACTTGTAAATGGCAAAAGAATTTTGCCTTTGAGGCACAAAGCTTGTACAGAATGTAAATTAACTTCAAATTGAAATAATTCATGGTTCTGAGCAAAAATAACATAATGGTTGTTATAACCATGTTTATGAAATGCTAAACTTTAACACACAGCAATCAGCCAAAGCGATAAGGCGGCGTAAAAGACTGCACACTTAATAATTGTAAATGTTACATGAGTGCGAGTTGCTTGATTAAATTTATTAGAAATGTGTTACAAGCATTTTAAGAAATAAAGCATTTATCACAAAATGATGATTTCTTCACTTAAGCTCATTAGAAAATCACACATCAATTCATGCATAATTACAGGGGAATTTCTGCCACTCACTACAAATCATTACCACATTAACTAAAGTTGACTTAATTTATCTGTGATTTGGAAAAGGTGGTATCTAAATAGGAAAATTAGCTTATGCAGGGGATGAAACTATCAACATCATCACAAAGGACCTAGCCTTGTCTTACTTGTTAGACAAAGATGCACCTTTTATATGTAAACCTCGTACTTTTGAATGAGCGCTAAAGCTTTTCTTTCCGTGTCAGAATCCCATATTATGGATCCAGTGCCAGGTACTTAATGAATCGTTGATAGTCAAGGCACGTTTACTTGCGCCAGACGTACTCATTGTTTTTAATGATCATTGCAGTTTGAGATTGAATTGAAAGGGTTTGGGGGAGGCTGGGAGACGGGAAAGAAACAAGTTTTGCAGTGCTGGCAAGCTGGTCCCACAGCAGCAGAGCTGCTTTCTGCCAACACCCACAGCATTTGTGCTGCACTGTGTTTACATTCCCGCGGTGTTTACAGTGGGCATAGCTCTCCTGTGGCCTGTTGTACCTTCTTTCTTTCCCAGACTTTGCATAACTTTGAGGATGGTTGCAGCTGACAGTGTCCAAGCTCATCGTGTGGCTGGTCACCGGGCGATCCTTTTACACCTAGTTTGTGTGCTTTCTGTTTGTTAGCTCACAAGAACACTTTCGAGGGAGTAACTTGGGCTCAGAATAATTACACTGCGTGCTCGTCTGTCCAGGGGGCATTTTGAAACGTAGTCTTTGAAACTCAGGACTGTACATTTAGAGAGAAATTGCTCTCTAACTTTGCTGCCTTTCATTATGTGATGCGTGACTTAGTTTGAGCATTTCCCTATTCTGTATTCAAGTGCTGTATCATTCTTACTATTGGAAAGTATTTATGTCACAGTTATTGAGTCTAATTAGAAGGGGGTTTTGTCTATTTTAATCTGGGACATTTCAGTCACATTGGCACCTTGCAGGGAACAATGGGCTGTGTGTGGAGAGGTGAAGGAAAGCAGATGAAGAACGGATCAGGGAAGTGAGATACTTTTGATATTGGCTTTGCTGTCAGAAATAATGTACCTGGAAATACACGCTCAGTTTTGTAGTGAAGTACTTATA
Source organism: Gymnorhina tibicen (assembly GCA_013399875.1). Classification (NCBI taxonomy): domain Eukaryota; kingdom Metazoa; phylum Chordata; class Aves; order Passeriformes; family Artamidae; genus Gymnorhina; species Gymnorhina tibicen. Next base: position 95,619 of record VXAZ01009300.1, on the reverse strand, counting down.
CTTTGTTTTCAGCAGCCCTCCTGAGGGGTTCTTGTGTGTCCTTTGGGGTCTTTTGTATAAGCTCGGGATCTGCAAGTTGAAAGTTATGCCCCTCCTTCCACATTAGCACCTCACATTTATGGACTGAAGCATTGTTTCCTGTTTCTTTCTGAATTTATCTCCCTGGCAACATATAAGCCACTTGGGATTCTTCAGCTACTAAATTTTTACTTCCTTTGTGGGCTCAAAGAGAGTTCTAAGAGCTGAGTAAGTTGTAATGTCAAATCATGTATTTTAAGTTCATTATGTTTAGTGGCTTTAGTGTATTTTCATGTCATTTTTCACAGCCTTTAGTGAGGTAGGATGTGAAGGTTGCATGAGTTGGCTGTGCCAATGAAATAGTTTGCAATTGCCAAAAAGGGCAGTCCCGCTCCCTCCTCCTTTCTGGTTCCTGTCTGACCCTATGTTGAGCTGACTTGGCATACTAAACTGACAGAGAAATGTTCACTTTTTTCAAAAAAGAAAAAGATTTCTTACCAGTGTTGCAAGTTGAAAAGTGCCTTGAGAAGTCTGCTATATCAGTGCCTTTGAATTAATAGATTGGTTCAGGTGTCCTAAAAAACCTGGTGTATATAGTCACAATGTCTCTTGAGTCTGTTTTATTTTTTTTTTTAACTATTGTTCCTTTTTCTATTATTATAAATAGTATTATCATATGAGAATTATGATTGCCATTGAAGTGAAGATTGTTAGAAAAATTAATTTGACAATCTGATACAGCTAATGCCATTTTCAGTTTTAAGAACTGCAGGATATCCATTTATATCCTAAATTTATAGGGAAATAATTATATCTCAGTATCTTGTTAATACACACATTGTCTATCCATTTAAAAACAAAAGTTAGAGAAGGTCTTAATTTTTGAAGCTCTTACATTTTTAGAGAATTTTCTTTCTTTAATCTTGGAATAGTCATTTGTAACTAAGTTCGTCATTTGATACACTGAATGAATCGGGTTCTTAACCTTATTGCGCACAAAATTCATGCTATACACAAAATTCATGTTTTAAGCTTTCATTGCTTCTGAATTTCAAGTTGCTTTTGATTAATCTTGAAGTGGGCATTGCATCCTAGGTAGGAGGCAGTATATTCAGTAAAGAATGCCAACTTTGCCAATGGTTGAAGACATTGTAATGATAAAAAAGAAAAGTGGGGGGGGAGAAATCCAAAACAACGATCTGAGCAGCCATTCTACTGCGGTGACAGCAGCAGTTTAGTACATTGTATCAAAATGAATGGGCTTTGCATAATTGATTTCAACATACTAGTAGCCTGAGGTCTAAGCTGCTCTAACCCAGAACTTATTAGCCGTGCTACAAAGAAGGGAGAAAACTGGAATCTGCTACAGGGGAGGTAGAGAATAGCATTGCTGTTAGAGTAAAAGCATTAAAAGTAGGACAGAGCTACTAGGAGCTACCCCTTTTGTATATTTATTGGGGTTATTCTGTTCATCTCATTCAAATATCGTAAAAAGCTATTTTAGAGTCTTTGTGCAACACCAAATACTGAGACGTAGAATCTTACTACTTAGTAGGTTTTATTACCTAATTTGAATGGCCTGCCTGCACAAAGTGTAATAGCTGTGCTGTGAGATCTCTTGTAACTGGGAAGCATTTTGAATAAGCTCAGCAAAACTAGAGATGCAAAAATAAGCGAGATGCTCTTTTGGGATCCACTTTACTTGCTTTTTGTTGAGCATTCACACACAAATACTAGTTTTATTTAATAATAATTCTGCTCTAATGTGAATCAACAAGTGTGTTTCCTGGAGCTTCCTAAAGAGAAGAGGGTTATGTGCATTACAGAAGCACATATAACTATACTACAGGATGTGAAAACACTAATAGTTGGATGTAAAATTACTCTGTTGAACAAATGAGAATATGTAATTTTAATGTCCTGTTTCCTTACTGCATTGTGCAAGTATGGTACTGCACGTTGTCTGTTTTGCTTTGCCTCTTCTGGATAGGTACTTGTGAGTATATGAAGAGTCTGGATTCGTGCAACAGACTCCTGAGAGTAGAATGATTATATATTTGAAAGAGGAAAAAATAAATTAACTTTTCTGACTAGAATCAAAGGTGGGTAGCTGAGGTGAAGGACTGGAAAACGAGATTTGAATGAACTAATGTGTTCAGTGTCAGGATTCCCAGGCTATTAGACTTCTCCTTTAGAAAACCATGACAAAGTTCTTCATTAGTGTTCGTTACGCTTCATCCAGCAATGTGAAATATTGACAGTGACTCCTTTAAACATGAGTATTCTGCATAGATCAGCATCAAGCACCTTAGTTATGCCCTTGCTCATATAAGGAGCTAAATGGTATTAAGAAGAATATTGTACATTTATCAGTAGCGTAGTGTTTATTCTGAGAGGATCCAGAGCTGTGATTGACTGAATGAGGTTCAGTACTCTATAATTAGGAGACTTTATAACCTATTTTTAAAAAGTTTGACTAAGGAAAGTTTGAGTAAAGAGAATTCCATGTTACTGGAAATGTTTTATTCATTTATTTTTTATTTGCACTACTTTCACAGAATCTTCATAACCTTCACAGAACTGTAGAGGTTGCTGAAATATCCTATATTGTTTGAACAGAAACTGCCTCAGAAAGATAATGAGGTAAATCTTTGGTAATTTTTGTTTGGTCTTAGAGTATTTAATCTCATGACATCCTTTACAACAGAAAGTTCTGATCAGGTTCTTGTGACCCACTCTAATGGATGTATTGATCTATATGACCCATTTTAAAGTATCTTTTCTGTTCTGGTGAAGACATCAATTTGTTTCAGAGGCTGAATCATGATTTTTGAGATTTATGCTGACATTATTGAAGAAGAATACCAGGTTGTAACAGCTTTAAAAATATTCCAGTGGTATTCTTGAGAATGTCTGGCATAGTCCATATGCAAAAAGCTGTGTGGCAGTTCAGCTTTGCCTTGCACCGTGGGTTTGACTGATAGTCAGGGGAAATCACCCTTAATAGTAATAACAATGATAATATGAAGGTCCTGGAGGACTGGTTGGAAGCAGGAGCATGCCTGCTAACCTTTTTTGCTTGTTTGCAAAGAAACCTAAGATGGACCTTTGCACATTAACAATGTGCAATTTTGGGTTACTGTAACATGCCTTTTCCATCAAAGAAACCTTGTTGGTGAATAACCTCACAATTCTAGTAACTGTTGATGTGAATTCTTGATGACAAAGATATGCACGTGACACACACAGATGATTTCTTAAATTGTTTTTACATTTTTTCTCTGACGTTCATTCCTCAGAAGAGGAGGCAAGCAGAATAGTCAGGTCCAGTTTTGTAATGGAGAAGCCATTTGTGCACTGTTTTAAGCACCATCAAATCATACTAACATCAGTGGTGAGCCAAGAATCCTCAGAATGAATTGTCACAACAACAGTGAACGAGAAGGAAACATGCCCTTGTTTAGTTTCTTACTCTTTCAAGCTGTTTGCTACATCTGACCACATATAGGTATCGTTACGTGCTTTATATTCGGAATAACCCTTTTCAGTATTTGAAGAAACCTGGGAGAAGGAATACAGAGAATCTTTGATAGGAATCACAGTCTGCGAAAAGCTGAAAAGCTTCTTGAAAAGCTGGTCACTGAATCTGTTTAAATACCTAGTAGACTGGCCCGTTCCCCCCGCAGGACAAAAGAGTGTTGACGTAAACCAATGGCTGAATTTTCAAGGGTGATATTTAAAGTAGACGTAACAGCAAGGAAGTGGAAAAAGCAATTAAAAAGATGAGTGTGTATGTTCTAATTATGAGTGAAGATAGTGTAATCTGGTGCTTTCTGTTATAGACACCTTTCATGGATTAACCCTGGCCACCAACTAAGCCCCACACAGCCGCTCGGAGAAAATCAGGAGGGTAAAAGCTAGAGAACTCGGGGGTTGAGATAAAGACAGTTTAATAGGGAAAGCAAAAGCCACTGTGCTGCTTTTCAGCTGGGGTGGAGTTAATTTTCTTCACAGTGGCTGCTAGTACAGGGCTGTGGTTTGGATTTGTGCTGAAAACAGAGTTGATAATATAGAGATGTTTTTGTTATTGCTGAGCAGGGCTTGCACAGAGCCTAGGCCTTTTCTGCTTTCTGTACAGACACGCTGGCAAGGAAGTTGCGGGTGCATAGAAGGTTGGGAGGGGACACTGCCAGGAAAAGTGATCTGAACTGACCAAAGGGATATTCCAGACCATGTGACATTATGCTCAGTATATAAAGTGGGGGAAAGAAGGAGGAAGTGGGGGACACGTTTGGAGTGACGGCATTTGTCTGCCCAAGTCACCGTTACGTGTGATGGGGCCCCTGCTCTTCTGGAGGTGGCTGAACACCTGNTATATAAAGTGGGGGAAAGAAGGAGGAAGGGGGGGACACGTTTGGAGTGACGGCATTTGTCTGCCCAAGTCACCGTTACGTGTGATGGGGCCCCTGCTCTTCTGGAGGTGGCTGAACACCTGCCTGCCCATGGGAAGTAGTGAATTAATTCCTTCTTTTGATTTGCTTGTGTGTGTGACCTCATTTTAAATTGTAAACAAATTTTCAAATTATGTGCATTTGGGATTAATTTATTCAAGCCAAGCATCTGCCTCAGTTAGCATTGTGGGAGAGTTTCAGGTGAGTTTGTCCATTTCTGAGAACAAGGTTAAGGAGTAAAGCTGTTTTGCCTATCTTGAAATTAATGCATACCTCTTTTGCTTTTGAAGCTCTAGCCAGTTTTCAAGCAGAGACTTGAAATTTGTCAGGGCATCCATCCAAGTCTACATACAGCTATGTTAAGCTCTCCATTTTTGGTCAGTTTGTGAGCCTCTGAAAATCTAAGCCAGCCTGCACAGCAAGGCAGACTTGTCAGAACCTAGTGGCTGAATACAAGATTCACAGAGGTGTTCAGTTTTCTGACCAGCTTTAGGTTTGGGGGGCAGGGAAGTACGTGTTTAAGTAGGAGCTGTAAGCCTCGGTACCTTTGTGCACATTGCTCCGCAGCTGTAAGGGTTCTGTGTCCATGCAGCAAGCTCTGACCCTTCAGGTGTTTTTGATGCCTGCTCAGCTGAATACACTTAGGACTTTGGGGTCTGAGTTGTTTGCTCTCTGTTTTTAATCTCTTCCCATTCCAGCACTGTGCAGTGCCAGGACTGATTTTCCCTTTGTCTTCACAGAGCTCATGCCATTGCAGCCTGAAGGAAAGCTGACATGACTGCATGCAGAGTCACGGGGTTGGGTGCAGGAACCCCAGGAGAGGCCTGGGGAACTGCGGAGAGCAGGGAGGGAGGGGTAGGAGCTGGAAAGCGCGGTGGAGGGAAAGCAGGTGGAAGAGAAAGTAGGGGAGGGTCTTTGCAGGAGGAAGAGGGACCAATGACTGGTGCATGGGAGAAGAGTTAGCAGGCAGGATGGGGGTGAGAAGTGCTGAGATTGAACCAAGGGTATTAGAGAGCAGGATCAAGCAAGATGGATGGGATAAAAAAAGGGGCAGGAACTGACATGGGTGGGCATGAATGGAAATAGAGGGGAACAACAGGAACTGTGCCCTGGGGTACATTTTTTTTCTCTGCAAGTAGAAATTCCAGAATGAAAGAAAACCAAAGCTTACTTTGGTGACATCTCTCATGTGCCGGTTAAATATTTGGTTTAATGATATATTTGTAAATACATGGTTCTATTAGAATGTAGGATCTTCGGGACTCTGATTCTGCTTGACTGCGATTGCTAAAATATTGTGTATGCTTTTGGCACACTAATATTTTTACTCCATGAGAATAAATACACTATGATTACCATCTCCTAGTTGCACCACAGTAGTACTGAATTTCTCTCCTGTTCATTTTTGGTATTTAGGTGTGAGGCGCTTTGTGCAGACCTGCAACAGTGGGTTTTGATAGATGTTCTTGTTTCTACTAACAAAGACATACATATATATCCAGATGAAATCTCTTTCTATTCCATGATCAGCAACAAACTGTTCCATTAGTTATAAAGCATGCCTCTGCCATGGGGAAGAGCTGAACTCAGAGGCAGGCTCATCCTCCGCACCAGTGTCAGCATTGTTAATTAGATATCTGCCATGGAGGGTTGTTTCGGGAGGGGAGCTTGTGTGAGCAGGAGGAAAAATATTCCTGCTTGCTGAACACAAAAGTAGACTGGGTACCCCCACCAGCTGGGTCTCCAGGATTTTATATGTTTTGTTCTGTTATCAATATTTTCCTCTTATCCATAGCTAATTCCCAGTAAATTCACCTTACCACCAGCTAATAAAGCAAGAGAGAACAAGTGTTGTGCTCTGAGAGTGATCTGATAAGGATTTGTTTAAAAGCTGTGCAACTGGCATTCCCGTCTTCCCTTCCTAGTTTTCCTGGGCTCACTCATGATTTAATGTCATATCCTTAGGCACCAAGTGGCCTGGGACCTGGAATACTGAATTTACATCTAAAGAGGCAAAAGGTGATGGTGCAAATACAGTTTATAGTCTGTATCCCCTCTTGGGCAACTCTCCTTGGCTTTCTAATTAGTTCCTTATTGACTCATCTCATTTCAGAAGGGAAAGAACCAGTCTGCTTGAGGAATACCTGTGGCCTTCTGTTGTCTTTGGCATGATACAAATGGAATTATTTTCCCAGAAAATAAAATTACTTGCAACTGACATAAATTAATTTTGCTAAGAATATTGGAGCTGATGTTTCCCTGGATGTTGGATGACTTTGTTCTTCAGGATTGTTATGAATTAAAGAGAAAGATTCCTCATCATGGCCGCTCCCAGCATAACAATGAGTTTGTTAGATGCCATAGACGATTTTTAACTAGAAACTGTTGGTCTGTTTGTGTACTTGTATATATTAATAAAAAATACAAAAATTAATGCTTTCAGTATGCTTCCTTTGAGCTGTCTTGCTTTGAGCCACATCTCAGCTTAAGGCATCTCAGATGCGAAGGCAAAGTTGTGATTCTGTGCTCTGAGGATGAAGGCTAGGACAGGAATGCCATTGCTGCTGTAGGGAGAGGAGAGGCACTGATGTAAGCACCCCTTCCTTCCCCCTCCAGGTAACTGCTGCCTACATACTCCAACTCTTTTCTTGCTCAGTGGGGCAGGAGTAGTTGCCAGCATAGCTGTCCTTGCCAGAGGTGAGGTGAATTAGGAGCAGGACCCATATTGCTACTCACAACAGTATGGTAACCTAACAGAACAGCTTGCTTTCCCACGGGTTGAAACAGCCATCCATAACCAAAACTGCAGTTATTAAGAAAAAAAAGGAATTTGTTGTGAAGCAGTAGCAAATTAGAATAAGTGACCTGTAATTTTTAGTGCAGTGTTTTGGCTTAGTTTTGCCTAACATCTCTAAAGAATCAATCTAATGGAGTCCTTTAAAGTCCTTGAAGTAATAGTTCAGAACAGCTAGTAATTGGTGAGTGGCAAATTTCTTTTTTCCACCCAAGTCTCGCTACTAGATGTTCATTTCCGCCTGTTGTCTATATGCTGTTTCAACAAGGAGTAATTGTGGGCTGACTAAACAATCACAGTCTGCTAGGGAGGGTGGTTTCCTTAGAAGCTGAGAAAATCTCCACATGGCTGAACTGATACTTAAGCTTTGCTTCCAAATCCGTGTGCAAGATCCTGATTTTTCTGAGCAGATGTTAGTCCCTAACAGTTTTGATACCCAGACCAGCTGTATGCATTCCTAAGTAGGACCTTACTGAACTTTCCTAGTTAATGGTATTACTGTTGTTTTCAGAGCATGCCTTGCCTGCATATGCCCTTAGGTGTGCCTGTGTTGAATTTGGGAATTGAAAAAGAAAGTGATTTTATAGTTGCCTCTGGATTATTCTCTTTAGGCATGGAGGTAGAAGAAGAGCATGCAGTCCTGCTTACTTTGCATTTGTTTTTGCCAATGTAAAAGAAGAAAATCTCTGAAGAAGCTGAAGTGAGGTAGGATGAGCAAATTTCTGAACTTTGCATATTCAGTTACTGGTAGTTAATTCCTCTGAGAATTTCTGGAATGAATACCTATTCGTGAATCTTTAACTCCAGATGCTGGTTGAGACGAGTACTAATTAAACAATGACTAGCCTTCCAAACTGCCCCTCTAGAGAGATTTCAAATCCGAAGCTCCACAAAGAAAGCACCAAGGTGTTAATTTCCTTAACAAAAATGTTGCACAAAGCTACCCTAAAGCTCCAGTTCCAACTTATTTATAAAATGTGGTCTATTTGAAAACAAATTTTGGATAGGAGACGATACTGAGGATTACAAAGTAGTCTGTTACTGATGCTACAGAGTAATCTGTGTAAGTTCATAGAGGCTTGCCTTTCCCAGACAATGATTTAACGTCTTGAAATCAAGTTTATATAATCTAGTTTCCCCATATAATGGATGTGGTCTTGGAAAGAGCACTGATAAAAGCTATGCATTGATTGAAATGGAAATTCTAAACCACCTTCAACAGAAGTTTAGATATAGAATGTAAAACCACCTGGCCCCTTTGGAATTCAGCAGAATGCAAGCCACCAATGCAAGCCACCCATTAAATATTTTAGTTCACCTGTTTCCTCCACAGATTTTGTGACTATTTAAAAAACCATCTTTAGGGCTAAGTGCTAAAGAGACTCCAACTGCTGTTCAATCCTGCATTTTGAACGAGGAGATTATAGGAGGGATGGAGACCATTTATGAAATGCCCTTCACATCACCCTAAAAAATTCTATACAAATCTTTCTCTAAGTAGGAAAATCATAAAAGAAGTGCCATGCTACAGTACTAAATGTACAGATCATGGTGGCTACCACACTTAAAGAAATTATTTTATAAGAACAGATAATACTAAATGGTTATAAATTATTAGCTGCAATTAGCTAGTAATTGACTAAACAAAAATATCTTCTGCTATGGTACTTAACTAACTCTGAATTCTCTAGTCTGTTGCTAGATCCTAGTACTTCAGAAGGACTTCCTCCTGCCCTGGGTAACCATGTTTCTGTAGCTGATGGTCTGTATTCAGCAGGAGTCCAGGACAGCTTCTGCTGTCCAGGAGCAAGGATTCCAAACTGCAGATAAGAATTTCTTGGGGCAGTCATGGGTAAAACTGAGAGGTTTCTGCTGTTGAAAACTGCAGCAGAGGTTTAAGAGTGGTTTAGCAGTATTGTAAATACCTAGCTGGAGCCTATAGAAATCATTGTCCTTTGATTTTCCTGAGGACATATGGAAAAAGGTGAATCGGGTAGAAGCATGGATGAATTAATTTCCCTTGCTCAGTAGAGATCCATGTTCCTGATGACCAGTTTTCTTTCTCACACCTGGATAAAGGCAGGTGTTGGGGGGAACAGCTATATCATCTCCTTCCCTAACAAGATGAGCAGGCCGGCACAGAGAGCCCATGTTTTTGCCTCATTTACTTCTTTATTTTCCCTAGAGGAGAAAGGGAGCTGCCTCGTCAAGAGATGCATCTGAGGGAGTGGCATGCTCCCTCCTTTTCGTGTTCTAACAAGGACCGGTGGCTGGGAGGGCGTGATGTGAGCTATGAGGAAGGGACTATTGCTGGAAAGGGAAGTTGCAGTGCAGCACCACCTATTCCCCTATCAGCAGCAGTAGCAGTGTCTGAATCTCTGGGGTGGCAGCAGCAATTCTACCATTTCTTAGTGTGCTGAGTCAAGAGAAAACATTCTCACAGGCAACAATGAACATGTCTGATCAGTCACATTCAGTATTTCAGACACATTCACAGTGAGCGTACCTGTGTTGTATCTGGTGGGATGGTCTTGTGAGCATTGGGCATTCCTGAGTTCTGTATTTGGCACCCACTTTGTCCCTTGAGAGGCAGCAGAAGTTTCGGCTTAGTACAGGCAACCTACAAATCCCACCATACCTCAGGAATGTCAGAGAGTTCCTAAAGAACCCTGAAGGCCGTAAGTACCTGTCTGATGGTGCATACAGAATGAGCAGAGCAGTGCAGAGTGACAGCGCCATTGGCACAACGTGCGGATGCACCTATGGAGTAGTCAAAGGACAGAATGCACCTGACGCTGTTGGGGATACCAGAAGTGCTGTCCCAGATTTACCCCCCGAGACGTTCCCACTGGCAAGTAGTGTATAGCTAGGCAGCTGTGCTGGCTGCAAGGAAGCCCTCCAGGCTTTTCTGCAAGCCCTGCCCCCTTATCTGACTCAGCTGAATAAAAAATTATTTTTGAACCTGTGTGCTAACATTGGCTGCTGCTAAAATGGTCATAAAGGTGCTGAGTAGACAGTCTCAATGCCAACAGTATGTTGGGAAGGGACTGGATATGCCTTTTGGTCAAACACTTTTTTGACATTTTAGCAATGAGTTTTATTAATATAAACATACCTGCAAAAATTCCAGAATAGTGCAGGTATGTCTTGTGCCAATAACGTGCAGAGAACTTTTTTCTGTCCAGAGTAGGATGGTGAGGTATCTGCAAGGTTTTTTTCTGTATGTTTGCTTCTGGACTGACAAGAATGTAAGAGATGAACTTTCATGCTAAGGGAAAACAATTTGATTACAGTTCTCTATCAAGCTAGTTTAGGACTGGGCCTGTAATTGCAAGTTAGATTTTCCTTATCAATTAACAATTCTTGGATTAATTCCTATGGGAGAGTTCTGTTGATAAATGTTGGTAAGGAATTACCAACTATGCATTGTAGCTATTTCAGGATTGGTTTTGATAACACATAGGCTTACTTATTGCCAGCATCGTGTCTTATTTGGAAAGCTCTATCTAGCAGGGGAGCCCGTGGGTAGTCTGGTAGATATTGTGGTAAAAGTAATGTTGCTAATGCAAAAATTGAAGATGTTTTTATGTAGTTGCTATGGACCTACTGAGTCACTACATACAGAGATTGAACTTTTTCTGTCTTGAATGTTTTTTATACCCTGTAAAGATGGTATTCTAACTGCTACCAAATAAGAGTGAAAGCATTTCACACTTGGGTTTGTTCAGGTGTGAAGCAGTGCTGGAGGGAGGAGGCTCTGGAGGATATAGCCATCAAATTCAATCATTATCTCTGAGAAGAACAGACGCTGTAGTCTAGAGGCAGGCAGGAGTGTGAACTGATGTGGTGCACGTTCATCACAGTATGCTGCTGATACTACTCAAAATCCTGACTTACAGACACGCTACTCCTCAGTGCTCCTAAACAGGGCAGTGCTGCTCAAACTGCGTGGTGGGGAAATGGCTTCAGGTGTAGGCAAGCATACTCGTACACTCAGGTCTCACACCTGCAGGTTTTTGAGTGTAGCCTCCTACAGAGAAAAAATTAGCCTGTTCACTAATTTCAGCACAAAGTACCAAACATTTCATAGCTATTAAAATCTTTGTAAAGTGTAGCTTTCTGGCTGTGTTCCAGGCTTTACTGGCAAGCACTTCTTTCAAATTAGTTGTCTTTTAATGCACTTTTGAAAGAACCTGGTCATGCAAAATTTCAGTTTAGAGGAATATATGTTATTGGGTTTTACACTTCTTCACTATGTATATCAAAAATATGTGTAACAGCCTGATTTAACGGGAAAGAGTTGGGGGAGTAATCAAACAAAATAAAATGTTTATTCCCATTGCTAAGTACTTTGGGCCAAAAAGGACTGAATACTCTTGTGTATTTTGTACAAAGTTATGTGCTGTGTAGGCAACCATTATGTACCCACAACAGCAGCTTCCACAAACAGCCTCAGGTATTGCCGCCGTCTTTATTTAGAAGAGGAGAGTTTCAATGTGTTTCATGGTTTTGTCTATAAATCTTGCAGAGATACTCTGCAAGGGTTTGAATGTCTTGTGAGCAGGGTGGCACTCGTGATAGCGATCAGAGCTTATCTGTAGTGCTGCTTATTTGGAGAAATTAGGCTGAAGTTGTGGTGCAAGCTGCCTATGATACAACTAACTGCATCTCGATACTGTCTTTCTCACAGAGACCATCAAATCACATGACAAATTCAAATTGAATCATTAGAGCTGTACAAAATCATGGAATCATAGAATGTCCTGAGTTGGAATGAACTCACAAGCATCATGGAAGTCCAGATCCTGGCCCTGCACAAGACAACTCCAATAATCACACCATTTTCGTGAGAGTGTTGTCCAAATGTTTCTTGAACAAGTGCCGTGACCACTCCCCTGGGGAGCCTGTTCCAGTGCCCAAACACCCTCTGGGTGAAAAACCTTTTCTTAATATCCAACCTAAACCTCCCCTGACACAGCTTCAGGCCTTTCCCTTGGGTTCTGTCACTGTCACCATAGTGGAGAGATCAGTGCCTGCCCCTCTGCTTCCCCTCATGAGGAAGTTGCAGACTGCCATGAGGTCTCCCCCTCAAGCCTCCTCTTCTCCAGGGATTGATACAGAATATGAGCAAAATAATAATCATAGCAGAATGGGAACACAAGTTCAGCTTCCTGTTTTTCTGTGTTTTTCAGGAGCTTTGTTAAATACAGGCTTACATTTTCAGATGATGCATGTCACCCTTTCTGAAAAACCAAGGCCTTGTAAATTTACCTCAGGTTAGACACCCCAAATGAAGACTTTCAGATACCAATGTTCCTCTTATTTTTCAAGCCTGGGAGAGATTGGATATGGTCTTCCTTTACTTACAACACTGTCACATTAGTCTCTTTGGACCTTTGCATTGATCAGAGATTTCTTGTATATTAGTCTGTCCTGGACAGGTCACTTGCTTTCCCTAGTCTAAAGAGTCCTTTTTTCCTTCCTCTCACAAGACCCCTTCCTGCCCAGAAACTTCTTTTCAGGGTATAATTCTCAATCCTTTTGACCCTAGGTAAGCATATTGGGGAAAAAATGTCCTAAAGTAATACTGAATTATACAAGTTAGACAGAAGGTTTTGATTTTGTTGGTCTATTTTCCTGTTTGGCAGAAGCATGTCCTGAAGTGAAGTGTATCTCACAGCATGGAGTGGTTTGGGGATTGTTATTTGTACTTGGTGTAACTAGACACATGTAAAACTGTGCAATGCTAGAACTGTTCTCTACTTAGCTGAGACTAATGTTATTAAAAGAAATGGTAGATAACATAGGAAATTAACATCCTGTTGCCAGGTCAACCACATTCCTTATTTGTATCTATCAGTGTGTGTATGAGAAGGATAATATGCAGTGAGGACAGACAAGGGCTGAAAGCTCTTCATAGTGCCGTGGGAGGGAAGGATTGTAGAAAATAATGCCTTTAGCAACAATGACCTAAACCCTTCATTCTCTTATCACTCTGTGTACATGTCAGTGAGAAAGAGGGAGAATTATTAGAAGGATCAAAAGGCAAAAATCTGTTTCTTAATTAACTGTGTTTCAGTTTCCTGAGGGGACATACAATGTGTTTCTGTGTGTTTTCTCAGATTTCAATGGTGATGAGAGACAGTAGATCAAAGATGTTGCCTCACTTAAATGGCCCTCAATTTCTTTGTGTTTACAAAGATGATGATTTGTTGCCTTTCCAAGTTTTGACTTTAATCCTGTAAATGTTATTTTTAGGGTTTCATTACTAACCTTCTTGTGAAATCTGCTTGCTATGTGAGGAAAAAAAAAGAAAAAGATAAAATAAAAGACAGTTCAGGGTTTTTTTCTGTTTGTATCATCAAACAAAAATGTTGTTGTTATGATGAAAAAATGCAGTGGTCTGAATCTTTCCTCTTTCTAGGCTGTTTGCATGGAAGGCTAAAGAACAGTGGTTCACCTGTGTGAGAAACAGTGATGTTTGAAAAGAAAGTTTTATATAAGTCTGTTGCACCACTAAACCTTTAAAGTGCTTATCTGGGGAGTCTGCTCTGCATCTTACTGGCACTGATTGCCACAAAATTAGGTATGATTCTAACTCTGGTCTCTTGTTCCCCATGTCCACAAGAGCCAGGAAATCTGTGGTGGGAAAAATGTGCTCGCTTGAAACAAGCAGTGCCTGTCTCTATTCAGCAGGTATTTTTGCAGCCTATAGAAAGTTGTATAGACGGACTCCAAACAGAATCCCTTTCAGTCCTTTAAGTGCAATGATACAAACCAAGATAACTTTTTTAAAGAGAAGTTTAAAAGTTAGGCTTCCAAATAAGTGCAATTTTTTCTTTTTTTATTCTCTCCCTGATGATTACCCAGCAGTTCTTGTTCTAATCTGTAGAGGACTACTGGATGTTCAGCATTTAAGAAAATCAGGGCACTTAAGTATCTGTACATCATGCAGATGTAAGTCTGACAACACCCAGTTTTGAAAGTCTTGCCTACTGGGTGCAGTGTGGGTGGCCAAGAAATTTTAGTTGGGTTCCTTGGGGCTGGGGGATGGAACCGTTGATATAAAACACTTCATTTCTAGCTGGAAATAATTTTATAAAAAATGGCTGTTAATTTCCTACTTTAGTGTGTCTCATTTTCCTTCCCTTGTTTCATAAGACATTCTTCATTTGACTGTGGGGAAATCAAGCCTGAAGTATTGTTGTAGCATGTGTTACAGCTGCTTCCATATCATTTTCTCTTCTATTTGCATAAGTCAGAACAGAGCTGAAGTACTCTTCTTTCCAGAGAAGATTTCTGTTTTGGTGACGAGGAAAAGAAACCCAACAACTTGCCTGATAGGCTTAGAAACCTGTAGTTTCATCTTCACAAGAACATGTTACAAAACAAAGGAAAATAGTGGCTTTTGCAGAGATTGTACAAGAGAGAGAACCTGGGGGAACCCAGGGTATTTTATTATTTCTGAAGTGCAAATTGCACAGAAGAAGGGACATTTTTCTGCACATGAAAGCTCTGTCTTTCTTCCTTTCAGCCAGCTCTGAACGCAGCAATGCAGTGTTTGTCTTCTGTTTAGGATAAGTGTGTGATCGGCATTAAGTGTTTGAGTGTGCGTCTTTCTTTCATCTCATACAAGTACTGTTTTCCCTCTTTCTGTTCAGCTAAGTCATGTTGTGTATTTTATGCAACCTAGAAGAGTCTCTGTTCTTAATCTTGTTATCTGCTTTCTCAGCATTTATTCATTTTTCAATTGCCTGTGGAAGTGGAAAGGTTAAGATGCAGTAACTGGGCTCTGTGATGGCAACATCTTTCCTTGTAAAACTCCTGCTTGCATTTTGTCCTCAATTTTGTTCTATACACTTCAGCTTTAGGATAATCACATATTATGTTATGTACATGTCTTCTGTTCTTCCACAGGTGCACACAGCATGTTCATGGAAACAAAATTCTGATGTACATAGGCAAGCTACAGCAGATATGATAACCCATAAAATATATGACATAATGTTATTAGTTGGAAAATATTACCTGGCATAAGTTGTTCAACACAGAAGATGTGATGAAATTATCCATATCCTCTTTACTGAGTTTGTTATAGCTATGTATGTATACAACAGCATGTTACTGATGCATCAAATTCTTTGTTTTGATACCCAGAAGTGTTGTTTGGGCTTTGATTTGCTTCCCTGTGTTCTGTCACACCCTGTTATAAAGCTTTGGGTAAAAAATGTTCCTGGTAAGGCAAATTAGGTCTGCAGACTGTGTGCTTTTACTAATTATTTTCCATATTTTCTGTTAGATGGATACTTTTCAGGTTGGTCTTACTCTTATGCAAAATTGCCTTGATAGATGAGTAGCTCAGAGCAACATCTGTAATTTATGGATATAGAAAATGCGTGCAGTCTCTCACTGTCTTTACAGATGTGCTTTAGGGCAAGTGAAATGTTCAGATAATGGAAAGGGGGAGTGTTAATAAATCTCAGTCAGGAAGACAATGCTTACTTCTTTTCTTTAAGATAAATTCAAAGCTGAATTCCAAATTACTGTTTTAAACATCATTGGTGCTTTTTTTCTTCATACTATTGCTATTGTTAAATTGAATGCTAGATAATGTGCTTGATGTGTAATTCAAAAATACAAGTAATTAGATTGGGATATTTGTTTTCCAAAACAGAACTAGTAAATCACTCAGACTCCATAAAAATGTAGACTAGTGCTTTTGATTAGTTGTTGGAGTCATTTAAGTTTTTATCGGTGTTTGTTTCAGAATCAGAGAGTCTATTACCATATATTGGGAAATGACTGCTGCAGCATTAATAACGTTGTTGCACTCTGTAAGGACTGCGAAGAAAATGAACGGCACAGAAATTGCTGCTTTGGAACAGACCAATGATCCGTACAGCCTCGTATCTTGTCTCTGACAGTCACCAATATGTGGTGATTCAGAGGAAGAAATACACGCAGCCAATTGTGTTATAGTGTACCACAGAGGGAAATTTCTTTCCGGCCCCAGATGGTGCTCAGTTTATGCCTTAAAGCATGAGGATTGATAGCCATTGTAAATTTTACCTTAGCTAGTGTAACCAAATTGGATTGCTCCTTGTTGTCCATAACCTGCCCTTCACCTGGCCTTCATAGAATAATAGTCTTCTCCCTTACTGCTGGATTCATAGCTTTTACCTTTGCTGTTTTAAGCAGATGCAGTAATGCAATTCAAAGACTTGTGCCACCATTTTACATGTCATGCACACTGTATTTTTTCATCAATAACTGGTTCAATGCTTTTAGTCTAACTGAAAATGTTACTTTTCAGTGGGGCAGAGCAGATACTACACTCATTCTGTGTCAATTCCCTGCTATTCTGAACATGGGAGCCTTGGTCATGGAAATAGTTGAAGGGTATGCCTAGAACTGATGCTCTGACACTTTTGTGTCATTGCAGTGGCCTGAAAGGATCAAAATTGGGTTTGGAGCAGCACCACACCCAAAATCTTGACCTCAACAGCCTCTGAAGACTGTTCATAGTGTTCTTTCACTTCTTACATTCCTACACTGGAATGCAAGGTGCTGTTAGAGAAATTAATATTGTTCTATTACAGTATGTATATGACATTTAGACCAAAACTTATGAAAGTACACTGGGTTCAGCTATAACAGAAGCAGAGACCAAGTTCTTTGTAGTAAGCTTTGGTACATTTCATTTGTTGTGCACCCATCTAATAAAACCCTGTCATCTGAGAGGAACTATCTGGGAGTCTGGTAAAATAGTTGTTGCAGACAAAAGCTGACCTCATTTTAGGCTGTCATTCATAATGCAAAACAGCAGAGGCTTTTGAAACTGCTTGCACTGATGCTTCTGCCCTTCAAGACCTTGGGTACAAGCTAGTTTGATGGGTAACAGCACTGCGTGTGTTACTGGTTTGTGCACTGCCTTTTAGTAAGTCCCTCCCTGTGTCCAGAGTAAGAAGAATCTGCACTAGTACTTATGCAATTACTGTCCTTCTTGTCTTTGCCTCTGCAGGTGCAGATCAGTCTCTGACATCATGGATAATATTAAAAAAGCAGCAAGCAGTTATCACAGGAAGCAGATTTTGCTCAGCAGCTTGCAAACTTGTCATTAGGTCCTGCCTTTCTGCCTTCCAAATGCAGGCTCCACTGTCATTTTGTTCCTTCTTGAGAAATAATTAAACAACTCGTGTCTCCTTGCCAAAGGACCAGTCAAAGCCAGGGAGTCTGGGTATCCTGAATGACAGTGGAGCACCATAACAATCTTGGGAGAAAAAAATTCCCTTTCTCACTGACGGAAGGAGGTCCAGATTTGTTTTATACTCCTTCAGTTTTACTGATGATGAATCTTCTGGAGGGATCATCTAGGTTTTAAATCAGCATGAAAAAATAACCCTTTTGTTGGTTGGTAAGTGGCAGTTGTCATGTGGCCAATCTCTGAACCTCAGCTGATCGAAGGCAGCAGGAATTGTCCTTGAGTTGTCAGGCTGTGTGAGCTGGCACATTGCCTCCTCCTTTACAGCAGATTCCAACTCTACCAGCACTGCAGTAGTTGAATACTCACTTGAAGTGATGACATTCTGTATGTTAGTGAGAAAGTCCTTCTTTGTTCTATGAAGGAAGGGGCTTGTGGTGGTGATATGCTGCTGCCTAAACTTTGGAAAAGGCTTCTGTCATCCTGGACTTCCAGTGGCAGGGCTGGTCCTCATGGGCTTCCACGGTCATGTCCTCTCACCCCATCTTCCCATTCTGAGCTGAGAAACAGGACTGTAGCCACTCAAGTGAAATTCCTTCTGAAGAAACCTTTAGGTTTTCTTCTCTAATACGCCTCCTTTCTTCCAGCTCGTATTGGTTGCACAGTGGGGCATCTCACTTGGAGCCATCTGGCTGTGCAGCTGCAAATCTGGGTATAGCAGTCTCTGCGCTCAACAACTGCAGAGGAACAGTGTTCATTTGCAGCCATGCTATCTGACAATGGGAAATTAGTAGGTTTTTTCAGAAGATAAATGAATTTTTTTATGCCAGCAGATGAACTGGAAAATTCTGCTGGCCTAATCTCAAATCCCAGATTTCCTTACTCTTGATCTTCCATATAGGTCTACAGCCATTTAAAAGTAATGCATAGGTGGGATTCCAAGGCACTGCAGTCAGTGGCCTGCATACTTTGGGGTTAAAAAAAATCAGTTTGGTGTGGTTTAAAGATGAGATGCAGAGACAAGGTTTAAAGACAAGAAATACGAGGAAACCAGTTCTGTGGTTATTGATACAGTACATAAAAACATTACATACAAACAAGAAAAACACTTTTAAGCCTTCAGTGTGTGAATTGTTCACTAAGTAAATCCAACATTTCTTCAAAGCTCTTGCTCTTCCACCTGCTCTGATACACTTTACCTTACTCTTAACTGCCTCACATTCTTCCTCATTTTAATTACCTTTTGTTATGTTTGTTTACAAGTTGCAAAATTCAGAGATCCCCAGGCCATAGTTTTAAGTAGAAAGCATGTTTTTCTATTGAATAATGTAGATAAGCATGAGGAGGTTAATGTGAATCCAGGACCTTCTTCAAAGTCTCGCAGTTCGGGTTTGTAGTACACCTTGGTACACCCTGGCTGGGCTTTTGTACAACGGCTGAATGACAAAAAGGGTGTGGGGAGTGGTTGAACTCTCAGGGGGGACATGCCCTGCAGTGGCACTCACACAGCGGAGTAAGACATGCCTGCCCCTGCACCCAGTCCTGCCACATTTCTTTCACTTTGAAGGAGTACCACCCTGGACTGGGGGAGCTTCCAGCAGTGCATCCAAGGGACTAGGGAAAGTCTTTAAAACTGAGCTCCCCTCGGTAAATCCTGGCCTACTTCAGGCAAATGAAGATGAACAAAAATCTTCCTTGCTGATCCCACGCAGTCTTTTAGACCCTGTTGGCCCCAGCATGGTTGCTTTGACCCAGCAGCCCCTCCTTGTCATGGAGGCAAGTTCTTGTCTCTGGTGTCAGGAAGCCTTCCTGTTCCCGCTGATGTCAGGGTTCAGCTCTGCCATGGGAGTGAGACGCTGCAAGTCATCTGTGTGATTGCATCTTTCAGCTGCCCGAAACAGCAGCCTCTTGGCCCACCTGTTCAGCAGTGCTGCAGGAGTCCCAGGGCAGCAGCAGCTCCCACTGCATTTCAGAAAGGTGTGACCAATGCCTCACATGGCTCTGCTAGCTTCAGAATAAAATGGTGCCATGGCATATAATCACACTATTCAGGCAGGGCTTAGAAAGGGGGCCTAGTGCAGGGGTGCTGAATGAGTTAACAAATGCTCATGGAATGGTTTTCCAGAATGAGGTGGGGAAATTTTCTGCTAGGTAGGGTAAGAAAGCTGTTGTTTTGCATCATGTCCCAGCCAAAGCTGTGAGAAAGACAAGAATATTCTTTCTCTCGCTGATGTGTCTTAACCTCCCTTTGCAAGGGATGGGACTCATGCAGTGGCAATGTCTGGATGCTGCAGATTACTCAGGAGAGCATGTATTGTGCAAGCATCAAGTTTCAGCAGTGCTGGATTTTGTTTGGGATTTTTTTTATACAGCATAACAGCCATGTTAAATTGATTTGTGTGAGCCATGGAAGCTGTTCAATGAGAAGAAGGCTAATTGTTCCTTCAGTCTGTTCTTATCCTGTCCCTGTGTGCATCCAGGGAATCTTAGACCTCCCGATAATCCCAGAAAGGCATTCACACGGTGTGGTAGGGTTTGTGTTTGATGCACAAAATGGTGTGCATTGTAATCTTCCCTATAGGTGTACTCAAGAGGCCAAACCTTATTTTTGTTTGGCTTGTCCCTGAGTGCTGCTGAATGGACTTATTGTGCAAAATAAGCTTAAGTGTCAATCTCTGGTTTTTCACCTCAGAAATTAATAGTACTTTCTTGAGGCAGACTCCCTCAATCCTCAAAGCTGTAATACTGCTGAGTGGTTAGGCCTGGAGTGGGTTTGGGGACCAAGCTGCTCTGCATAGGTGAGATCTTGATGTCAGGCCCAGACAAGCTGAACTAAACACACCTTGGAATTTGCTGTCAACACTAAACATCCTTCCTGGAAAATAGCTGACTTATTTTCTTTTCCTTCAATTTTTCTTCACCTTTTTCCAGTCCTATATGGCAAATCTACACCTGTGTGAGATGCCAGACTAGCATCTGTACTAGCTGCCAGAAATTCCCCTCCAGGAGAAACAAAGCAAACCCACCCATCCCCAGCACAGTCACTGTGTGCTATTAGAGTCAGCCTAGATTTGATGCCAGTTGATCGTAAGAGGTGCTGTATGACTCCTAAGTGTTTCTTGTTAACACTGAGTAGAGGAGGGACAGACATGTTACTGCTAATATTTAGTATTGAAATGTGGGCAGCATGAAGCTACTTCCCTTAACAAAGCTAACTCATAAAAATATTTAATGTTAATGGCCAAATATACATTAAGAATGTGATCATTTAGGAATTTGTTTGCTGTAAAGTTTATAAGCCAGGCATCCTAGCTAGACAGCATTGTGTGTGCTGTGCTTAGTTAGCTGTACTCACAGGGGAAGGTCTGTTACATCTGTTCTCATTAGTGCCTTGGATTTTTTTAGGAATAAGCACACTTTGGAAAAAAAAAAAAAACGCTTCAGACATTATACACAGAAATAATTTGCTTCATTACCCTGGAATTTTTCTAGAGAAGATCTGCATGTCTTTTGATTCACTACTCTGTCTTTATTTATCAGTGTCATTCCCTAAGAAATGCTGTCAGTATTCCTGTGAAAATGTCCTCTAATGCACTGGAAAGCATTAGCACCCACTAATCTCTTCTAAATTGCTCTTTACTGCTTTTGATTGCTGAAATGTGATAAAGTAAATAAAATTGCAGGCTTTTCTTGCTTGTCTCATATTTCATGGATATTGTTACTATTTACTTTATTTGTAAATGAATGCAGGCCAGCACATTTACACACCTACAACTGAAAGTGTCAGCTTGAGTCCCTTGCTGTTGCAAGCCATAACATATCAAGCACCACCATTAATGTAGTGACTCTGTTTTCTAATGGATAAGACACTTTGAACAGTTTCTTCTTTTGCTCTTTGTCACTGCAGCACTGATTGGCTCTTCTGCAACCAAATTGTCCTAATATCTGAAAAACCACTGCTGATATTCAGCCCAATGGCCAGTTCATATTGGTTTTTACTCTTTTGTCAGCTTTTCTTCCCTGCAGATAACATCCCAGTTGTCCGTCAGTCTAAGCATCTCATCTTCTCTGTCCTTCTTTTTTAAGATGTGCACTTCTGAGTGGTTGTGGCAGCACTTCTGTGCCCTGTTCTGGTTTGTGAATCTGTGCCTTGAATGTTGAAGACATTATCACGTGCAGTTTTTGAAGGAAAGCCCTTGTACAATGGCATTAATACTTTTCTATCTACAGAAAATACCTTGATTGATGCTTCCTAGCATTACATTTGTCTCTTTCATAGCTGAATCTTACAGACCATTCATTCTCCACCTTAGTAATTTCTTATTGATGAGCTCTCAGCTTCTGGCAGCCGTTTTTGCAGTTAGCTCCTAAGTGCAGAATCACAATATTTTTTTGTTCATGTGAGACTCGTGTCAAATTTCTATTGTTCTTGTCACCAAAGAAATCCATTTCTTTTGGGGTAGGTATTGCAATCCTCCTCTTATGCTGGCAACGACACGCCACATCACTGACTCTCATTGGCCTGGTTGTTCATGCCAAGGTTATTAAAGAAAACAGTAGACGAGATTTATCCTTGAAAAACTCCAGTAGCCAAGCTCCCTGCTGTCTGAAATTCTTCCCCTTAATACTTCTTGTTGCTGTTTTTCCTTTGCATAGCTGCCTACCCACTAGCTTTCTAAACTGACATATGGTTTCCACTGAAATCTACCTGTATAAGATGGACTGAATTTCTTTTGACTTTGTCTAAAATATAGAGTATCTTACCATGTCAGTCTGGAGAACTCTTTAAATTTTAGCCCATTTTGCCTTTAGGTCCATGTTACTCATTAACCATCCTTTCAAAATTTGTTCTAAATTCTCCCATACTCCTGAGGTCAAACTTAGAGGACTGTATTAATTAATACTATTTTCCTGTTCTTAATGCAGGCGTTACATATACGGTTCTCCAGTCAAATGACGTGACTTCTAACTGGATAACCTATTATAAAAATACTTGCTACAAGGCTATAGCAGACAATTATTTCTGATGTAGCATTATAATGGAGCTGTGAAAATGAAAGGTCTAGTTCAGTCTAGCTTTATTTTCTGAAAGAAACTTCTAATCATGGTAAGGTGAGAGAGAGCTCGGTTTTGTGCAATATGGGTGAGAAATTATTGTCTTTATTTTTACTTAGCCCTTAGCCTTTTTTAATGTATGCATGGGTTTTCATTTCAGTGGCTGTTTACAAAAACAGATCTTCTTGGAATAAGGATGGAAACAAAATGAATAATACAGTGGTTTCCATTAAAAAAGAAAAAAGTCAGCCGTTGTCATTTTATATGAGAAAGGAAAATGACTTTGGTATCTTTCTTCTCACCAGCTGAGTTGGTAATAACAATTGAGAAGCACTGAAATAATGTTCTTAAAGGACTGTTCTCATTTTGATAGGGCTGTCTTTTCCTTGCATTTTAACAGTTTTTTAGCATTCATCAACTATCTTGACTGTGACCTGACATGGCAGTACATGTTATAATCATTTTATAGTGTTTTATTAACATAGGGAGTATGATAATAAATTATGCCAGCTGTGTATTCATTCACAAATTGTGGTCAGCAGAATGTAGTCCCCATATCAATCTAATTTAACGACTTTGATGGGAATTTTTTTTTTTTACTCTCTACTTCTTTGCTTGATTATGAACTTAACCTTCGAAAGGCAGAATGCCATCTTCTGAATTGAGATTAGGGACAGCGTTTAGACAAGACCTGTTCTCTTTTTAAGAAAAAGCTGTAAATTCTCTAATAAACCAAGGCAATGTTGGGGAGCACTGTGTTACATTAATATTTTCATGGTGCTGTTGCCTTGGTGTCCCATGGTATTAGGTAGGGAATTGCTGTTCAGGAACAAACAAGGAACAGAGGAAGTGTAGTTCTGAGTCACTGGGAGTCCATCCGTGAAGGTGTCTAGTAATGTGCTGACATCAGGGAAGTTACTGCCAGACAGTCCAACCATGGACCAAAGAATATTTTTGATTTCACTCCATCTTCCATTTTAGTTTTCCCTTTGCTGCATGTGGATTTCTTGGATGAGGGGATCTGTTTAAGAGGCAGTCAGACTTATTTCAACTGAATGGTGTACACGAATATAGTAAGAAAAATTTGGCCCATTTCGTTTCATCTTATTGTGTCTCGTAGAAATGTCCTTAAACCAGAAAATTTCCACATTTCGAAAATGTCCAGATCAGCATTTGCATGTTTTTCCTTCTTCAGAGCTTTGAAAAAGGGTAGAAAAAGAAAACAGAAGTATGGTTATCATCTAAATTGCATTGTGTGATTGACTCTGTAATAATAAACATTTCTAGGAGAAACACATAGACTTCGTGTAGAAGTACAGTGAAAAAAATATGTTTTGTAATAACTTCTCAGACCCCAACTGTGCATTGATGGCAAATAAAAAAATAGTAGAAAAAAGTTTCCTGGCTTTGTTGCTACTCAATAATGCAGAATTTGTGCACATACTTAATACCTTTTTAAATAGAAGGGACAGTTTGATAAATGTGTGGCCCAGTATTGCAATCACACACAGAATGGACAGCTGTACTGTCATTTCCCCATTAGTAATGCAGGGTTTACATTCATATCAGATACTAATGTAAATGTCTTTAAATTTTCCCTTTGCTTAGGTATAAAATGATTTAGGTAACGGATTCTTTATTGCACTATGCCTTGTGGCTGTGCAGCTCATTTAATTTGGTACCTTACCTACTGTTTTCTATAGGAGGTAAGAAGATCATATAGTGTAGAAAGCTGTAATTTAATAAAAGTTTTGAAGCCTTGACAAGGTGTTTTGTCTTCCAGGGATCTCCATCTCAGTTTAAATATTTGCATGGCTTTGTAGCTGAGTGTTGACATGGACATGCAGCTTCTCCTCTGCTGGGGTGCTGCACCTGAGGAAGAAAAGAATTACAAAACTATGTAAAACATCTTTTAAATTATTTTTGAAAGATTTCTAATCCTCTTAAAGCAGCCCTCATATAGTCATGCTTTTATTGCCCCTTATATATCCAGCCATTACATGTTTCTTGGCTGGATCTCATGCTTCATTTATGGATAGTCATAAGCTATCTAATAATAAGCAAAATGGAGATGAATTGTCTGTAGACCTTGTAGCTTTTGTGTAAACCTTTGAAAAGATTTTAATGTACAAGGAAGGGTTAGCACTGAGCACCCCAAAAATGTGCTGTATTGTTGCAGTCTGGCAAGTACCTAACGGTCCAGATAAGCTTCATAATGTGATGTTGAATTTTCCTTGCTTGTCTTGGGACCAAAAACCTATAAATAGGTTGCAATTCCTTTTGGTACTATAATATACTGTTACCGAAATCTGGTGAAGTACAGCTGAGCTTTGTTGAACACAGAGATGAACTTAGCCTCCTATATTAATCTTTCTCTGCAGGTGTTTTTTCATATTAGTTACAGGATGGTCAGATTTTCTAAATGACCTAAGTGATATAAGATCATATATTTCATTCAGAATCAATTTGCAAGTCTCTATTTTTCTTAAAGACAAACAAACAAGCAAACAAAAAACCGCCAACCAACCAAAAAAACCTCTAAACAAATTCCAGGTGTACTTTCAAAAAACTCAGGAGAGTTGGTTTCGTGTCTGCGCAGCCTATTAAAGGAAGGATGGTAAGTTGTCATTTTCCCCAAATCCAGGCTTCTTTGGTTCTTCACCTGCTGGTTGGCAGCTGAAACTTTTGCTTTTCTGACTTGTGACATCTCACGAGCCTGAATTCCCAGCTTCTCAGTGCTGCAGTTCCCACAGTTCTTAGCTATGGAGTAGTCTAGCAGCACTGATTTACTTGAGAGGAAACCCTGAAAATCCTGTTTGGTAGGAAACACAGATAATTTAAATTTTTATTCCTTTAGGGAACAAATGTTCCCTAGGTATGTTCTATAGGCTGGTATTGTTTGTGTAGTAGAGGCATGAGAATTCCTGCCCAGCTATGCTCCAAAGTCCTTTAGATGACTTTTGGAAATCTCATGCTGAAATCTCAGTTTTGTATAGGTGGATTTCTTTGGCTGCATTCAAAAAGGATCAGAAGCAGGGAGCAGTTATTGCCAGGTTTTCTGTGGCAAGGAGAAAATCGTGTATTGATGAGCTAAAATTGAACTTTTGCTTCATTTTACCATTTGTGATCATTATTTACCATTTGTGATCTAGTGCCTACACTAGAATAATTCTCAGTTTGGCCTATGCTGCAGCTATTACATTCCATCTGTCGGAGAGATGCAAATATAAACAGGAAGAAAAATACCCTCCCAACTCAATCCACGCATTTTGACATCAAGGCAAAAATTGCCTCTTATCAGTATAAGAAACTACTTGGAAAAAACGTTCTCTCCCTCTCTGCTCATCTTGGGTGATTTCACGTCTACTCATAATACATCCATTCGGTGCTTCAGAAGAAGCAGGAGTGGTGGGTGGTGCAGTGCAGAGAAGGCCCTCGTGCCTGCTGATGCATGAACTGTATCAAACAAGCCTCCACTGATTTTGCTAATGCCGTGGTGCAAACAGTAGAAACTGCCTAAGGCCCTTTCTGTGCCTTTGGAGTGATGGTAAGGTTTGGTGGAGCACCAGCAGCAGTGGTGATATTGATGCAAGAGCAGAGCAAGAGGGGGGAAATGATAGCCAGATAAGGTAGTAGCTGCTGCTTACTAAGTAAAATAGGGAAAGACAGCAAGTGCCTTGTGTTCTGTTTTTCCAGTTTGGTGAGTGCAGGGCTTCAAGTGTTGTGGCCATGTGAACAAAGTGGTAGCATCGGTTTGAAGGATGTTTTAGATCATACACTTTCAGTGTTCAGCAGAAACGCTGAAGAGACAAGTTCCACATCACTTCACTTCTGTGTGCCCCTCCTTCTTTCACTGTCCTTGCTAACAGTTTCTCTAATTCCCCTGCCCTCCCTCTTTGAGCAAGGTATCACACTTTCATTGTTTCTTCCACGCCTTTCTGTGAAGGGTATTGTATTCTCTTCCTACGGCTGTTAGTGATGCGCCTTAAATCTTCTTTACAATGTTGCTCTGCCTGTTGGAAAGCAAAGCAAAGCATTGACTGTGGATATAATGCAGCCTTGTTTGAAGTGGTAATTAAATAAGAAGCAGTATATTGGAAGGCAGAGTTGCCAAGCGCCTAAGAAGGGAGTGGAAATTTTAATACTTTCATGGTGTTCTCCCACCTTTCTCTTAGGAAGACAGAAGACATGGGAAATCTACCATTGGGAAAGAAGTTCTAAACAAAATGTTGGTTTACAGTGAGGCTCCTGTTTGCAGGCCCTTGCAAAAAGTAAAACCTTCAAAAGCTGCTCTGACTTCAGTTTCCAGTGAAACTTATATTCGATTATTTCTGGTTTCCAGTTTCTTTGACAGCTCATCATCAGTCCCGCCTCCACCTCACACAATTTTAAGATCCTGTTCAATATGTAGAACAAGTATAAACATGGTTCTGTACTCCAGTTATCCTGGCCCAGGGTGGGGGAGGAGGGGAGGAGAGGAGGGGAGAAAAAACCATGAAAAGGCAAACCAGCATGTTCAGTGGGGTGTTTTAACAGGACAGATCACTTTTTCCTTTAAATTCGGAGTGTTGCCCTAACTTTGAAATTCTTTACTCACTGGTCTCTTCTGGCTAGCCCTAGGTCCTTTTCATTTTTCTCTTCCCAGCCTACGTTCCCCTCCCTCCACAAGCACTGCTGACTCTGCTCCCTCCTGTTTCTCCCTTGCCTACGCTCTCAGAGTATCATTGGCTCCATGCCTCACTCAGCCAGTGTAGTGTCATGAATACTGCATACTGTTCAAATGTGCATGTCTGATGTGCAAAGTTCTAAATTAAATGCTTCTGTAGATAGAAACTGTGGGGGGAATATCACAAATCAGAGTCAAGAAAATTGCTGTGTTTTCTAGAGAGAGAAAACACATTGAAAATAGTCATTTGTAAATGACACATATGCCTAGTGAGTGAATCATATGCAGTGTTCTAAAAACTAGGATTTATCATAAAAATCATGTAAAAGTAGGGACCTCAAGTTTGTGTCTAATCCCTATCTCCAGGGCAGTTCAGCTGTGTCTCAAACATTGCTACTAATGTTTATCTAACCTTTTCAGAGGGATTTCTGTTATGAAAATTAAGAAAGCGTATTAAATTTGCTGGTGGTTTCTTATATCCCTGAACAGAGAGGATATTTTACTTCTTCCTCTTTGCAGCAGCACTTCATATACATGTTATATATATATTAGCTGATTTCTCAGCATCTCTCTTCCTCAGATGGAGCATCTCTCATTCTTTCAGCATTTGCTCAAAGAGTCTTCTAGCCAGACATTGCTCATCCTTGTTTTCTCGCCTCTAAATTCTAAGTGGTGTACAGTCGGTGGATTTTTTGAAATGTAGAATGCCTGAACTGAACAAACTACTTCAGGGGAGGTTTGTTAGCTCTTAATGCTGTAATGTTTAGGAGGTTTATTTTCTTCTCCTAACAGTGTGACAGTCTTGATTGATGTTTGATTTCAGAGCCATTCTAACCCCCCAGGTTGTCTTCTGTCTCCTGGCTGGTCATCCAGTATTTGTGCAGTTGTGATGGTTGTGACCTTCAGCTCACTGACAAGTGAAGTATAGCACTTAGTGTTTGTCTTTACTGAGGCACTCCTATTTATTTCAGACCACTTTTCCACTTCCTTAGGTTTGTTTGGGATTCTATACCTGATCTCTATCAGTTTTTGCCCTTTTCAACTTTCCTTGTCTGCACACAGAGCAAGTGTATTACATCACCCAAGGCATTAGTGAAATGACTGTTCAATGAGTTTTAGTAAGACAACGAGCTAGTGATGCTCCTTCAAATACAGTTTTTGAAGTGGGAGTGTGCACGCTTTATGTTACATTCCCTTTGGTTCGCTAGGGAAGTGTTGCATGACGTAGGTCAGGGCACCATTGATAGGTTCTAATAATGTCACAGGAGTTTGGATTGTCATCATTTGTGTTGACTGCCACTGATCACCTTGCTGTCTTCTCTGTGTCAGTAGAACAGCAAATCTTTGTTGTTCTCCATCCTTGCCAGCAATTACAGTTAGGTGCACTGAAATCTGAATTTCTGTGTTCTCCTTTTCCTACTCTGTGTATCTGCCTTTTCCCAGTCTTTAAGTAAGTCTTTGTCTTCCACAAGTTCTTGAAGATTTTTCTTGGAAACTTTTCTCATCTACAAGGTTGTTGTCATTGCTTTTATCAGGCTGACACTTTTTACTTATGCTTTCTTGTAATTATTTTCTTGTAGGTGTCAGATATTGTACAAAGAAAATGTCAGCTTTTCAATTAATGGATTCTTTTTAATTACTATTACTGCCCCCTCACATTTAGCAAACTCATTCTGTAATAGCTTTTTGAGAAGAGACTGTTGTTCTTTTCAGATGTGATGTGCCTTTTCTATTTTATTCTGGAGACTTGGGGCCCGGTTCAGACCTAACCTCAATGTCTCAGTGTCTTTGGCTGTCAGGAGACATGATCTTCAGTCAGAATAAGGCAAGGGCATTTAAACTCTCTTAAGCTAAATCATCCTAACTGTGCCCCAGGCCACATTTAGGAGGTGAAGCCATCTTTGCTTTTTGCCCTTCAAGGCAAGCTCAGCAGATATCTGGCTCATCTGGGAAATGAGCTCACTGAGTTTACATGAAATACTCCATTCACTTAACTTTTCTCCCCTTTGAATGTAGTACTTCTTTAAAGTGCCTTTACAAAGTTGTCTTTCTTCCCTCTTACCACACATTATGGGTGAAAACCTTGCCTGACTGAAATCAGTATAAGCTTCAGTTAGGTCAGAAATTTCACCCTAGAATTTAAAATACAATTATATTGTGCAAGCCTGAAGTAATGTGCTCATTTTGCTAAGCTCACTTGTTCTCTCTAATGACTCTTCAGTCAAAACTAAGTAGAGAATAAGGAAAGCAGTGTATATAATCTTGATTTTTGTATAGACAAAACCAATATTACAAGCTAATTTTTACGTTTTCAGAACAAGGCCAAGTTCTCTGCAACTATTTCATTACATGTTAAATAAATCTGGAAAAAGAATGGATCTGTGTCTCAGTGAACAATCTCAGGAAATCTGAGTTGAATTGATGACCTTGACATTGGCATTACCTTCTCATATTTTCACTTTTCCATCTGTAAAATGAGGATAATGATACTGGTATTTCTTTAAAGCCTCTGGAGATCTTTGGCTGAGAACTTTTGGCTATATTCTGTAAGTGACACTTCTTTACTTTCCAGAAACCCTTTCAAGCTTCCATTTAAAAAAAAAAAAAGAGTTCAGCTTTTTGTACTGGCACTTGCAGGCTTCGGTGTTGCTAGACCTGTGAGATTTTTCCAAAAGTGAGTCATGAGAAATGGGATCTTTCTTTTGCAGCCCTTGGTCTTGCAGCTGAGCTAGAGAAGGTTGGTATTTTTGCTTTGCAGCAGAAATGCCCACCAGTTTTGATGCTTGCTGAGAACAAGCGCGACAGTTCTCTTGCAGTTAGAAAGGGAAGCCTGTATAGGACTCTCCTGTTAGAGTGGTTCTTTTGGAGTCCCAGTAGAGAGCTAAGTGTCTTTTAGAATACATTTAAATTAAGGAAGGGATTAAAGGATGTTGGTGCTTAAGAATAGCACAGAGCTGTTCTCAGTGACATAGAATAGACTACACCATTACGTAAGAAACAAGGAGAAAAGAAATGAAGTTTGCTTGAAGACCAAAAGTCCTGCATTTGTAGGAGAGGAAGATAAAGAAACGGAGAAATCTTATTACGTTGTGGCAGTTTCTGGTAGACTATGAAAGTGAAGACTTTCAAATGATCAGGAGGGAGGGGTTGTGTGGTTTTTTTGTTTTGCTAAACAGCTGAGGATTTCAAATGAGAGAAGTAGCTGTTACATAATATTTAGCACAGAAACATCCCAAGGTTTCTGTGCGATTCCCTTGGCATGGAGTCAAGCAGGGATAAAGTACTTATGTTTCTATGTTTCTTAAAATGACTTTTTCAACACACTGAATGGTTCTGGTATCTCAGGGGAACAGTCTGGGCCAGACTTGACAGTGGAGTTGCATCATAGGCTGCCGTCCCAATGGAAATGGGAATAAGCAGACAACTTCCATTAGAGACCACCGCTGAGACTACAGCGGCTTGTCGGAAGTACTGTTTGCATTCCAAGGAGTAATTGCACATCACTAGAACACGTCCCTCTTTGTTGCATGGTAGTAAAAGTCAATATTGGCTTGGCAGGGAAGGGAAAGAGAATTGCTTACTGCACGTGGGAAAAGCTTTAGGCCCGTGTTTCTATCCCATGGCATATTCTGTCTCCTTTCTTGCGGAAGATTTTAAGAGCTTGTACACTTCTATTCTCAATGATTTACAGCCTTATATGTTTTCCAAGTTTTGAATCTAAATTGCTGTTCTGGTTTTTTTCTTTAATGTACTTTCAAAGCCAAGGTTCTCCAAACTTCATCTGCTTGCTTGGGGGAAACCATTCCACTGCCTATTAAATTCTACTGTGAAGCAACTTTTCCCCAATGATCCGATTTTTCTTGATTTCTTCCTGTTAATGCTTTGATGCTTCTCTTTATTTTGACCCACAGATTCTGTAGTTTCACATCTTCAAATATTTGTAGATTTTTTTGTAAGTTGTTCTTATGTCCTCCACATTTTAGGCCTGTTGGACTCCTTGGATGTCTGCCCTGTGAATCCTTTTATTTATTTTCCCACATTAAGGTGATTGGCACTGAATGCATAGTCTTAAAATGATCCTTTCCTATGTACATCTTCTGCTTACGCCTCTGCTTGTGCAGCCTAATCTTTCATTTGGTAATTTGTTGCCAAAGCACTTGGCAAATTTGTTTTTCACAAATACCTTTCGCAGGTCATTGCTGAAAGTTTTCTGCCCTACTCTGGTGCCAAAATGCAAGTCAGCTAATTTAAACTCTTGAAACACATTAGCAAAGATGAATTATTGAAAAGTTTATTGGGTGGAGGAAAGCTTTCGGGTTAACAGTTTTGCATTCAAAGGTGATTGCAAGGAAAGGAAGGTGGGAAGAGAAGAATATCTG
This sequence comes from Gymnorhina tibicen, assembly GCA_013399875.1. Lineage (NCBI taxonomy): Eukaryota > Metazoa > Chordata > Aves > Passeriformes > Artamidae > Gymnorhina > Gymnorhina tibicen. The sequence goes on along the minus strand of VXAZ01009300.1, from coordinate 64,055 downwards.
GGTGATCTTGGTACCTGAGGAAAACCTATGGTAGCCTGTGACTGCTGTAATGAGCCTTGGGGCCACTGACAGTTGGCATCTTTCAGCTCCTCTGCTTTGCCCTGGAAGGCTGGACCACCACGAAGCAGCTACAAGATGAGTAGTAGAGTGCAAAAGCTAATTTAAAACTGCAGCTGCCTTTTCCTCCCTGCCTTTGCCAAGTATTTTGTGGTGAGCGCTGATGATGGGCGCTGCTGCCTCCCTGAGTGCTCACCCTTAGGAGGGCGCGGGCCCGGCCCAAAGGCACGCGGCTCCCGCACCCCGGTAGCTGCACGAGCACTGCTCGCCTGTGCTGCAGCTGATGCTCACTGGGCTGCTTCTGTGCGAGGGTGAGCAGTCCTGCACGATACAATACGTCCCTTCTCTTAATATCTATCTCACACATTTGCTTACGGTTTTCAAGCTGTATCCTCTTTATACCTGTAGCTGAGCCTGCTGCCTTCCCGAGTCCTGGTGTGGAATTTGCTTTACTCTAAGGCATTTGGGTTATTTTACCAGTCTGCGTTTCCTTAGCCTATTCCTCAAAGCATTTTCCAGTAAGAACAGCAGTGAGATAAAATACAAAGGGGACTTAAAAGAAAGATTGAGAGAGACTTTTTACCAAGGCTTGTAGTGACAAGACAAGGAGCAATGATTTTAAACTAAAAGAGAGTAGAACTGGATTTGACATAAAGAAGAAATTTTTTTATGATGAGTGGTCGGACACTGAAACAGGTTGCCCAGTGAAGTTGTGGATGTAGCTTTGTTGGAAATGTTCAAAGTCAGGTTGGATGGGGCTTTGAGCAACCTGATCTAGTGAAAGATGTCCCTGCCTATCACAGGGGGGTTGGACTAGGTGAAATTTAAAGGTCCTCTCCAACCCAAACCATTTTACGATTCAGTCCTGAAAATAATTTGGCCTATTTGACAGGTATTTGGATGTTGAAAGTCATGTCTGTTCTTTGTTCAGTGGTGTAGTGTTTAATGTCCTGCTCAAGTTATCTGAATTCAGTTCTTTTTTTCTCAGCCCAACAAGACCTGGGATGAAACTGTTTTCTTTCTGGGTACTAATGCTTGATTCAGCTGTACAGGTTCTCACTGCCTCTTTTGTCAGCCTAGGAGGATGCATATGGGAAGTGCTTGTTGCACCTTAGGTTTTTGTCATATGCTTCTGTTCAAATGAATGCTTTGTGCTGTGTTTGCTTCGCTAGAAGAAGAAAGCAATTCAATTTCAAGCCATTGGACAGAGCACGTTCTGCAAACCAAACTTCTTTTTACCTTCCTGCTTTCTCTCCTTTATGGCATATTGATTTACCTTACTCACTCAAGTTGGGCCAGGCCCAGCTTTCTGCCCAGTTACGCGTCTCAGTGTCTTGCAATTTCACATCTTAAGCAGAGCTCAGATTTGTTCCTTCATGCTGGGATCAAGCTCTGTAACTGCAGGTTCTTGCTGTGCATTTCCTTTGGGCTCATAATGAGCAGACACTGCAGCTACACCTGGAGCTGAAACAAGTGGGGTCCACTGCAGACAACTGAACAACTTCCGTGCAGCGCGTGGGGTTTTTGCTCCTCCAGCAGCCTCCTGCTTTCCCATGCGGCATCGTGATGGCAGTGAGCAGGACCGGGCACAGAGATGGATTTGAGAGTTTACTTTATAGGTGTTTGAGTTGTCTCCTCTGCAGAAGGGGGTGTTGAGGGTGCACAGCCTATGGTGTCTTGAGCACAGATCTCTCTACGTTTCCTCCAGAAGTGTTCCTTCTTTCCCTACCAGCAGCACGTGGGTCAGTGTTCAGCGTGTGCTAATTGCCTAGACATGGACAACTGAGCTGGGGCAAAACTTCTGATCACTTCTCTAAGGAAAGCAGTCCAGTCTGGTCCAGTGTTAAAAGTGATGTTTCCTGGGATGGTTAAGCTGGCCAGAGGATGTGGCTCGTAAGCTGACCTGACTGGTTGCTGTTACCAGAGGGGTTTTAAGCATCTGAATGGAGTCTGGGTGTCAGGTGAGCATGAGAATAAGTGAGACAGGAGATGTGGGAATGGCAGGAGTTGAGATGAGTGCAGCACTTCTGCTTTCCCTGACTAACTAACTGACCTAACTCAGTGTCTCCTGGGGTTTTAGCATCTCATCAGGATGCTGGGAGAGGCAGACCTGCCTTGCTCTTGGCCACTTGCTTCCCCTGTGCCGGCAGCTGACTGACCCCCTTGAGCTAGCTCAGCTCCCTAAACCTCCAGAAAATTAACTATTTCTAAAAATGTGAGTTGTCCAGCTGTCTCAGCAGATCAACTCACCACTAGAGCCAGTTCCACAGGGCAGCAGGGAATCTCTCTTAGGAGCAAGGCTCAGACTGACCACTGTCCTGTGAAACAACCACCTGACCTAGCTCCTTTCCCTGGGCTGAGGTTTGGTGCTTGACCAATGACTTTAGACTGCCTCTAAACCTAAGAAAACTGTAATTCACTGACTTAGCTGCACCTGGAGTGGAGAAAGATCCAGAGGAATATTACAAAAGCTGCTTTGACATTCCTGCTATGTTTCTGACAGAATAGTTACTGTATTTTTAAGAAGCATCTTAGCATGCACATGGCTGTATAATTTACAAATTGCGTATATCTAGCCCGGAACACTAAAGTTTTTTATTCAGACACTGTGATGCATTTTTGTAGTACTTTGTTAGAGCATGAATTTTCACTCTGAAAAATAATGTCATTATCCCAGTTTCTGTTGCTGGAGGTTGGTCAGACAGGACTGCCCTCAGCAGAAGACAACACTGTAGTTCATACCAGCAAGTCAGCTTTTATGCAGCAATAATTAAAAGAAAAAAATGTTTATTTGTTTACTGGCCAATTATCCAATTTTTTTAAGATTGGTCTTCACTGAAAGATAAAATGAAGAGAAACGCAAAAGGAAAATTAGGTCATTAATGTACTCTTTGCTTCTAGCTTTCACTTCATTTGATTGTAAATTGTTTGCAGTAAAATTGCAAATTAGTAGCTTGGATAAAGCACTATGAATTCCTTCAACATCGGATTTAAATGAGGAAGAATTGGGCCTCTAACCTTCATGGAGTATAACTGTAGCTGGATGCATTCCTAGGGGCTTATTATCCATTCCTCCATATTACTTGCTTGAACTCTCAATTGCTCACTGTTCAGTGCACATTGGGTGGATGCTGGAAAATGCCTAAGAAGATGTGAGGTGGAAACTTGGGCAGTGGGATGCTCCTGCTACCAAACGCAGACGTCAGAGGATGTGCCGCAGCCTTCCGAACGGGAATGGCTCTCAGAAAACCATGTTGCTTTCCAACAGTAGTGCAAAATTTACATCCTGAGCTGGCAGAGAGACAAGGGTTACACTGAAAATAGGTTTTCCATATTTTGTAAGAAGAGCAGGTTGAAATAGCCATCCCTCCTGGAGAGGAAAAATACTGCATGAACTTCACAGTCAGTCATCTCCAACCTCTTACCAGGTACAGGAGAAGTGTCCTAAAATGTAGGCAAGATAAATTTTGGTTTAGCATGAGATATTACTACTGTCACTTTATTTATATTATGACTAGAATTTCAGGATATTTTTTTCCTGTTTATCACACAGCTGTCTGTGGAGCAGTATCTTTTGCTTTTATTCCATCCTTTATTGCTTTTACCAAAAGCCAAAGTAATGGGAAGAAGAATCTTTATGAGCAATATCCTGAATTTTTAGAGAACAGCCGTGGAGAGAGACAGATCGAGATCCTTTTGTAGAGGGTCTGTTGGGTGTGGGGGGGCTGTGCCCGGCCTGGAGGAAAGGGTTGGTGGCTGGAGGGACGTCTGTGTGTGCTCCTGCTGGCCATGTGTTTGGGAATAGGGTGCTTCTATGATGCAGGAAATTTAAGCTCCGGTTTGTGTGCATAAATAACTGGATGCAGGTACTAATTAGACATAATTTGTCTGGAAAGTCAAAGATTAAAGGAACTCTTGTCTTCCTGTTAGAACAATTTTGTCTGCATTGTGCTGTCTGATAATTCAGATTGCATAATGGGGGCGTCGTGTGGATTTTTGGATTTTCCAAGAGCAAATCAGAATATGCCAATATTAGACCTGAGGCTTCTTTGTTCTCTGGTGCACTCCTTACGTCTGTGGAAGAGCTTCTGCCCCTTTCCTGTGGGGTTTAGCTGCCTTTGTCTGCTGTGTGGTGGCTCCCGTTAGCTGTGCAAGGTACTTCTCTGGTTGTCAGTGGGAACAGCTTCTTCACCTCAGGCATTCAAGATACAGTGCTTTTTGAACTTTGAACCTCTGTCTAATTCTAACTTATTTTTTCTGATCCAGTGGTCCTTCAGCCTGGAATGTATGAGCAGGAACACTCATCTATTGTCAGCCTTGTTCAACCCATGGGGAAGTACAGTAGCTGCTGTTCTGCTCTGTCTGTAAAACAACAAATAAGAGCAAAATGTTTGGATAGAACAAGCAAAAACAACAACAAAAAAAAAGGCAGCAAATCCTGTTTATCTTCCTCCCTGAGTAAATGCAGCCATACACTCTGTGAGTACGGTGTACACAGTTTGGGCTGTGTATTGAGTGGGAATACATTTACAAGGAGAGGAGGTTACCTGCAATTGTTAACAGTATCATTAAAACGAAATGAAACAAGGAGATACAAGATATAGGGATTTGGAGTTGAGTTTTGTTGGTTTGGCTTGTAGTTGTTGTGCAGCTTTTGTTTGGTTGGTTTTCCTGCCTTTTGTTCTGCAAAAATGAGGATGTCTTATCCTTGACTTTGTTGCTTTGGACACCGTGTCCTTCTTAATAGTTTCTTATCCTTTTGAGTTAAGTGATGTTGGTTTAACACAGTGCAGAAGGCAAGGCTCAGGTAAGTGCTGCATGTCTGTGGCTTTTCCCAGTGGAATATATTGTGTCACTAGAACAGTAAAATCTCAGCAGCACCAGGATAGTGTACCTGGCCCACAGTCACATCCTACACTGGCTCCGGAGCTTTTATTGCTTACGCTGTCAGTGCACATTAAGAATTAGTGAGCAATGTGCACTAGATTGTTTTAGACATGGTTTATATATTATTCCTAACATCCCCTGACAGACCGTGCTATCCCAGCTGTGCTGTGTTGGTAGCACCGGAAGGAATATCAGCCACGGTTTGGAATATAGGTTCATTTACAGCCTCAAACTCTTATTTATTATACAGAGCTTTATAAAATGGGCATCTGTGGTGATGACCACTTTCTGTCCAGAGGTGAATCTTCTAAAAGTTTGTTAACAAAAGCAACTTCCAAATACTGCACTGATTCAGAAAATCGTGTGTTACCTATGTTTCATAATGAGGAATGTTTTCAAAATTGCCTTTACACACTAGATTTCCTTAGGAGCAATAAAACATAATTTTAAAGTAAAATATTATATTTTTCCAGAAAGCAGAAGAGAGAATGCTTGATGAGTATTGAATTAGGCAATGCTTGTTGCTCAGCTGTTTGTGAAATTGGTGGTAGACCAGTCTGTGCTTAAGAGGGCATGATCCTATTGCTGTTGGACCATTTGAGTTATTTGTGAACTGTAGACAGACAAACATTAGCTGCAGACAAATAAATGAATTTTTCTGTGTGCTCTATATTTGCTTCTCATCTGGCTTATGTATCTCCTGTATATCTTGTATGTACAGAGGGGTGTGAAAAAGACTTCAGCTCGCCAGCTCAGATCTTGGAATGAGGGAAGAGCGGAGAGCTGGCTCTGACAGTTCAAAGCAGAGATGTTCGCAAATGGAGAAAGATGAGGAAGATAAAAAATCTGGAAAATAGGGAAATGAATGGTAAAACATGAAAAGAAAAACATAGGGAACAGGACAAAGGAGGAAGGGAAACATAAGGAAATTGAAGTGCGAGTGTCAAAGAAAAGAGAAAATAAGAGGAGTAAATAGAGGAAAACAGAAAAATTATGTAGTTGTCAAGTCTTTTTTTAAATATGTAAAGCTCTAAGTATTCCAAGATGAGAATGTGTATGTATAGAAATGAATATGTAGTTTGAGCCTTTTTAAATTTAGGCTGTAGTCCTGAATTTTTCAAATCAAATTGGAGACCTGTGGGCTTAGTGGAGCCATATCCCATTTAATTCTAGAACAAGATGAACACATTAGTGGTATCTCACACAGAGCATTCCTCCTTCTCATTGCTCCTCTGCCCTGGGTTGTCCCTATTGTGCCATATGGCCAACAGTGATAAACAGGGAGGTCTCAAGAGCCGATTCTGCTCAGAAATGACAGCCCATAAGCAGGTGAATCCACACATACCAGTTTCTGTGTTTGAAATCTAAAAATGTGTGTGAGACTGAAGGGTGGACACAAGGAACATAATGTTACTGTGTTGTTTTGCATGAAATTGGAGTATTTGAATTGTTGCAGTAGTCAGCAGAGTGGTAAAGAGCATCCAGTGCATGCCTAAAGCGTGTGCTGAGTGGGCAATAGAAATGCCAACAGAAAAATGTTTCTATAAAACTTGTTTATTTGGGAAAATGTGTATGATAGTTAATTGAAACGTTCACTTCTGTCTACTGAGAACTGATAGGAGGAACACCAAAGCAGACAAAGAGCAGCAAACAGGCACGTTTTTGAAGCTCTATCTAGTCTGCAGCTTTTGAATTCTTCCTTTTTCCAAACTTTAATGTGAACATTTAAAATCAGCTCTGAAATATATCAGGAAACTTCAAAGAAAATGGCAGTTTGAAAAGAGAGGGGAATGTAGTACTCAGATCTGTATATCAGGGTAAAGGAAACGTTTTATAATCTTTCTGTATCTGTAAAGCTGTGGTGTTGCTAGAAATTCAATTCAAACTGAGGAGCTCAAAATAAAACTCCAGTTTAGGAAGAGCGGTACTGCTCAGTTTACTGCACTGATATTTATAGCCATATTCTGAATCCTTCTGTCCCTTAGAAATCATCAATCCTCTCAAAGGTGTGAGCATCTTCTCACTCTGTCAGATTTGAATATTTAATCTAGAGAATGAACTTGAGTTTAAATGCGACTCCTTTGGCGATGGAAACTGCCTTTGAAGTTTTTGGATCTTCTACATTCCACGTTTCCTGTTTTAAATTAAAAGAACAAAGCACTCTCAAATAATGCACTGCAAGCGCCCCGCGAAATCTGCATCTCAGACATGAGGAAGCAGACAGAAGGAGGAGGTCTGGGGGCATTTCATTCATCTTCCCATCAAACAACCTGCCCCAGGTAAGAGCAGTTCAGGTGAGTCAGAGCTAACAGGGTTGGGCGTTTCCTCAATCACAGGGCAGCCCAACTAACGGCTTCATTAAAAATCTTACTTCTGTGCTGTGTTGTAGACAATGACGAAACACCCACAGTAGCCACTGTAGGATGTAAAATTATGATCTCTTGGAAAGCCTCCTCACCCTACCCTGCCCCGCAAAAGCCCTAAATTGTTATCATCTGCCCTCCTCTGAATTCCACAGGTAACTTCTGATCCGGCTTACATAGACCTTCCATGGTTTTTCACTGTCCTTAGACCATGACCTCTCCCAGTTTCCAGGAGACAACACTGATGATCCTGCTTAAACTGTGAAGCTTCTCAGGATGTGCCTATTTTTCAGGCATGTCTGGAAAACTAAGGAGTTGAGATCAACCTGAAATTTACCTAACTGCACCAGGTCTAGAACATTTTTTTCAGGCTAGACTCAGGCTGGGGATCATTTTAGCAACACTGATGATGAATCTCTCACTCCGGGATGAATGATGTCTTCTCATCTTCATGCACTACACCTTGGAGCATTCAGTGTTAGTCTCAAGGCTGTGCTGTCCCTGTGCATTAAGTGGCAAAATGTACAGGGTAGATTCCAGCAGCACGGAGGACAAAAAGCTCAGCTTATCTTTCACCAAAACTACTGCAACCACGTAAGGCTGGACAAGATCAGCTTGTCACTAGGGATCAGGGAGTTGAAGCTGTACCTAAGCGAGGCAGAGGTGAGGACAAGGGAGAGCTGAAGGATGCCTTTGGCCAAATCTCAGTTGTCTTGTACAGTCTGTAATTTAGAACCACTGCTGAATTGGCAACTGCTCTGATTAATGATTTCTAACATCTCTAGTTCTTGGGGAGATTCTGTCCTAGCTTAGTTACGATTTTATAGGACTCTCCTGTCCCAGCTGGGCTGGAGCAATGCAGTGTACATGGGCATAAAGCCATTGGTTCTTAGGCAACTGCAGTCTCTCAGAGTGCTGCAGCATTTCCCCATGGCAGCTCGTGCTCCTGGTAGCACAATGCACCATTTCTTTGGCCTGAAGTACTGCTGTAGCTGCTGGGCCAGTGGGCAACTTGAACAGGGAGCAAGAGCCTGACTGCTGACTTTTTGGTGACACCTGGTTTGTCAAATTCTGTCTCTCAGAAGGAACCTGGAACAGCTTTTATGTTAAAACATCTGTTGTATTTATAAACCTGCACTGATGCTTGAAGAGGTGTTTGAAAAATTGTATATGCCATTTTTAGATGAAGTTTGAAAATCCTGGTGTATATCATATAGATCATATACTTCATGTATAATCATAAACATCATGTATCATCATAAAATGCTAAACGTCATTCCACGGGCACGTGTATCTTTGCACAGTGACAGAGATCAACGTTATAGACAGAATGGCAGGAGATGGAAAGAAAATAATATTCCCACTGTTATTAAAGATTCAGTGGTTAGTATGGCTTGGGTATTACCCTTTAAGTAATAAACAGTTTCGCAGTGATGGAAGTAATTAGTGGCAAATTTTTCTTTATTATTACTATTATTATTATTTGGCTGTTCTGTTCAATTGCACAACTTCAGTGTTTCTTTTTCTGAATGATCAGGTGTTGACTTACTGGTAGAAAAATTTGACCAGACTGATTGATTGTAAGAGATTTGTATTTCTTTTTAACCAGATTCCATAAGCTGATCAGAAGGACTTCTCCATAGGAGTGCTGAAAGAGTTGAAGGCAGCTGAGCTTTTTGCTTTGGCAAAATCTTGTAAGTAGTATCAGGTGAATTCTGTTGGGATGGGAGCTGGTTGCTGATTATGAGTGAGGAGCCAGGGGTGCTGTGGGAGAGGATCTGTTGATGGTTATGTCCACAGCACTAATTAGGGCTGTGCAGTAGAAGCAGAACTATAATACCAATTACAAAATGCTGGTCCTGAAGACCTGATGTCCACATGCGTGTATTTTTGAGGGTTTGGTCCCACATGCTCCTCCAGTGGCTTGAGTGCCTGGAGTGTGCTCCTGGAGAGCTGCTCCATATTTAGTTACACCCTGAAGGAATCCTGTTAGTGGTCTCCAAGGCAGCACTGTGTTCTACTGGGAAAACTGCTGATCTGAACTAAAAATTGGTGTAGACATAGCTGTTAAATGTCTGGTCGTATCTCCTGAGTAAGTAAACTGAGACCACAGGAACAGGCTCTTGGAGGAAGTGGCAACACTAGTTCTGACTTACTGTTGGCTAAAATCAAGGTCCGCTAAGAATTATTACGTTAAAAAAAAAAAAGAAATCTTAATGTTGTTGACTTGTTTTCATATACGGGAGAAAACAAGGAAGCTCTTTCTAGGGCTAAAACTAAAACGGGGATCAGCATGAAAAGAAGAGAGTAGAAGTGCCAGGAACACCACTGCAGTTATGTCTCTAGGATAGCTGCAGTATTTTGACATAGCCTACGATGACTAAGCCACTGGATTCAAGAAGAGCCTGTGTACTGAGAGCATAAAGATGTTACAGTCTTATACAAGTATTCTTAAATGTTTTTATTAAAAAAAAAACAAACCCAAACACTCCACCCACATTAAAATCAAAATCTAATTACACAGAATGAAGATGTCTCCTAAGCAGTCTCACTGGGAGCACGTGCTGCCAAATAAGAAGAGTTCGTATTAAGTGAGCTATATTCTGGTAAGTCAGCAAAAAGGGGGTAGAAAGGGGGGGTGTAAAGAGAAACTGCTCAAACAGTTTCTTACATGTAACATGCTTACTCCAGGCCCATCTTTGAAATCCTGTCACTTAAATCACAAAATTTCCGCTTATTGAGCTGTGTTGCTCAGATACCTCATAAGCAACTCCTACAAACCTAAACAGATTTCACAAAATTAGAAGTCTTTAAAGTGCTAACACAACTTTGGAAAGTTTTTTTTGTTGAATGGGAAAAGCTTTTCGAAAAATATTTTTAAGTACTGTGTTGTTTGTTGTATTTATTGTGACAGTCAATCATATCTTGACTTTGCAGCCAATAGTTTACTTGAACCTAAATCTGTGATGAAGAACTCTGAAAATATGGTTTGCTTAACAAGTTCAAGTTACTCTGCATTAATTTGAACGTTTAAATACTGCTGGAACTGTACTGTCAACAGGAAAACTTCTCAATTCTGGTTAAGCACATTTTCCTCCTGGTCATATTGGCTACCTAAAAGGTACTTGAACTGACTGTACACCTTGAACAGATTTGGATTTGCTAGTTTCCCTCTTCTGTCATTTCACTCTTCCGCCCAGATTTGTATTCCTGCCCTCCAGCACAACATTACTCAGAAACCTCTCATCCTCCTGCACCACCAGGCCAGCGCCTTCGCTCTTTGAAAACATGTTGTTGCAATTTCTACAAATCACGGAAGAAAACGGAATAATCTTAAAAGCTATAGCTCTGCTCACTGCATTAAATATTCCTGTTTCTACCCTTCTATTTCCATCCCCTCTCCCAAGTACTTCAGCCCACTCTGGTGCACCTTCTGCAGTCGGGGAGCTCAGAGTCCTGGCCTGCACTCTCAGCAGAATCATGCGAAGTCCTGGCAATCTCTCACTGCCATTTTAGGAAAGGATTAACTCTTTAATTGTTTTTGCATAAACAAGAGACAGTCATACCTTTTACATTGTCAGTGCTTGCTGCAAGCTTTTTTTTCCTTAAGCACCAACCCAAGGAACAGATTTTTACAATTTGGAACTGCTCACTCAGTTCGGATGGCTTTTTAATCTCTAGAGGACAGATGGAAGCATGATCCTTCACCACTGAGTGTTTTGCATAATGCAGGGATTGGAATTAAATTTTGTTTGCACATAGTCATAGATGTGTAAGTATATAAATGCTTTTCTTTTCCATCTATGCATTTTCTCTTCTAGTGTTTTGGTTTGGTTTTTTTTTCAATGACAGCTTTCTACAGGGGAAAACTGTCACAAACAAGCAAATGTTATGCCCTGACAGAAAAGCTTACACAGAAGAAAACAACTATTTTGGTCTAGGAGATTTGAGACCAAACCTGATATTCAAGTGCTAAGTTTCTGAGAGAGATGATGACTTACCTTGGTTTCAGGGCACTGACAGAACTGCTGTTGGAATGATGGGGCTTTTTAAATTATTTCTCCTGAAGCTTTATTTCAAGCTCTCCTGCAATCCTAACTTTGATTTTAGTTGTATTTACGGATTTGTTCTTTGCTGTCAACTGCAATCAACTGATTGAAATCCATAAATAATAAACATCAGGTTTCAATTTAAGATGCAGTAACGAGATGCTATCGGAAGAAGTTTTACGTACTTTAGCAGCTTTTTATAGCTGACTCCCCCCAGAACAAGGTCCTGACACATTCCTCGTGAGAAGGAGCTAATGGCTCTCCTGCATGTTTGTCCAGACCCACGTGACAAATCCTACGTGGCAGCTGAAGGAGAGGACACTCACACACCTGTTTACATAAAAAGTCCCAAGCCATATTTTAGCATCTTACCAGTAAGAAGAGCAACTCAACCTGCTTTACCCCTCATAGGATACATAACATTAAATTAACAACTAGAAAATAAAAAATTTTAAAAAAAGACATACTAACATGAAAAAACACATTTTATTGCACTTAAGTTATAAGAAAATAAAATTTCTAAGTGAATCAAACCATAGACACAATCCCTTTAAAGGTTGTTTTCCTCCATCATGTCAGGTTGTTACATAACTAAAATTAACCAACTGGAATCTGATTGTTTTAAATCAGACTATAAATAAAACAAAAACAAAAACAAAAAAAGGAGGAAAAAAGATCGCCTAGGATACAGTGTTAAACCACTTTCACAGTTCAGCTTGAGTTGTGGCTCTTGGAGAATGAGGCAAACCATTTGACTCTTTCGTTTCTCATTTTGTTTGCATGTGACATCTTTACAAAAACGTAAGTTTTTGCTCTGTCAGTTCCTCCCAGCAATAACTGTAACAGTTGTTTTTTTCTCAAATACTGTAAAACACTAAGACTGACCAGCAACTTTATTTTAATTTTTGTATTTTATAATATTTTAGAAAAATTTTGTCAGTTTTTTTTTAATGTATGTTCATTCCATTCACCACAGCCCTCACAAAGAAAAATTTCCCCACAGAACAGGCTGCAATAGCTTTGTTCCAAGGAATGTGTTTTAATTTTTGCCCAGAAAAAAGAAAATAAGCTTTGCACACACACTCAATTCTTTATTTGCAGGCAAACTTCACTCTTAATTGTCTGAAACTCTTCCACTCTCAGCCTCTTAGAGGCACAGTTGGCTCAAGTTTCAGTGGCAAAAAGTCTTTTTCTGTAACCAAACTAGAGCAAATTTGGAATTCAGTCTGGGACTAAAACGTCACAGCAGAAAAAAAAATAAAAAAAAATAATTTGCTTTTCTTTCTTTCATTTAGCAGCATAAATAAGTTTGGCCACTGGGAATACAGTACAGGGGTGGGACAACAATCCCGTAATTGAAGACCTACTTCTAGCACCAGCATTGCGAATTAAATCCATCAGAGGACTCTCAAAACCCAGGACAACTTGCCACCTCAGAGCAACTTATGCGTTGAAGAGTGTAGATGGAAGCAACAGTAAATAGATTAAACAGAGGCTAATACTGTGATTGACATTGGCAATGGTTGGCAAAAAAAAAAAAAATAGGAATAAAGAAAAAAAAGAAAAAGCTCTGATAAAACTGTACAAAACAATTCACAGTAATATTTTAGCTTTTCCACACCAGGAATGGACTCTTTGTTTTTGTTTTTGTTTGTTTTTCTCATTGCAGATGCTCTCTAGTTTTTGAAAGTCAACCAGTGACTGCTCGTGGAGGTTGGAAGGGACCTTGGAGGGAGTCCGGTCCAACCCCCTGCTCGGAGCGGGGCTAAGGGACAGCGCGTTGCTCGGAGGGGCTGCCGGGACCCAGGGTGACCCAGGGGTGCACGAGCAGGCTCGCCTGTGCAGCTCATTTCAAGCTCTTTGTGGTAAAATAACTTGTTAACAAGAACTGTAACATTTTTTTTTTTTTTCCACTCCAAATTGCTCAAGGAGCATTTGGAGGAAAGCAAACAAATTAATTGCACCTGGTTTCATTTCAAAAGTTGGATTTTTGCAAAGCTGCCCCGGTCAAAAGTGTAGCCTTTTTATGTGACGAGACAGCAAAAGCCTCTCTTGTCAGTTATAGTTTGTCATCTTTGTCTTCTCCTTCGTAGTCTGTAGGTCTTTAGGATCTGTTGCCCCAAGGCAACATCCTGCACCACCAAGGACAAGGGATTTTTTTCCTTTTTCTTTTTTTTCTTTTTTCTTTTTTTTCAGCGGGGAGGGAAAGGAGAACATCGTCTACACGTTTGGACAAATTCATCTTTCTGCCCTTCACTTCATATCGACGTCAAAGTCCAACACCAGCAGCTTTGTTTCCTCAGTCCCGTTGCGGCTCCCAACTGCACACACCAGCTTTGTGTTAGAAGCTCTGATTCGCCACACGACGCCTCCACTTCCCCCACTCTCCAATGTGACTAGATTTCGGATAAATTCACCCGTTTTCAAGTCCCAAAGTTTTACAGTCCCATCATCTGAGCTGGTAATTACAAAGTTCTTGTTGAACTGTAAACAGGTCACAGCACTCTGATGCTTGTTGGGACCTGGAAGAGTAAACAAAAACATTTCTATTTGTAATTAATTAGAAAGCAATGTCAGACAGTGCTGCATCTAGAATAAACACCTTGCTATTTGCATACAGTTCTTTCCATCTATTAGAACTATTAGAGAACTATCTGTTATAATTCTTGGGTTTGTACATTAAAAGGTACAGAAGCCTTGCCATGCTTTCAAAAAGTGAAGGCGGGTATAAAAAAAATTCCCCACTGTTTTCTCTGTCTCAGTGATCTCGTTGTGCTGTATATCAGCAGAAGGCCAAACGTGCACTTGGACATCCATGAAAATTAATTTAACCATCCACAATGAGGTGACCGCTGTAAGAGTTCGTCTCCAAGTCCCTTTGAAGTGTTATTATGAGATTACTCCATCAGTAAATATTGACAGTTATATGCTGACATATAAATATATATGTTAAAGCAGCAGAGTTTGCTTTACAAGGAAATTTAATTTTCTGCTCCAGCCAGCACTGCTGCATATGATATATGAGAATGATATAAGACCTGTTTTGTGGGGAGAAACACAACCACGTGTTTGTGTGCATGATGCCTGAGTGGCAACTGTCAACATGAAGGAAAAAAAACCAACTTTCTTCTTACTGAAATAAAGAAAGCATCTTCCACTTGCATCTCTTGATTTATTGCAACAGACAGTGTATTTTGCCTCCTGATCCAATTAATCTGTAGGCTTTGAAACATTCAAGTGACCCCTAAATAAATACATTGACTGTCTATTTTGAGATGTAATTTCCTACATATTTCTGTGGCTTATTAGGCTAATATACCCATAGCAAATTGCTATCAGTCCAGACCATCTGCCTTTCATAATAGGCAAGTGATTTGAATAGATTAGATTAAATACATTTTGTTCTTCTAGTTCACAAAAAGATCATACAGCTGTTATCAGAAAAATATTTAAGTTGTAAGCAGTCGGTGCTTGTTCCTTTGTACGTAATTATTATTTTAATGCAGAATCTGCAGCACAGATCACTGTAGGCCGCTTGATTTACATGAAGGTAGTTTGTTTACCTTGCAATGTCTGTAAACATTGTCCTGTTTTAATGTCCCAGATTTTGACTGTAGAATCAGCATTCCCAGACACAAGTATATTGTCCTTGAGTTCCATTCCACTTGTGAGTGACTGGTGGCCTGTTAGAGTGTGAATGCAGTTGCCTGTCTCCACATCCCAAACTCGGATGGAAGTGTCAAGAGATCCGCTCACCACATGGATACCATCAAACTACAAGAAAGGTAAATCTATTACAAACAATTATATTAGCATCTTACAAAGAAGGCTATTAAGCATTTAATTCACTAAATGCAAGGTTAGATACTACATACATTCAGAAACTGCAGTACAAAGTAAGAACTCAGTAGAGATGGCCACGTTTGATATCAGAGCAGGTGATTCATGGTCAGTGCAATTCTCTGTTGCAGACATGTGGGCTCTTGAGGGACATGGTTTGAAAAGAGACTCTGAGCTGCTGGTCTTTGAACTGTAATGCATCTCCCTTCAACACAGCAGACCCTGACTACCCTGCTGTGCAACAGTAAGAGAAAGTACTTTTCCTAAAAGAGATGTTAACAAGCCAACCTTGCTTTTTACAAGTCAGAGGGACTTTAAACAGGAGAACAACAACAACGTTATTCCAGAATCATCTACACAAAAGTCACAACATAGGAAAATGGAAGGAAATGTAATTGAAAAATGTGAGGTTTAGCTCTTTTGTTACTGTACCCTAATTGTGTACAGTAAGGAAGTGTAACTTTCCAGTCATTGTAGGGAAAGCATACAGGCTAAGATACGAGATTCTTTTGACCAAGAGGACTGACCACGAAGAGAACAGAAAGGTGGAAAATAACTTGAGCCATAGTGACAATGACATAAGAGTTCAGAATTCTCAAAAAAGGAAAAGAGCAGTAGAATAAAACCAGTGGGCTTCAAGAAGGAATACTTAAAAAACCCAAGACTTCCTTCCCATGAGGATTTTATGTATCTATTCTCTGAGGTAAAGAAGAGTTCAGGACAGTTGGCACTTTCCTAAAGACACAAACTATCCTGTGTGAAAGAAAGATAGGAAGTATTGTAAATTACTGAGACCCACTTGGCTAAACCACAAGGAATTGTACAAAAAGTAGAAACTAGATCAATAGATGTGTATAAAAGAGCACACTGGGACAAAACCAGAAAGGCAGGGCACAACACAAGATAAAACTAGCAAGACCCATTTCACTATTGTGTAAAAAAGTCCCAACCAAAAACAAAACCAAAAAAACAACACCAAGAGGAAGGCCAAAAACCCCTCATTTATCCTCAGTGGGAAGGAAACACTGATCAAGGCCAGCTATTTAACTTCTTTTTGTTTCAGTCCTCAGCCACCCGAGTGTAGGCTCACAGCACTAACGCCAATGACAAATGAGTACAAGTTTTTGCTAGAATGGGGGAACAAAATCACATAAGGCAAGTTGTTTTAAGACAATCTCAGAGACATCTGCTGCTATTTTTGAGAACCCACGGAAGACAGACAAGTTTCAGGTGGCCAATACAATTCCTTTCTTTATTGAAGGAGATGATGGGATAGGGAAATTATGGATCAATCAGCCTAACTTGAATTTCCACAAGGAACTTTTAAGCCCTTAGTAATGTGGTAAGTAGCAGAAAACACAGATTTGTGTGAAAATTATCTTAACCAATATGATTTTTTTGTCTGTGATGGAGTAAAAAGCCATATGAAACAATATAAAAAAAAGTAAACAAAGTAAAAAGCCATATGAAAATGTCTTGGTTGTATATTTACAAAGAGGCAGACAAATTTGAGGCAGGGATACTATTACTTTGTTCACAGTACTATTAGAGATACCAGGAAGAGTTGCAGAGGTCTGGCATTTACTATTTTCATTAGGATTTGAGTGACATTTGAAACAGTAAAACTGACCAAAAGCAAAGAGTGTAGAAGTCAAGTGAAAAGTGTGAAGATCTGAACTTGGCAGGGAATGAATGAAGGTACAGCTGCAGCCTGGGAGAAGGAAGGCTGGGCAGGAATCTTGGGTTATATTTAAGGCAATCCGACACTACTTGTCCATGTGGACTGACTGGTACCTGATAAGGCAAGGAACAAACCCAGTTAAGGGAACTCCACTATCTGGGGCTGCTGCTTTTTATGAGACCCGCAGAAAATTAGTATCTTAGATCTCTGCAGTCGGACATGGTTGAGCAGGGCACCTAGAATCAAAAGAATGGAGAGTGACTGGCACACAGAATGCTTATCTGCTCTATGCACTGCATTCCTGGTGAAAATACACTAAAAAAGACCCTCTGGTATCTGAATGGAAGGCATAAAAAATAACTTTTCACTTCTAGCAAGCATTGATGAGACTTTGACTGGACCCTGGTTTGGGTACCCTGCTTTCAAAAGAGGATGGGAAATAATCTGACTTCAGATAAAAAGACAAGGAGTACCAAGCAGCCTAAAAGACATGGGAACACTAGAGAATATTTTTCTATCCTAAAAAGAACTAAACCTGACTGATGTAACAAATTTTGAATTCCTTTCCTCCTTTCCCACAAACTAATCATATTCCATGTTCATAAGGTATTCAGAAAGAGAGCTTTAAGGCGGGGCATCAAGACAAATTGATGGTGCTGCAGTGACACAGGCAATGGTTTGGATCTGTGAGTTATCCATGAACCTTGAGAATCTGGGGATTACTTCAAAGGCAGGTAAGAGAGTAAGAAAACTCAACACGCTCAGTGGTCTTCAACTGCTGCATAAGGATCTCTGGAAAATATTAGGTCTACACATGAGGAAATATCAAGATACAATAGAACCTGCCATGGAGCAGGGATAGGGAGAACTGGCTTATTCCATCTGATTATTCTATTTATGGGAGTTCTGCTGTTTGGGGCTACTTCAGGCTGAAGGGCAGGAGACACCATGCAATTTTAAAGAATCTCTCTGTTCCAAACCTGTAAACACCTGTAGCTTCTAGCTTGCCCTCCCCAATCCCCTTCCCATTTGTTTCAGACCATATCGATGTGTAACATAACCCAGTTCTTTGATCCATTATTACTACAGTATCAGAGCAAGACATAAATATTCACAAGCCAAAACAAGAGCCACTGGTGAAGATAATGTAGAACAACATCTGTTCCCAAACTGCCCCACACAAAATGTAATCCTCAGAACATTTTTGAGAGAGCAGTAGGTAGTACAGCATTTTTAACTTGCTTGCTGCTTGTCTAGAGAACACTCCTCAGCATATCAATGTAAGAGAAGGGCTGGAGTTTTTGATAAATTTTGCTACATATTTTTGGGAGAGGAAACCAATTAGAAACTTTGTTCATATTTAATATATTATGGCAAGATATGAAATACTTTACGAAAAATGTCTCTAGCACTGAGCTTCACTTTCTGAGCCACAAACCAGAGCAGTTACATGCTGAATGCCATTTCCCAATTTTGAGCTGTCTTTGTGATTTCTTTTTCAAGTCCTGCCAGATTGTGGTATGAACAGGCACAAGCATGAAATTAATTTCTTTCGCTTTTCAATGCCTGGAAGTGATGCTTTGACTGTATGAATGAACAAGATGATGTTTTGGGTTAGTAAAGGTAAGAAGACCCAAGACATGAGGTCTACGTGTATCTTTGCCAGCTTTGTGGGTGACTGGTGGGCAATAGAGAGATGCCACAAAGCAGCACCATAATAACCTGCACCTACATGAATATGTCGCTGTTGAAAAAGCCTCACAGTTGTATATCTGGCCTTTACTCAGAGAAGAGGAAGTAGAAGGCTAGAGATTTACATGGGATCATTAAAATTTTAGGTTCAGCCTTACTGTGAATTATAGTTTCGAATTGGAAGATGGGACTAGAAAAGGAGAATAAACAGATATCCATAAATCAGAACATTAATCCAATAGGGTTTTTGGCACATTGTCAATTGCTATATCCTCTGATTTATTTAAAACAATAAGTTTGGAATTTCTTGGGGAAAGTAAAAACATAGCTCCAAAATACATGCAAGATTTAAAAAAAAAATCTCAACCAAACAACCCATTAATCCACAAAACAACGTAACTTGCTGGCATAGAGATTTGGGCTTTATTGTACTGGGTCCTTTAAAAAGAATGCTACTCTAAAAAAAATTTCAGTTTCTAAATTAAGACAACATACAACTAGCGTAACAAAATGAAAAAGGGGTTTATCACAGATGCCTCCATATTTCTGTGATCTGTATAATTCTGTACTAGGTACCCACAACTTAATAAACAAGGTGAAATAAACTGACTTTAAATGTTACTTAAGGAAACTAAAGCAGCAGATAAAAACCACATACCTGTAACGAGTAGACTCTGTTAGTATGCCCTTGCAGTGTGTGCAGACAGGTCTCTGTCTCTGGATCCCACACTTTGACCATAAAATCATATGCACCACTTACAACCCTTCTGCCATCATATTGAACGCACCGAACTGCAGCGACGTGGCCCATCAGAACGTGTAAACACTGGCCCGTTTCTATGTCCCAGACTCTCAGCGTAGCGTCTCGAGACCCACTGACCACTCTGCAGGAACAAGAAAACCCCTCCTGTACTTAGCATTGGACATAAAAATACTACAACAATTAGACTTGGGTTCAAATGGGTTCTGAGTTTTAATTTGGGACATTAGATAGCATTGGTGCACCAGCCACCTAAGTTCTGGTTGAGACCCTAATAAAATGTCAGACATTTTATTAGGGTCTCAAATGACTGGAGTGTTGTTCTTCCTTGCTCTACTCACATCCTCAGGATCTGTGTATTTGATATAATTAGCAATCAGTATTTAAAAAGCCGCTTCATTCCTGACCAGCAAAACAAGGCCATGAGAAATTCTGTGGACTGTTGTACCTACCCGTGAAAGCTTAGGAACATGGTGAGCTCCAGCCAGTGCTATGGGCATTCTGGTCTAGTAACTGAGCTAACTAATTATAACAAATAAACAAAGGTCTTTAGAAATTTCACTTTTAGTAAAGTAACAGTTATTCTGCCTGATTTTCTTTTTCAGTTTATACTTCTATAAGCTTTTTTGGGCAATAGCAGAAAGGAGATGGAATGGATATTAATGGAATTTATATAGAAAAACTTCATCATTCTTCAAAAAAGAAAAAATGCAACCAACAATCTCTCTGTCAACAGCTTCATACCACAGCCAAGTAACAGAGCTCTGCCAATGTTTGTTGAATCAAGACACGGTTTACTATTGCAAAAATTATGTTATAATCAGTTAAAATTTAAATAAAATACTGCAGTGACAATACTTAAAGGGTTATTTGGTAAATTGAGTAGAAGTTTGTAGCATTGACAAAAGAAGAAATTGTTCAGTGTGGGAGACTGGATCACAGTGTAACAAAGAATTAGCTTTGAAATAACGCAGACTGTGACTTTTTGAAGTACATGACTCAGTTTTCAGTTCTTCATTTAGTATTCTTATGCTTCTGCTTCTATTAATCATCTCCTCCCTTGTGTTGATTTACATTTTGCCTGGTTCGTGTTTCACTCGGTGCTGGATGAGGTCCCCAAGTCTGAGGAGCACTTTCTGTGAGCACAAGTGTGCAAATGCCAGGCCAGGCTGTGGCTGTAGCTCTGCACAAAGCCTCACCTTTTCTCATGGAGATGCATGCAGCGCACGGTGGAGGTGTGTCCGTACAAGGTGTGGATGCATTCCCCGGTCTCAGCGTTCCAGACTTTCAACGTTCTGTCTGTAGAGCCACTGATGATGATATTGTCCCTCATCTGTGATGACCACACTCCGCCTGTGTGCCCAACCAGCGTTCTCAAACACTGAAAAGAAACATTTTCCTTAGTTACCCTTTTGACAGAGGGGAATGGAAACTTTAAGAAAAAGCAGTCTTGGAGGTAGCAGCCCATAGTCTTGGAGACTCTCATAGCAAGAGCCAGAAGACCCCTGGAAACTTCTTTCTGGGTGAACAAAAAAAATTCCCCTTTAAAAAAAATACTCATCAAATTTCTCTCTCAATTATTGGTACTTCAACTATAAGGAATTTTTCTTGTAATCTTTTCCTTGACAAACTAAGCTGTCTTTCCAAATTTCTCAATACAAGGACATGTTTTGCAGCCTTGAGTCATTTCCCTGGCATTTTTCTGAGTCACTGCAGGATTTCCAATAGCTTTTTGAAGTGTATTAGAAGTGGAGAGAGCACACACTTGGTAGTTTTACCACCAATCCATAAACCATCTATTTTTTTTGTATTTTTCTGTTTGTTTATCCAAGAAACACTGCACTCTGTAAGCCACAGCTACAGCATCACTCCTGCAAAATCACGTTTCAGACCTTTTTCAGACTTTACTGTTGCCCAGGACAGAACCCCACACTACATAAGCACAGCCTCCCTCCTTTTGATCCCAAATGTATGACATGATTTCACATAATGTACAGACAGTGTTTGCTCACACCTTCTTCTATAAAACCCCTGTTGGCCCGGAACAATGGCCTGTCTCTGTCTCCCAGCCTGTTTTCCTTACAAGTAATGACGATATATGCTTTCCCACCAGGCAGCAATAAATGCTAATTAACACAGACAAGGAAAGATCCTTGCAAGACTCCTCTAGAAAGATACTCCATGAAGATTCTACATTTACTTTAACAACATGATCTCTATAATTACCCATTTTCTAACCCATTTAAATATGTGCCATGTTGATTTTTGCATTATTCTATTTTCTTCAGTTCTGTCATGGGGATACAGTCTTTCAGTGCACACAGCCATCTACTTCTGCACTATTATTTTTACCAGTCAAACCTGTAACTGCACGAGAAAAGAGGTCAAGGCAGTTTGAGGATCTCTTTTTCTGTAATCTAATGCTAAGTGGCATTAATTGCTGTGGCCTTCCTTTAACTGTTAGTTGACTCCTCTTGACGCAGTCCAATATTTTTTATCTGAGATAATGTATCCTAAATACCCAGTCTTTCAGTTTACTCCATTTAAACATTGATGCATTTTAGCTTTCTAACTGTCCTGTCCTGGATCTTCTTGTGATCATACCTTTTGAAAATGCGCTAATTTTAAACCAAAGGTTACTTTAGAAAAAAAAAAAATCATCAAATACAGATTACCTGGATCAACTCTAATAAAAAAACAATTTTGGTATTTTCTTCTAAAGTATTTTTTCTGCATAAGTGACAGTATAGTAATTCCTATTGTTAGTATCCTGTTCTTCCTAGCATCCTTGAAAATGGCTTGCTTTTTTGTTGTACACAGATTTCCTGTTCTTTAACAATTTTTAAACCAGTATTCTGCAATTACTGGCTCCTAGCTTAATTCACTGCTATCAAATCCATCTTTTTCAGTTCATAGCCGATGTTCACTTCTACAGTTCTCTTTTTTTCGTATTTCATTCAATGTGCTCATATTTTAAGAAATCATCCTGTTAAAGCAGTCAGAACACAGAATCCTTATTTTGGGCTTTACATCTGTCAAGGGAATTACTTAGTCATGTTCATTTGCACAAACCAACCTTTAGGGTGTCTTTATTTTATTAATTCTTCAGCATCAGTAAGCATGAGGGCTTATACAGCATGCTTCCATCTTTCAGACACAATTTCTGGCTCTCTTAAAGGTTTGGGGTAAATGGTCACACTAGGTTTTGTAATTACTTTCAAAAAAATTACTGAACAGTAATTGTTAAGTCATACCACTGTGCTCAATTTTATATATTTAAGGGAACATTTTGCTTTTGGGAGTGTGGTATGTACAAAGAAAGTATTTTTAATTTGTGTTTAGGTTGCCCTTTTCAATTAAAAGAGATGTAAATTTTATTATGGATCCTTCATCAGACTGTTGTAGGGAAGCCAACAGCAGCAGGGTGAGGCTGCCTATGGCTCTTAATTTTATTCTTACCCACAGTAGGATTAACAATCCCTTCCAGGATCTTCTGGGCATGCAATGACAAATGCTGAATACATTCAGCTTCAACATTATGAAGCGGATACCTTTTACATCTTAAACATGTTATCCTCAGCAGCTGTCCTGTCGTTATCTATACCATTAAAACCAAGCTAAGTACACATGATACCCGTCCAAAAGGAAAAAGTACTGTTTCCCCAAGGCCTTTTCTACATCCTTGGTCGGTCAGTCACCTCAAAAAAAAACCTGTGGGCTGAGTAGCTGTGATGTTCTAACATGACTGAAATGTTCAGTACTGTCTTTTTGATTGCACATATTGTTTTGCTTCTCTAAGCCAGAATTAAATTATTGCAGCTTATTAAATTCCTGCCTGAGCTGGATCTAATTTAATAGGAAATATTTAAACCTAAAGCAAGTTAATTTTTTTTTTTGTGGCTCAGCAATATAGTAGCTTGGAAAGAAAAACAAACTCTGTATTTGAAATCTGAGCCAGTAAAATGAACACTCCATTTCAAAAACTTGAAAACAATAGAAAGAATGCTAGAAGACATTCTAGCATAGACATAGAGAAAGGGAGATCCAGAGGGGTAAAGGCAGCCTAAGTTAAGCTTTAAGGAAGATAAAGTAATGTTTCTGTCCAAATTCTTTAAAATCCATGTCACAAACGACTCCACAAGAATAGCAGAATTGCCAAGAGAACAAGGATATATGCCAGTGGTAACATGAGCAGCATTGCAATTTCACATCAAGGTGACTTTTTTGAACTGGAGGAGTTTCTGTGTGGGAAAAGGCAACCCCCGTGTTTATCCGGTACATCTTCCGAGTCCTGCCCCAGAGGCACTACAGGCCACCCTGCAGCGCGGTCTGATGGCACAGCAGCATTTTTGCTGTGCCAGTGCTCTACCTGTGGCTCATTTCCCAAGGAATGCAGCAGAGCAGCCACCTCACCTTGCCTGTCACCGCTGACCACACTTTGAGCGTGTTGTCGTCAGAGCCGCTCACGATGCGGTTCCCACAGAACTGCAGGCACGTGATCACGTGGTCATCGTGGCCCTTGAGCACCTGGCAACCAAGAACACAAAAGCAACAGTCACAATTTAATGCAGGAGATTAGAGAGAAGCAGGAGAAACAAAGTGCTCTTCTGATTCATAAATTACAAAATGCTAGAGTTGCTTCGGTAATAATAAGGCCCCTTAATCCCGTGTGTCAAGTCTAATTTACCGCCAGCTGGGACCAAAGAAGGTGTTTTCCTCCTTCCATGGAGTGATGCTGCATTGCTTAGCAGGCACACTACAGTTACTGCAAGCCTCCTAACAGCACCAGGAAAAATCACTAACAAATTTAGTGGGCTGAGTTAGTAACTAGACATTGCTCGATTCCTCTGCAGTTACTCCATCTCTTTATTTTTCAGTTGAGTTACTGTTACCTTTTGTTTCAATCTTGAATAAAAAGGATGGGATGATTATTTGCTGAGTATTTGTATTTCAGTGGTCAAGGCTGACTACATCTATTTTTTTCCCTTACCAGCCAAGCATTGTATTGTGTTAAATGCCAGGCAGCACCAAAGTCAAAGACTAGAAAACCATTAACTCAATTAAATACAAACAAAAGCAACAATTTCATGTGCTGGGAATGTGGACTGGAATGTTGTTTTATAGAAGTGGGATATTCAATGCTTGATTTTGGAAAAACTGTAATTCTGTATACCTTATTGCAATACGGCAAAAAAAAAAATCCTTAGCAGAATACATAGGATGAAGAATTTTTTATTTAAGGTATCCGAACATTTTTCAAGATGTTCACTGAAATGAAATGGCATTTGGATAATGCCAGAGGCTGTAATTTTAATAATAATTCCAAGATAACTTGATGTGGCATATCAAGGCAAGAAATACAGAACCGTTGCCAGAGATGTACATAAGTCACGGCCAAATAAACAGCAGGATATAGCCATAGGTTTTCCATGGGAATTCTTTTGTTCTTGTTTTATTTTGTTGTTTTTAATTAAGAAAGCAGGTAAATTGCCTTAAAACCTTAAAAAGCCATGAGTATGTGTTTTCTTCACATTTCTGTTCATTATCAGGTTTGATTAGAGAGTTGCTGTTTTATTTACAAAAGGTTTGAAATATTGCTTCATTTCTTCATAGTGGAAAGGATGTAATGATAAATACCAATGTCATTAAAATAATTTTAACATTTAGAAAACCCCACCAAAATCTTAACACAGAATGAAGTTATTGTCTTGTGCTGCTCAATTTAGAAGAATATATTTAAAAATAAAGCATGAATTGATCACAGAACAGCTGTGGAGTATTTTTATGTTGCAACATGACCCAGCTCTACCAATACATACATATACACTTATATGTATACAATATATGTGTCTGTATGTTTAAATACAAGTATTTCCAATCAACTTTCTGCAATTACCTGTCTCAAAGAGACTGGCATATTTATAAGAATTCATGAAATTGTACAGAAATTATTAGAAGAGCAGTGAAAGAATTCTGCAGTATGGATCATAACACATTCCCAATATGGTGGTCAGAATAAAATTTAAAGCTAAAATACAAATTATTTTTTCTATAGCAATTTATTGCTTTTTGTGCATGGATAGTCTTGTTTGTCCAAAGGAAAGAAGCCGAGCCACGAGCTGATCCTGCTTTGTTCACGGCCCCGTGCACAGAGCTCAGAACCTCACCTTGGGCGATTTCAGCTCTCCTCGCCGCCAGTTGGTATCAATCCTGTGCTGTCTGATGTAGGCGCTTTTCCACGGACTGTGTATAAAGCCTGGTTTTATTACTTTCCTCCTCTTGATATGTAATGGTTCATCAATCCCTAAAATGGAATTTAAAAAAAGGGGAGGAGGGGAAGAGATGAGGCCACCCCACAGAAAACACCTTCCCTCCTAAACCTTTACTGTGACCCCTGACATTAAAATATGTCAGAAATGTAACAACCTCCTGCATGCCAACATTTGTGTGTCAGTGACACCACCCTGCTCCTCAGAGATTTATTCTCTGCCTGTCCTTGTCACTTCAGCATAATCATTACCATAATCACGACTGAAAATGCTCTAGTTCATCATTCCTTGCTGGCAACCTCCTAGCTTGGGTTTGGATCCCCTTTTCCGAGGCATTGCAGCAGAATAGAGCCTTTTACAAATGGGTATTGTCCAAAAACCTCCTTAACCACTCCTGTGCTTATTCTGGAACAGTTCAGGAAGTCAACCTTTCTGTCTGTGGTTCTCCACTCTGGTCACCCATCTTCATTACCTTTAAGTTCACTGTGACTCCTGGTATTAGTGAGCTTTTAATTACTTTCTTGATCTGAAAGGCTGAGTGCTTTTGGCATTGTCCTCTCTTGGCTGGAATTTAAGTCTAGCTATGCCCTTTCTGACTTGACACTTAAGCAGTAGTGCTTTGTTTTAGCCTTGCTACTACAGATACAGCTTTTCTTACAATTCTCTCACCCTGCTCTCTTTTCTAGGCAGCTCCTCTCTCCACTGCATTTCATTACTGGCAGAAGTCTTGTCTCTTGCCAGTATGTGGATTTCACTCTTCTGCCTTTAGCCCCGCCTCTGCCTGCGGGTCTTGAATTAAGGGCTCCTTCATGTTACTGAGCAGCTCACTGAGGCTAAGCAGGCTCCAATACTGGCCTGCTTACCGGTGCTCTCCTGCCTGGATGTATTTATTCTTACTTGTAAGCTCACAAACGTAAGCTCATTCCCCTCTCAACCTTCTCCTTTTTTCTCACTCTGTCCCTTTAATGGATTTTCACTGAAATTTTTAAGAGGAGAATCTTCAGACAAGATTTAGGAGGTTAGACACCTGCTTTCCATCACAAAAGAAAACAAATTAGTTTAGGTGCCCTTACAAATAGCCAGCTACAATTGACATTGTCATGTTTTTTGAAGGCTTTGCATCAACCTCTCACATGTCCTTGTCTTCATGCTCCAAGACAATACTGTTCTGGGATCACATGTATGTGCTCTTCCCCCCACACCCGAACAGACTCCTTGTTCCTATAATTCTCCTTAAAAATAAATGCTTACATTCTTCATGTGCATAAATACATGGCTACTTTCATGGGAGCCTTTTTTTGCCCATTCAGATCAGTGCTGGACCACCGTATCTTCTTAAATTGGCATGAGCAGGATAATATCCATGTGGCTAATGAACAGTGTGTCCCTCTCCAAGCAATCCTCTTAGCACCTTCTCCCACTACCATCCGTGTGCCATCTCTGTGTTAATTATCCTGCAAATGATGTGAAATTACAGCAGCCCTTCCACCAACCACTGAAACAGTTTTTCCTCCGTGTTACAAACTGCCAGACTATACTCCTATCATTTTTACGTCTCAGCTGTTATTTCTTTTGGTTGCATTTTGAATAAACATAATCCTCAAAAAGCAAACCCAACTGTATGCTAAAAACATGCAACTGGTATACTTTATAAATAAGATATTCAAGCCTGAACTCTAGCACTCCATGGATTATTTCTATTTCCTGCTTTCAACAGAGATACATACCACGTAGCCCAAAGCATAACTAGCACTAAATCTAAAGTCACGGGAATTGCCTTCGTAAAACTTTAAGCTTATTATGTAAATGAACTGCACTTTTTATGATAGCAACACTTCGACCATTACATCCATCATTTTACTCAGCCTTACCCTCCTCTTTGCATTTCTCTCTCCAGAGAAGATTATCTTCAGCCAGAATTCTCCAATAACGACATGTCTGGGCTGCCTGCAGAAGGTCCCTGGGTTCCAGGAATGACAGCACATACAGTGCCAGCTGTAAAAAATAAGAAAGTGTAAAAAAATAAGAAGAAAGTGCACTGCTTTTGAAGAGAAAAGTGAAATAACTCCATTTACTATCACACATCAGGGGCTGAAATACAGAAAATTGGAATGATAAATTATTAAACAATCTCTGAAACTCAACAGACTCCAGTTTATTCCTGTGGGCATGTGGAAATATAACAATCATCTTAAGTAACTAAATCCTTACAGATCATATCACAAAACGATTCTTGCGTTTGCAAGAAAATAGATGTCAGCTGAAATAATTATTACATTTTTTAAAAAATGCAATCCACATTACTTTGAATCATTAGAAGAATTATTACCAAAGTAATTATGTCTATGTTATTTTAGCTAACAATTACACCAAAAGTTATTTTGAGAGTTGAACTAAAAAGTACAGAGCTTGCCATGTGAGCAAATAGGGACGTACATTGTGAGGGTAATGTCCCTCACAAAGCACAAATAGAGAACAAATAAATGCTACATTCACCAGGGCTCAGAAGCACTCTGCAGCTGTAGGAAAGGCAGTACAGGTATCGCTCATTCTCTGATCAGAATGCAAACACACTGCTGGGTGGAGTTACAAGGAGCTTTACAGATTGGGATGCAGCAGGATCAAGATACGTAACTTGAGTGCAGTGTGCTACCAAAACCATGCGGCAAATCCTAATGAGCACCAGAAAGTAAATAGAAATGTTACTTTTCCACGTGACAGAACTAAAGTTTACTGGGAAAATTCAGACCTTGTCTGACTGAGCTAAGCCCTATAGTGACCACAATGAAGCCCCCCAAAATCTCCACATACATCTTCAAATGTACTGAAGCCTCAACTGGAGGCATGTGAAACAGTCCAAAACACAAGGACAGCTATCACTAAAGGTGTGATGACCAAGTACAGCTTTTCTACTTGACAGCAACAATGCAACTCCCTAGTCATGGAAAATAAGAGTAAGGTGCAGGGAAGTCACAGGAAATGCACAGAGTTCCTAAAAACTCTGCAGAAAAAACAATATCGATAAACAGTGATGCAGAGAACTACTAACATGCTCACACAGTGGGGTCCTTGTCAGTAACTAATAGGATGCAGAAGCTGTCAAGGAAATCAGATAATCCACTTTTACTTCTGCTTGCCATGTATTTTGTTTAGGACTTTCAATTTAATTTTAGCTGAAGTTATGAGATAGATAGACATAAGCAGAATCTGCCCTTCAAAGCAGCAAAGACTGAAATTTACTGAGGAAGTCATAACTGTAGGCTGTTGACCTCAACAGATTTTTGACCTTATTTTGTGAGAAACATTTACTTTTAGTCATCTAGACAAGCCAGTGACTGAGCAGGAAATAAAAATTCAGCACATCGCAACTGTTTGCATGTTGGTTGCACACACACCTTGTTTGCACCTGCAGCTCACGGGGAGCACACAGGACTCCAAATTTGAGGGACCTGTGCCTTAAATGATGTGTTAGATCCTGTAGGCACCCCAGGCCACAAACCTGAAGAATTTTCTTCTGTCCTTACTCAGGGAGCCAGCACTTGGGGTCTGGTGTAAGGCTCTCTATTACAGGAGCAACAACTGTACTTGTCCTTTTAGACTTTCTGTCTTAATTCCTGGTACATGAAATTATTGAATAAGTGTTGTTTCCTAACGCACATCACACAGACCTGCATGTGGCGAAACTCAAACATGACACAGACCCTTTCCATTTTTTGCTGAATGTTCCTCAGTTGACAGCAGTTTGTTTAAATATTACTTGTCCTATCTATACAGACACAGACATTTGCTAAGCTGGTGTTAATTAAACCTATGAGCCAACTGATTCTAAACCAGGTTAAATACGGGTAACATTTATTTTAGACTACATTTATCTAAATAGTCATCAGTGGTCAACAGCCTGCAGCTGACTTTAAGATTAGCAGTGGATAAAAGATGATATCCCTTTGTCTCAGCTCGTGGATCTAGTTATACGAAAATTTCAGGTAGCAAAGATCTGACCTTTGCCTGAACTGGATTTAGGACTACTCTCCTGAAGTGTTAATAATACCCAATAGTAAGTGGTCTCTTGCCTTTTTCTTCACTTACACACGCAGAACCAACAAAATTTCTATGGCTGATTTCAGCAAAACTCTTCATCTATTGGTTTCTCGACCTGATTTTCATAAATAAGTAATTCGAATAATTATTTCTAAAGTCTCAGCAAGAAAACAGGAGTATTTATTTCACATTAATTGTTTGACTGCGTGTTTTCTCGGGAGGAAAGCAAACATTTTCTTGGTTATTTAGCTATTAAGTTACTGTCTTTGCATTGCAGAAAATGGTTTTGAAGCAAAGCCCTCCTGTCCAGGTCATCTTCTTGTTCTGGTTTGGTACTAAAATCAGCGCACTGCATCCAGCAGCACTGGAGATAAGCACAGATGTTAACGCGGAGCGACAACCCAAGGGAGCGTGTTTTCACAGGATGCTGGCTCCGCTAGGGAAGCCTCTTCCTGGAATTACTGACCCCGACAACTCGCTCGTGCCCCCACAGCTCAGTGCGTCACCCCCCGTGCAGCCAGCGCTCAGCGGCTGGGGCCGGCTCTGCTGGGGAGATCGGGGTGAGGGAAGAGCAGAGGAGATGGTGGAGTCAGCTCAACGGCTTTTTTTAACTCGGGTAATTTTGGTGACAGTGACTCGGGGTTAGGAAGCAAAAATTATTTAAGCCAACTTCACTGGTGAAGTCAGCCTGTCATGAAGCTAAGCATTACAATATTGTGGTTTCAAGAGGCAGGAAATCCACTAGAAATAAACAAATTAAACATTAGTAGTTTACAATGGAGTCAAGAAACCGAAGCGAGGAAGTTTTACTGCTAAGTACTGTATCTCTTCTGTGAAGAAATTGCAAAAACTGAAATTATAACATGATCTTTAGTTACAGTGTAACTGGATCACTGGCTGTACTTGAGTGAGTACTGCCACGACACCATGCAAAGAGAACTGATCTGTGAGTTACTGTTATCAATTCTCTATTAAATGTCCAGACTGAATAGATGCAGAAGTGGCGAAGTATCTTCTGTCTCTTCAAAATATAAAGTCTTGTTACCTTCCTCTGCCTCCGATGCTTTGGGCAGCTTCTCTAGAAACATGGCAACCATGCAGAGGTGCTGCTGAACTCTTCTCCTCCCCCAGTGTCCTTTCCACTCCCCGAGAAGGCTGCTGCAGAAAGTGCTTCTGTAAACACTAATCTCACGTCCTGTGTACTAAGTTAGTACTTGCTGCATAAATTGATTCCAACCCTTACAAATGCCAGCCAGCAAGGGAAGGCTGTGACACGTCCAGACTTGTGAAGATATGACAGTGTATTAAAGGAAAGAAGGGTTTTGTACATCTAAGTATTCAAAAATAGGATATATGCCAGAAAAGAGTGTCAAAGAACAGAGACAAGAAACAGTCTTCAGGTAATAAAACCATGTCAAAGATTGCAACCAAACACAAACACCAGAATAACTTAAAAGAACTTGCTTTGCAAAGTGTTAGGAACTGAGACTTAACTCCCTAAAATAATCAAGATGAGAACTACTATTTATAAGTCAACTAAAATACATTTATTCAATAACTGCAGCAAACTGGGTTTATAATCCTGCATATCCACCCTCATGTTCTAGTTGTGATGACATCACAAATTACTCTTGTGTGGACAGCAATTTAGTAACAGACACCAAAATCTAAATCTCAGTTTCTCTTTAACTGGATACAACATGATCTGATTTTCAGTGAAGGATTTACTGTAAGGTGTCTGCTTAATTACAGCTTGGCTTTATCCTTAGTAAGAAGTGCTTTTCTGGGTTTACTTTTGGTTTATTTAGTAGAGATTTTAGGGTTCCATTTGTCTAAATTGAAAAATAACACTAACAAAACACCACGTAAAGCATTAAAAATAATGCTCACACTTACAGAATAATGTGCAGAGGTCTTACATCCATAGGAATTTTTGTGTGTGTGTGCCCTAACAGAATTAGTTCTCAAAAAAAAAAAAAAAGAAGAATTGGCCCAGTTATGATTCAGAGATATTTTTAGAGCTATTGGGATTTTGTTTAAAGGGGCCATCTGTATTTCCAAGTATCTCAATGCTATCAAGAGATAGAGGTATGTCAATCTGAAATTACAGTACTAAATACAATACAAAACACGTTACGGCAGTGTTCCAAATGGTGAACCTCGAACATGAGTTTACACCACTATGTTGGCAAAATTAGCACAGAAGTTTTCTAAAGATGGCAGCCAATGCGCTGCATAATCCAGTATTATCCCGTAATTCTCACCTCTTTTGGGAGCAAGGAAATGAAGTCTCTTTGAAACTGGGGCTCTATCACTTGCATCATGTGTTTTACTTGTGTCGGTTCACAACTATCAATGAGTTCATCTAAAGCAAGTAACTTCTCTGGTCCGCTCCAGCTCTGCAAGGGAAGAAGAAAGAAACAGTGAGCTTAGTTTAACAAACTGCTTTGGTTTGTATCAGTAAGTGCCATTGCTGTGCCAATAAGGCAAATTAAGTTTCCTCATCAACCAATACCCAAGCATATAAAAAGCCAGGAGATAAATGCTCATGCTAATGACACAAAAATGAGGAGTTAATCAACACAAAATATTCAAAATTACTACACTAATTCATAAGCTAAGAAAGGATTTGTTATACGCACACATACAGATTGGCAATTAAATAGATAATAATATTTAGTAATAATAATTAAATTAATTAAGCTTCTTTTGAAGTTGATGAAATCTACACACACGTTACAGACAACGGAGGGGTTGCAATAGAATGAACTCCCTTTCTCTATTGTGCATTCAAGTGAGATGATAGCTTTTAACCTTCGTGTTTCATCTGGTAGACCAAAATCTTGAAATGAGAGGAAAGGAAAGTAAAAAACTTTATCCAAAAGTACATTAGCTTACTGTCTGCTTATTACTACAGTATGTCCCTAAGAGGCAATGTTGTAATTTCAGAATCCTGGCTATAAACCAATGCATATTTTGTAAGTATCAATTTACACTTGAATAAACAGGGAATTTTGATTGGTAATTTTCTTACTCCACATTTTTACTAATGGGCACTATAAAATTTGAAGATTTTAATAAGGCACTCAATTGAGAGCATAGCAGATTAGGAGCATCATTTGTAGGAAAAAACCCCCCAAACTTAATATACTGCAGGTCTGAAAATCATGTCTTAAACTCATCTGTGCTCATCAAAAAGCTCTGATTTGTTATGTGAAAACAATTTAAAGAGAAAAAAAAATTACAGGAAAAAACAACAGCCACTCGTAGCTGATTTAGCAACAAAATTAGAGCACAAATAAAGCCTTAGAGAGAAAATGACACATCACAGTTTTTGAGAGCAGATTCACATTCCTATTCTCAAATGTCTTCTAGAGTGACATTTACAAGTAAATTAGCACATACAAATGATGTTACAGTTACAGCAAGAGGCTAATCGAAATTAAAAAAAAAAAAAAAAAGGCAGGATACCTTACAATTAAGATTTCTGTATTAATCTGCCATGTATCTCAGGACCTTTACTACTCATGCTCTAAATTTCTGTTCCCTGGATTTGACTCTGACAATTCACTCCAATCTCCACAATACTACAATGTTTGTGTACTGTGCAGTTTCTGCAGAACAATGAGGCAAGTGAAGAAGGTGGAATTTCTGAAAGTGAATCCAAAGCAGATAAACACCCAGCTTTACTCAAGGTAGAAAGATCACCGTGTTGCATCATTTCTCCCTAATTAAAACATCAAAATACTCAAAATGTCAGTAGAAGTATCATTTACCCAAACGATGGCCCAGGGGACTTTCAGGTGACCTGAGTCCGTCAGGGCAGCGGAGGCGGCTCCGAGCTGCTGCATTTACGGAGCGAGCACCCTCTGGGACTGCCGTGGGAGCAGCCGTGCACAGCAGCTGCCTCACCCCACTGCCACGCTCTCACCCTGCAGCAAATGTGTGCCAGCTACTGGACAGCCTGCCCTAATGGAGGAGGAACTTCCTGACCTGAGCCTTTCCACACACTGTGGGCAATTGATAAAATGGTTTAAGCTGGCAAGAAAACATTCCCCATCCACCTGTGTGTATGTAGAGTGTCACACAGGAGATGAGGAATACCAATACCCAATACCTCAGAATACTAAAAAGAAACAAGAATGTCTCAGCCAAAGTTGCAGCAGTGTTGTTGTAAACAGCATTTATTATAAATTTCTTTCAATAGAAACATTTGCATCACAGAGCAGTTCTCCATAAATCATGCACTGAAGAACTATTTATCTCACCAACTTTCCAACTGCTGTTTGTTTCATTAACCCACAGCTTAGCTGGTGTTAGCTACAAACGTTTGCAGTCTTTAATCTCATCTGTCAGCCATGTTTGAATTTAGGAGAATTAAAAAGAGGGAAAGTAACACCTGTGCTACTTCCTCATAATATAAACTTCCAAGGTCAGTCTATTCTTAATTTATAAGCAGCTACATTTACTAAATTAGAACAACTCTACCTGAAGAGCATTGTTTGCTGCTGTAGCAAATGTTGCTAGCAGTCACTAACATGTTATTGATTAACAATGTCACTTTATGCTATCTTAATCTGTAATTCTCTTACACTTAGTTGGTTTTTAAAACTTAATACAGATATGTACAGAAAAGAGAAAAGATTCAAGAATGGGAGAGTTGCTAATGACTAAAAGCAGCACCCTCTTTTATCTATCTGTCATCATTAGGAGATGGGTACAGGCAGCTTCCTATGGCTCTTTTTAAGCAATCAACTGCTACAAAATGTTGTCTCTAGGACATTGTCCCCTCAGTCTTTCACTTAAGCAAACAAACCTCCAGCTACAGTTGGTAAGGGGTCTCTGAGGGAAATGTCTGGCATGGAAAATTGGGAGGAAGCTTTGCCAGATGAACACAACTGTTTGCATTAATGAAGACAAGACTAGTAAATTCTGTTTCTGGGCCCTGTAGCTTGATCCATTTGCAAGAAAACTGCATGTAGCTCATTAGGCAGAAAGGATAAGGAGTAACTTTGTGCGTTTGATGAGAAACAACGGTGAACAAATGTTGCAGAAGAGAAAGAAAAAGTAACTGTGTGCCAAACAGTGTGCAAAGTTTCAAACCTTGCAGATGACCAGAGACTTTTGAGACAGGTGGCATCATGACCAGACAATTTGGATTTCTACCACACAATTCCCTTTCAAATTGAAGATCCTTGGAAAGAAGATACTTTATCTTTAAATGCTTTTGCTTAATTGTCTTCGTTTGCTTTCCTTGTCTTCAAAACTGAAGTTTAATTTTAATGTAAAATTAAACTAAAGCTTTTATTGCGGGCAGAGATTCCCCTAGAAAAGGTAATTCCAGGATTCATTCGCATAGCCCTTGGAAAGCCAGCAGGGCTGACTGACACTGCTCTTTGAATGACTTCAGAATCCTAAAGAAACATATCGCCTCTTTCCTCCTGTTTCCTCAGGGAGGTGTTGATTTGTCAGCCAAGGCCTTTTGGCTGTTCATACCATTTCCTCATCCAGTAATGCAGCTGCTGCAACAATGGCACTTCCTACCTGAAAACTATCCCTTCTTTTCCCCCTTCGCTACTGTGTGTAAATGTCTTCCCTTTCTTACAATCAATATAAACAACAGCTTTGCTGCTTCTACAACTTCCACCTCATCCCTTCTGTCTGACCTGCCACCTGTTTTTTTATCATCATGAGTTTCTGCACCACTCCTCTTCCACGACCTGCACTTTTCTATTGCTCAGCTCTCATCTGCTACCTTCAATTTGTACAATTACAGCTTGTAGCAATTATATCCTTTTGCTATAATAGCTATATTAAGGACAATTTATTTTAAAGGGTTTAACTTCAGGGTGCTGTTCTTCATTACTAAGTTCTGTTAATGGAGGTCTGTCATTACTGAGACCTGCAGAAGAGCTCTTCTTGGAACATGCTTCTGTCCAGCTCTTGGATCAGTTATCGAAAATGCTGCCATCCCCCACCTCGAGGGTATCTCAGTCTGGACAAAAATAGCGCATAAGCACTGAAAGAAACACCATCTACATCAGCAAGCAGTTTGTCACACCAGGAGCGATTCAGGAGCAGCTGGTGCTGAAGTCCCCTCATTAACCCTTATCAGAGTCCCAGTCCCCAGTGTGGTCCCTTGGGCTGAACATTTGCAGCACATGTGATGGACCTTGTCTAGAGGAGCTGTGACTGGTTCAGACCCTACATCCCTGCTAGAGGTTGGATAACGTAGTTTCTCCTGAAACCAGTTGAATTTGTATATAACAAAACCTCCATGAGAGCCAAACCAGTGGGAAATAAACAGGGAGGGGCAGGAGACCTGCTGTAGGTCTGCACTACTCCTCTGAAACAAACCACTAATGGTAATACAGTCAAGGGGGGGATGAAGCTGGAGTGCAGATCTCTCCAAAGCTGCAGGTAGGGGTTGTACAGAAACGCCAACCCCGACCTAGTCCCACCACAAAACACAGAGCAGAGAGTGCTGCAATGCTGGTTATGATAAAATCTTTACTGCCTGCTTCATACAAGAGTTGGAGTACCCAGTTGTACATTTATTCATTCCTGAGCATCTCTGGAAGAATAAAAAATGGAGAATGGTAAGTAATTTGAATTTAGGTGGCTAAGCCAACTATTTATGTAAAAAAAAAGCAACAGTGCACTTGCCAGCCAGATATGGCAAAAGCATTTTGGACACTATCTAAACGGCTGTGAAAAAAAATGTTTCCAATTTTAGGTAAAATGATAGCATTCACTAGTTATTCAAAGGGATTGCCTATATTAGTGTGTACGGAACAACTTTTCAAAATCTATTTTCCATGAAAATGCCATTTTTTAATAAATTACTTAAATTAAAAAAACCAACACCGTAAGTATATGAAGTAGGAAAAATGGAGTGCTTAGCAATTTTTAAAGCAAATACCAACTGTGACTGAACTCGGCATCCAGCTGACTTTTTTTTCCTTATGGCAAGCAATTTGGTGACTTAAAACTTCTTGTAAAGGAAGAAATTTTGTAAGGATACACTTGGGCACTGGGTTTTAAAAACTCTTAGAGTGGATTTTAAAAAGACCTGAAGTCAAGAGCCACTGCAAACCAGATAAAACAAACAGGCCTTTAAGAAATTAACTGGTTTGAATCTAATAAAATGCCTACCTATTCTTTTTTCCAGACTTCATTGAAATCCATACACAACTTTATTTTTAAAGGGAAAGTGCAACTACACAACTCTTTCTCCCTTCTGCATAATTTCGTTACTTTCAAAATAAAAGGCTTAGATCAAGTATAAAACATAATAACGGGAAGTACACATAAAAAGTAAATTTAAAAAAACCCTTATAGATCCTCTTAGGTTTTCTTAATATTTGCAGAGTGGTCTTGATTTTAGCTGAAAAGATAACATAGGAGAAGGACTGAAGGCCAACGTACAGGTGAGAGTCCTCAAAACAACTGAGTATCACTGGTCACTGCCAGCTTCTATGCCAAAGAACACTGAAAGTTTTACCTGAAACAGTACATATGACTGTACATGACTTACATGACTTTCCCTTACATGACTTTAGAGATTTAGCTTTAAAATTAATTGGAAGTGTATTTTTATATAAAATAAGTGTGCTACTAAGCTGGCCTAGCAAGTACACAGTACAAGAAGAAAGCTCTCCCATTCCTATTTCTGTACAGGAAAAACTTTGTATTGCAGGAATGATGCTGCATGTGCCATTTAATCCTGCCCTTTGGGCAGAGCTACCTCCCCTATGAATGTGCTTTTATCATTTGGCTGTTTAAGACTTGCCCCTTTCATGAAACGCATGAGAAAAATAAGCACATAGAAAATGAGGAGGCAAGCAGATGTAACACTGAGATAGAACCACATGACTCTGAAAGCTTTTCATTCTAAAGTAAGGGACTCCCTTTTGTGAATACAATAAAAACTACCAGTGACAGACGTGATCAATAAGTGCTGCTCAATGATCTCCAGTTAGGAGAGAGAAGCCTCCCTCTCTCTCTCTCTCTCGGTAGTATAGATCAACATTTAGGCATTTAGTGCTGCAACTAAGTATTTTGAAGAGTTGAAAGTATCTAAATATATATGTATTAAAACATGTTCTTTGCATTACACTCTGTGCACATTTGTCTACATTGGCAAAATTTTCAGGGGCTTGCAGACTACTACTAACCAAACATTGCCCTTACTGTCATGTGTGTCTGCACCACTCTCTCAAACACTTCAGACTTTCATAATCTTTTAAAAAAATATGTAACTATTGCTAACTACCAATCTTATGTAAAAATACATGTTACATTGTCAGTAACAAAACAGCTTTTGTTAGTTTTAACATTTAACAAATGTTTTAACATTACGAAATGTTAAAATACAATGCAGTATGACATTACCATATATATATACGTAGTACCATTCAAATATGATTCTTAGGGGTTAAAAAGACATATTTCTATGAACGGTCTCAAAAAAGATACACCACAGTAATTAAATGTGAATATTTTTAAGAAATTGAATGGTGTGTACAAGAACCTTAATTTCAAGCTTCCACTGGTTTAAGCAGATCAGAAATGTGTAAAAATAAAGAGGAAAGAGGTTCTACATTATTATTTTAATGTTCAGAACTGACAGTGATTGAGATCAATGGTATTATGTGGCAGCATGAATCAAGCCAAAAGCACACTTCTGCCTGCAAAATTGTATGCTAGCTACCTGTATCTACAATATTGCTCTTCTATCTTTGCCTGTTACAGTAACTGAAACAATGCCTGTATTTGTTAGTTGCTCCTTTTGAAAATACTTTTAGAAGGAACGGTTTATTAATCAAGACAGGAAGACATAGTATTTCCATTTTTCAAATCAATGACTAAGACTCATCCCTGCTTCGTGAAATGACAGAGCAAAATGTACAGTTAAGATCCCCATGGTACAAGCTGTGGACCAGAAGCAGAGGCCTGCCCCAAACTGTGCTTGTATTAACATACACAAAATTGGCTCAGGTGCTCCCTGAGCGGTGTCCAGGCAGATTTCAGTTTTGACCTGTGCAAGTGGTCCACATCATTGTCCTTCACATCTTTTCTTTTGTCCACTTTGAGTTATTTTTAGGCATTGCTGAAGGCGTTTTAAAAGATACGAAAAGCCTCTTCCCTCCCTCCCTCCAGCTGTGTACACATGTGCTGGCTGACATGTTCAGTACACAGAGATCAGTAAAAATACACATTGAGTTTCCTTTTAATGTATTTTTAATAAACTTTTCTTTCTATTCTTAGAAGACACCAGACTTGAGACAAATCTAGAGCT
Organism: Gymnorhina tibicen; assembly: GCA_013399875.1. NCBI lineage: Eukaryota > Metazoa > Chordata > Aves > Passeriformes > Artamidae > Gymnorhina > Gymnorhina tibicen. Next base: position 25,118 of record VXAZ01009300.1, on the reverse strand, counting down.
ATAACTGCACTGAAGCAAACCATGCACCAAAATTTACTAGTCTCAAGTGAAAATGGCTTGAGGCCATGGAGGTAGCCATTACACATTGGACAGACTTTGCAGAAAATGTGAAAGCATTAAATAGGAAGGGTTATATTATTAAGAAACCAATGAAAGTTGTTATTTTTTATCAATCTCTGCAGCAACTTGCTGAAACAGGGAACAAGTATTCCTTAAAGTTAACACCCATTTGTTATTGCAAGAGAGCACAAAATCAATGGCAGAGACATTCTGGGGTGTATAAGGGGGACCAACCCTACTGAAGCACTCCCTTACATAAACCATGGAGGCAGAGCTGCTTGAGATGTTTATTTCTGCAAGCACGGATACCTGGAACATTTTCAGCCATTCCTGGAGGCCCGATGGTGGCTGCACGGATGTGATGCGGCGCCGCTGCTGTCCCTGGCCATTGGCTGCCCGCAGGTCCCCAAACGTCGTAGGAGTGGCGGAACATGGCACCAGCCCCGTGGTACTGCCATACAAATGAAAAGTGACAGCCATAGGTAAAACATCAAGGAAAATTCACAAGTCGGTGGCAGAACAAAAAATCTAGTACATAATTTGCAACTATTACTTAAACTCTTTAGCTTCATGCAAAAGCATTAACGTGAAGAATTGTTCTGCTGGTCACTCAAGAGGTCGGTCCCTCACTCAGATAAATCTGCCTGCTTCTAGCACTGCAGCGCTAGCCCTCCAGCTAGGGGAAAAATAGGGATCACATTTCCCATAGGTAAAATTATCACTCTGTTAACTGGCCACCAGGTCGTGTGTAAAGATGCAGGTTTACATATTCCTTTCCTTGTCAGAGTATTTCCTTTCCTTCTGGGCTACACTGGTGCCATCTGACTGGGGATGTAGGAAGCCACATCTCAGAGTTCCACCTGTACGTGAAATGTGCTAGTGCTGCTTTATCTCCAAACAGAAAGGAAAAAAAGTATCTATTTTTAGGTTTTAATATATTTTGTTGACAAAGAGCTAGTAACATCAAGCAGTTCTAGTGGCTTAGTGGTCTGGAACTGGGCTTTGAAATATTCTATACAGTCTTTTAAAGTTTGTGTGTTGATGGAATGACACAGGAATTAAGGGGGGGAGTGTGAAGTGAAAAGGGAGAAGGAGCCAAAGGTGCTCTCTGAATCACAGTTTGATATTTTCACTCTGACATGTTAAAAACCAGTTCATTCATATGGAATGGAGCTTTTAAAAGAGCTGGGATTAAGCTACTATTGTGGGAGTCTACAGAAATACAGCTGACTGTGTTTTCTGGTTTGGGTTTTTTTTGTTTGGTTTGGTTGGTTGTTTTTTTTTTTTTGTTTTTGGGTTTTGGGTTTTTTTTACAAAATGTAAAGTACTTAGTTCACAGAATATCAAAGCTTTATTCCCTAGCAGGAAATATGGAACCCCAGTAGTATTTGCACAAGCATGAGCACTTTAAATACAGTGTGAGACTCCAAAAAACCCTCTGCTTTTTTGTAGGATAAACCCAGCTTTTTACTAGGCATGAGCTTAGGGGGTTTACTGATTTTTCAGTGGCTACAGGAATAGCTTTAAATGATGCAAGGCAAGTTCATTTTAATATTTACCTCATTATGCTCTACAAATATTTCACTCTACTCTTCCTTGTTCTGAAGGACAGTCATAGCATGTCCTAACATTTACCCAAACTGGCCAAGAAAAGTAAAGATTGGTTTGAGCAGGCCTATTTTTAACTGTTCATTTTGCTGAGTAATAACAGAAACAGAAGCTGGTATAAAAATACTGTTTTCAGAGATGAAGGATCCTCTTAATGGCATTTGTTTACTGGCTTTACCTGTTATATGCAAACAAAGTTCATCAGCCAGCCAATTTTAGAGTGCCTGATCCTAGGGAAAATGGAAACAAGCAGGCACAAGAACTGCATCATTTGCCTACATATGATTTAGATAAAACCAAATCAAAGAGGTTAAGAGAGCAGGATCAGATGTTATTTAAGGATACTTTTATGCCACTCTACTACTCAAAATCCAAGCAAAGTCAGTTAAAAGTATTTTAAAAATAAAATGTGATTTTACAGCTTACTCATTCTAATCACCTGCATAGAGATCCAGCACAAGGCCTATCATTCAAGGTCCAGAACAAGGCCCTTGAAATTAGCTTTTATTGGTTCTGAGCAGCATATAGCCTTGAACTTGCCCCAGTAGAACAGTTACACTTTACTTTCTTCTGCTGTAAACTGGCTCTCAGTCAAAACCAGTTATTCAAAACAGGATCTAAAAGCTTCTTTCCTTTGACCTCAGATTAAACCACAAGATACTTGCTCGTGCTTCACTTTTCCTCTATGTTTTCATTCCCCTGAAACAACAAGTCAGATCTCTGTGGAAGCTGGACAAGTCCAGCAGTTCCTCTGAATCTGACAGACACACTCGACAAAAAAGCGAACTTTCTTTGTTGCTGAACTGCTTACTCTTCTGGGAGTGCTGAGAACAGTGTGTCATCTGAAGAAATGGTAGCCTACAAGGGATTCCTTCCATTAGACTGACTCAGAAATCAGGAGAAGACACCACCAAGAGGCTTGGGGGGACATGGAAGCTGCAACAAGTGCATCTCAGCAACAACACATCTCCTCCTTTACTCTGCTGCAGCATTTACACATCTGAAAAGCAACCCTAGGACCTGTTGCCTAACTTTTCACTCATCAGCTGAAAACAGGAGAAATAAAATATAAACTAACTTCGAAAGAGCCATCAGTGACTACTGTAGCATGTTCAAAAGAAGCACCATTTCCAGAGAGCCTTGGGAGGCAAATACAATGCTTACGGGAGGGACAATGCTTATAGCGGGGAAAAAACCATAAAATAGTGTAAATTCAAATGGGGTGGGAAGCAGTGTGACATCCAAGCACAATTGTTATGGCAGCTACATAGTAAGAATGCAGTTGTGAGGCGTGCATCCCCGGCCCCGCTCCACTACTGCTGCTCGTGGTTAGGAGTGCTTTACCCCACACAGCACCTGGCGGGAACAGCAGCAGGTATTTGTGCTTCCCGGTACCGTCCAGGAGTAGCAAGGAAAGGGACCAGAACCCGTAATACTTTCACATTGTGGATAGCAAGTACGTGTGCGTTCCCACTAAGATCAGATGGTCTGCTCTGCCTACATGAATTTCCATTCTCTCATTCCTGTTACCATAGCAAAGTGATACATTTGATCACAATTTTAATAGTCTTAGGGTTTATCGTTATGTCCCTTTTTAAAATCTGATTGATTTTATTCCCAAGAATGCTCCAGCCCTCAGAAAGTCTCTTAAGTAAATGGGCATGCTATATTTAGAATGAAACACAAACCTCAACCAAAGAAATGCAAGTCTGGCTACTTCATTAAAACTCATCTTCAGTTCACGTAATTTAAATTAGCAAAGCAATATACAAATGCTGATACCACCTCTTCTTTGCTTCACAGTGCTTTAACGTTAAGAGGAGCTTAATTAATCAGGCTCAGCAATTGGAAAGACAGGATATATGCAGGAATCAGGATCCAGTGATCTTTCATTGCATTTAATTACCTTGTGTATTCTGAGACTTTGCAGGGTTTCTTTCCCAGAGAGAAAGAACGGACCTCGGAGCCATGGTCCAACTTTCTCTTCATCTGCAAGGTGAGGGAAAAAGAGTAACAACATGGATTTAGTTACACAACCAACCTTACTTATGTGTACTTCTGCAAAATTAACACATTTTTACCTTCTACTTTTATACCAAATTTCAAAAAGTTGACACTCATCAAATGACTTAAAGAAACATTTTATTTTCTGAATTCAACGATATTTGATGCATGTTTTATAGGGTGCATGTACATATTATTGCTCTTTTAGGGCCCAAAATCTATTGGAATTACAGTCTTTTAATTCCCAAATTTCAAATGTGAAAAAGTGTTCAGAACTGTGTTAGTTTATTTACTAAACTGTTCTTTCTCTGTCCTCCTGGGAGAGGAGGCAAGGAACTAAACCAAAGCCCTTGATTTTTTGTGTTCAGGTTCATTGCTAAGTCTCTCATTGAAATGGTTAAATTTTAGGTAGCCTGTCTGCATTATAAACTATATTTATTTTAGGGCCTAAAAATATATATATATAGACTGTATCTTTTCTTCTGTCTATACTTTCATTTTTAAGTTGTACATTGAAAACATTTATAAAACTGCAGTAAAACTGACTGACAGATTAACCAGTATTTTTCCAAGAAGGGTAAGGATGAAAAATGCGACACCCCAGTCTCGAATGTCACCTGCAATTAGATATGATCAAAACCAAATAATGAGCAGGGCAGCTGCTAAAAGGGGAAGCCAGACTGCAAAAATTACCAAAGAGATGGAAACCAATGAAAGCCATATTTATCCAGGCAGACAAATAAAGATTACTTTCTACATATTTGGGTAATCTTTAACCACAGACTTTTGGACTAAATGAGACATACATGTGCCAAATGCAACTTCTGAGTTTTTGTTGGTTTTCCTTTTTTTTTTTTTTTGAGATGTGACACACCACAACAGTTTAGCCAGCTGAAGAATGTTTACTGCTGTTTACAACTGTGAGCTGCAAAATACATAAACTACTTGTATTACCTTTCAGACTTTAGTATAACCATTTGCTTCCTTTTTCCAAAATTTTGCGTTAAAGATACAGTTTAAAAGTTGGCATCTTTCTTACACAACTGATTTGATCTTTTTAAATGTTGTATTATACTATAGTTATTTAACCATTTATTGTGTCAGTCTACCTACTTAAAACAAAACACCCCAAGCCCAACAGGATCTAAAGCTTATGGTCCATATACTTGTGTTGAGATTGTGGTTTCTATACTTTTAAAATACCCTTATGGCTTTACCTAAAAACAGCCACTGAAGAGCTTGCGTTCTGCTTCATTAGTGATTACACAGGAAAGCTAAGGCTCCTTTTTACGGGAACGGCTACAACACAACCAGAAGAGCTTGCCTTGTAGCTGTGTTTTCTTGCCCATGCCTCACATGGGACACTCCACAGCATTTCACCAGGCAAGCACTGAGCCAGAACCGCCTTGAATGCTGCCGAATCACCAGCCTCACCCTCGCCGTTTCCCCACGCCCCAGGAGCAGCAGCCCCCCGTGCTCCCCCAAGAAAACCACTTGCAAGGAACACTGAGAAATAATGGATACCATCTTTTATCGGTGTGCTAGATGGGTGAGCCATTAAAATTACCGGAAGCATAAGTAAGATGTTTGAGAACGAATTTCAGTATTTGATGATAGACTTTTCAGAAAGGATTTTTCTTGTACGAGGAAAATTTTTATTTCCAGCTTGCCTTTCTGAGAGGTTATCATCATCGTATTCCTCTTCTGCTTCTCATAAGAGGGACATGCAGTTTTGCAAAAGCACACCTTAAAAATAAAAAGTAGGAAGCCTACAGTAGAATCAGCAGCTCTAGTGATTTATTCTTTTGCCTTAGCAAAGAAAACAATATACACTATGTTGCCTAATAATGATTTCACCTGTTTCTTTTGGCTGGGGTTTTTTCAGGTATTTTAGGCAACTTTCACATGGGGTCCACCACGCAGACCGACTTTCAGTATCTGAGAAGGTGCTACGTAAATACACGGTCAAAAATGCCGTTTATCGTATGAGGAAGATAAAACTTTCTCTACAGCAGAGAGGTCTAGTGACAAGATTCAGACATCAGTAAGGTCTCTGTGTAACCAAAAGACAGAAACCGTCGAGCAAACATCCCTGTAAACATTTAATTTGTCGCTAGGAAAACACAACTCCTTCAGACAACGTTTATTTATCAAAATAACCGAGATTGCAGTATATCAAAAAATTAAAAAAAAAATTTAAAAAAATGAAAAGAAGGGGCAGCAAACTGCATTCCGCATCACCGCCCGCCACCAAGCGCTGGCAGCGCTCCCCGGCAGCGCACTGACTGCAGCTACGGCCGGGCGGCAGCCCCCCGCCGCCGGCACGTCTCCGCCCGCGGACCGCCGGCGCGGAGGAC